>CAUYUJ010004520.1:0-12500 GCA_963575745.1 Prorocentrum cordatum
GAGGAGGAGGAGGAGGAGGAGGAGGACTAATGGACTAATGGGCTGGCGACAACGAACGTCGACACACGTGAATTACTGGCGGAGGTCTTCCAGATTGGCCTCTGTAACAATCTTGGGGGGGCCCTTCACACAAGGGTGAAGGCCTCTCCTGATCCTCGCCAGATTCTGCCTCCCCTTCGGGGTGGGAGCAACACAAGGTTTGCAGAGGTGCCTGGGGTCAGTGGTTGCTGTAAGACCGCACAAACTGCAAAAGACGAGTTTGAATTCCCCCCAATACTGTAAGGCGTGGGACTCGTCAAGGACCTGCCCTCCCAGGACCCGTCGGCCTTTTAAGGCCGCGATTCCAGGGGGAGGGGCACTGTTAGCACACACTGTCGGTGCTGCCGCAAAGAACCTCGAACGGTTCACGAAAACTTTGCAATTACGGCAATAAAACTTCGTGCCGAGCCTTCTCCACTCGTGCTGCGAGCCTCTCATGGCCAGCTCGAGTCTCGGGATCCGAACGGGGCGGGGGGCCGTGGGACGATTTTCGGTCCACGGGTCCGCACGTATGGCCTCCGCAAGGGCCCTACGCGCCCTACGTCTGATCAGGAAGGTCTCGGCATCCACCGCATCGGTGGAGGGTACACTCGTAACAAATTCAGACCATGCAACTGACGCTCCTCGGGAGGCCAGCTCATCTGCACATTCATTACCCACCGCCCACCACAAGTCTCGGTACGAGCGTATGTCTTCCGACTCACGGTGGGATGGGGTCCATTCGATTAGGACGGGGTCAGGGCCACGAGCTCGCACTGCTCGGCCTATTCTGAACCAGAGGTCGGCATTAGTACAACTGAACGACGGGGAGAGATGCCGACCTCTGTTCCAGCCGTCCTGGAGGGGCCTATGATCAGTGACATACCTGAGCGGCCCACAAGTGCATTCGAGGGCCTCCGCGAAGGCCGCAAGCTCGGCCCTCGGGACAGTCTGACGGGTGCCCCCAAGACTACAAACAATCCCCGCCGACGGGGTCCATCCACCAGCTGGGAGAGCTTCGAGGGCACAAACTCCAGAGCCAACTCTCCTGCGGCGGGGGTCTGAGGAGTGCTCCCCTCCAGAGCCATCCCCAAACACCGTGAGGAACCCGTCGGGGTCTCTCGGGATACTCGCGAAATCACCGAATTCGGAGCGGTGGGGAGGGAGGTCGAGGTCGAAGGAGGGGGTCGTGGCCTCGACACTCGGGAGCCCTCGCAGCCAGTACGAGGGCCATGCCTCGTGGCACGCGGTGGCCCGAGGGATGAGGTAATCGGATTTCTCGAAATCGGGGTGGCCCTGATTACAGACGCACACCCAAACACGATGGAAAAGAGAGTCGGCCGCCTGGCCGCAGCGGGGGCAGGCGTCAGGAGCCTCGTAGCCGGCCTCCACGCGCCTCTGCCTGGTCCACTGGCCCGCTGCGACGACCGCCACGTCGAGCGCCCAGAGGTCGTCGTCCCCCCGCTTCTGGAACTGCTGCATCTCGCGCCTTATCATGAGCATGTCGGTGCCGCCCGCAATGTCCGAGGACCCCTGGTGCAGCACTGCCTGCTTCCAGAGCTTCCTATCGATGGGCCGCTCGAAGTCCAGGAGCAGCTCCACGTAGTCCGCCGCCGCCTCCGCGAAGCTCGGCTGGTTGGGGCTGGGGAACCGCCAGCCCACGTCCTCGTCCGTGACCCAGAAGTCGTGGTCGACAGGGTCCCATCCTGCGTCGAGGAGGGTCGCCACTGTGGCCGATGTTGGCCCACGCACTCTCCTCCAGCGGTTCTCACCCGCCAGACGGAGCCTCCTGAGCGACTGCTGCCAGGCCTTGGCGATCCTGGCGTGCAGCTCAGGGTGGGCGAACCACTGGTCCAGCCAGGCCGCAAGCTGCTCGCGCGGGATGCTCTTAGCTGGATCGCCTCTGCCGTAGAGCATGGCGAGGGTGCTGGTGAGGCATCGCCCTGGCCCGCGGCCTGCTGCCGCCTGCGCCGCCTGCCTCCTCAGCCTGAGGATCTCGTAGTGCGGCAAGCCCTGCACCTGGTGGCCGTAGGTGCCCTGCGCTCGAGCTCCTGTCGTCCAGAGCCCCTTGGTCACTACTTTGAGCCGTGCCATCCTGCGCATCCTCCTGATGGCGTGGGCACGTCTGGCGGCCTTTTGCATTCTCTGCCTGCCTTTGCGTCGTGTGCGCGTGGTCGCGGCGTTGCAGTCCACACCCAGGTCTGTGAAGTTGCCCTCTGCCTTGGC
Organism: Prorocentrum cordatum; assembly: GCA_963575745.1. NCBI lineage: Eukaryota > Dinophyceae > Prorocentrales > Prorocentraceae > Prorocentrum > Prorocentrum cordatum. The sequence goes on from CAUYUJ010004520.1 coordinate 2,245, forward strand.
GGGAATGCCGCGCTGCTGGAGGCCCTTTGCAATGGCGATGGCCAGCTTCGTGGAGCTCGCTATCACCGTGGTCTTCGGGGAGACCGTGAGGCCCGCCTCCTTGAGGCACTCGCCCAGCTTGGCGCCGCTGTCGATCAACTGCTTCTCCACGTTGGCCTCGGTGCCTTGGGAGCGCAGGACCGTGTCGTCTACGAACGTCCAGAGGCCAATGTCCGCCTGCTTCGTGAGCTGCGCACGGTGGAGGATGGGCCCCATGAAGGCCTTGGCCAGCCGTACTCCTTCAGGAGAGCCAGCCAGGATGGAGCGCCACGGCTGGATCTCCCTGCTGACCCACTGCCGTTCCTTCAGCAGCCTCGGCGCCAGGTGCATCTGGACCTCGAGGCAGAGCACGATGGGAGGGTATCCTTGCTCCAGCGCATGCTGTACAAGCTTGACCACGCTGATGCTGTCGTAGAACTTGGCCAGGTCTAACAATAGCGTGGCCGTGGTTATTCCCATTTCTCTTGCTGTTTCGTCAAGAGTGGCTCGAAGGATACTGGCCCGCAGGGCCGACGATCCTCGTATTGCTGTGTCCCAGAACTCGCTCAGGTTGACACTCCACTCGCTCGTGATGCTGCCCCTGAGCTTGCTCCATGTCTTCATGACGAACGGAAGCTGGCCTAGGATCCTGTCGCCCCCTCCCTTTTCTTTGGGCACAACGGTTCCGATGGTCGCGAGCATCTGTCTTGGCCACGCTCCAACCTCCTCGATGTCATTGAGGAGGTCGATCATTCCTTGTCTCCCCTCAGTCGGGAGCCTTTGCACCTCCAGCGGCCCGATGTTGTCGATCCCTTTGGCCTTGGTGGCCGCGATGGCGGGGAGCAGGCGGTCCAGCTGCTGCAGCTGGAGCGGGGCCAAAGGTTGCTGCCAGGCGCGACCCATGACCATGTGGATGCCGTCGAGGATCTGGTCTGGGGTCACGCTAGGGTCGGCCCAGTGCTTGTCCCATTCGTCTGCGCGGTTGCTCATGATCTGGTCAGGGTCCGCCACGGAGCTCCCTTGCTGGATCTTCTCAACTGTCTCAGGTCTCGGGTCCTTGACCATGTTGTGGAGGTGCCGCGGTGCTTCATTCCACATCTTGATTGCCCAGCTCTGGAAGGCCTTCCTCGACTTGGTGAGTGCCTGCCCGACGGCCCTCCCTTGGTACTTCTCGCTGGTCTCGATGACGGGGACCACCTCCTCGACGGGGATGGTCTGCAGCGTCATCATCATGGCCTTCCAGTTGCCGAACTCCTCGCCGTCGTCCTTGTTGAACACCTCATGGATCTGCATCTCCTCGGCCTTCTGCATGATCTCGACGATCTTGCCGTTGCAGCTGGTGGCCTCTGTGATCCTGTCGGTTCGCCTGAGCATCTCGTAGCGCTTGAGGAGCGTCACCGCAATGTGCCACCACTCGAGGTGTGGGTCTCGGAGGTGCGCTCGCGCCGGTGTGGCCGAGGTCCTGACCCACTTGATGGCATATCCTCTACCTCTGCCCATGTAGGCATCCTGCTTGTCTGTGTCAATCTCGTGGTGCTGGAGGGTCGCAAGCTCCAGGGTCGTGATCCACCTCGCGAAGTGGCTGTCGATCTTCTGCTGGCCCAGCGGGTCCCTCGTCAGCAAGAAGTGGTGCTTACTCTGTTTGCTTCTCAATGTTGCTGTCGGTGGGGCTGCTGGTCTCTGCCATGCTGCCTTTCCTGGGGTCAGTCCTCTGCCGTCCAATGCAGCACTCGCTTCTTCCCACACTTGCACTGGGATGTTGAAGGACGTGGTGGGTGCAGCCTCCCTGCCGTCATCGTCATCGTCGAGATCGTCGTACATCTCGTCGAAGGCGGCCTGCAGGTGCTCGTGGAGCCTGGCGCGCCTCTCCTCCTTGGCCTTCTGTAAGCCCCTCTGCCTCTTGCTGTTCGGGTCGGCCTGCTTCTTGGGCCGCGGGGCGGTGGGGAGCTCGTGCGCGATGTCCAGCTTTCTGTGCCACCACCTCTGCTTGCCGTCCTTTATCATGAGCTTCAGGCCGATGTGGTCTTTCCACGGGACCTCCTCGACAGCCTGCAGCTTCAGGTGGGCTGCCGTTCCTCTGGAGACGAGGGCGTAGTCGATGGCGCTACCCGAGCCCCTGTTGCACGTGGCTGTGCAGTTCTCCACCAGCAGCCTCTCCGCGTTGAGCTTCGTGAGCCAATGTGTCTTGTCCCACTCATCTGGCGTGATGTTCCAGTCGCCCAGGACCACCCAGGGGTCACGCAACTGGCGGAGGAACGCGCCGAGCCTAACCAGGGTCCGCTGGTTGGCCTCCTTGAAACCGAGCTGAGGGAGGAGGCAGGCACTGACGATCACGATGTTCCCCGACTTGAGGTGCCAGCAAGTCGGGCAGAACCCCTCGAACGGGTCCTGGCCAGATTTGTTTCTGCCTGCCTCTCTCCATGCCTCGAAAGAAGTAGTCTGTATCTGCTTCTTGGCCAATATCCATTCGCCTCCTGATGAGCCCGTCGCAGAGCGTCCCGTCAATCTCGCTGGTGTGCCAAGTAGCTTCCATCCGTCTCGAGACAAGTCGCTACGCGCCTTGCTTGTCTCGTTCTCGTTAGCATGTGTCTCTACCAGGCCGACGATGTCGTAGCCCTCGGCCTGGGCCCGCATGAAGCCTCTCACTTGCGGGCCCCACTTCGTGATGTTGCTGAAGAAAACTGTCGCGTCAGTACAGCGCTGCCTCTTGGTGCACTGCATGCTGGCTGCCTCCTGTCTCAGAGCTTCCGCAGCCTGGGCTCTTGCACCTCCGTCTGCCTCGTCCCCGCTAGGGAGACGACCGCCCTCCCCGCTGGGGCCCCTTGGAGGCCGCTCGGCCCCCTCCACACGGTTTGGCAGCTCTGCCAGCGCCGCCAGGAGCAGGAGCAGGAGCTGCCGCAGCCAGGGGCGGGCCGCCGCTGGCGCCCCTGGTGGCCGCTGCCGCCGCTGCGGGGCCTGGACCGCCCGAGGGGGCCGATGCGCCGCTGCCGCAGGGTGGCTGGGGCCAGGCCGGCAGGCGGCTGCGCGCGTCGGCGATGGACTGCTCGAGGGTGGCCGCGAGCAGCTCGGGGTCGGTCTTGTCCAGGCCTGGGACAGCGATGTTCTCGACCGTCTGCTCCTCATCGCCCGCCATGGCAACATCAGGCTGCTCCTTGACAACCTGCTGCACTGGGGCCTCCTCCGCGCTGGCGGCCTCGACCCGCGCCCGCTTGTGCGGGCATGCCTTGATCTCCTCGATCTTGGCCCACATCTCCCTGACCTTGGCGTCCTCGGCGACCATGGTCTGGTACGCTGTGTCAAGGGCTGCGCGGTGGCCCTCCAACTCCCTCCTCTTCTCCTCGTCGAGCTGGTCGAGACCCTCGTTGAGGAGGGACATGTCGAACGTGAAGATGACCTTCTTACCATCGCTGGTGGTGGTGTCGTCCGCAGGGCGCCTGTGCACCGTCGATGCCAGCGACTGGACCGCATCCTCATGGTCCTTCTTTGCCTTGATCCTCTCAGTGCACGCAATGACGTGCGCCTCCTTGGCCTTCTTGGTTGCGTACTCGGCCTTGACGAGTGCGTCCGCGGCCTTCTGGAGCGCCGCCTCCTTCTGCTCCAGGATGGCGGCCGTGGACTGGACCTGCTGCGATGGAGACCTTGCCTTGGTCTCCGCCTCGGTCCTGGCAGCAAGGTTCTTCTTGGCCTGCTCCACTGCTTCGTCAGGGAGGATGGCAGCACATAGCTCCAGCGCCTTCTTGAGCTGCTCCGCCGCGTTCTGCTGGGTGTTGCTGACGTTGCCTCCTTTGCCGCCCCAGCGACGGCCTTGCTGCCTTCCCTCGCGCCACGGCGATCCTGCAGCGACGTCATTGCCAGCACTTTGTCCTCCCTGCGGCTTGTACAATTGTAGCTTGACTCCACATTTGATGCACTTCCCATTGTTGCGCTCGATCCTGAAGTTGAAAGCCCACTGCCCGCATCCGCACACCGTGAATGGCTGCCTGCACCCATTCGAGAAACCCATGGTGTGATGTGGTCGAGAGCAAGGGCTTGTACCGACAAGCGGTGGCTGTCGGGGGGAACGATGCCTTGAAATGATCGGGGTATGGCTCGGACTAGAGCTATCCGTTTTGGCACGGAGGCGCGGAGCCCCCCCTTGCTAGGCATCTTGAGCCAAAATGGCTACGGAGGAGGAGGGAGGAGGAGGAGGGAGGAGGAGGAGGAGGAGGAGGAGGAGGAGGAGGAGGAGGAGGAGGAGGAGGAGGAGGAGGAGGGAGGAGGGAGGAGGAGGAGGAGGAGGAGGAGGAGGAGGAGGAGGAGGAGAGGAGGGGGGAGGAGGAGGAGGAGGAGGGAGGAGGGGGAGGAGGGAGGGAGGGAGGAGGAGGAGGAGGAGGAGGAGGAGGAGGAGGAGGAGGAGGAGGGAGGAGGAGGAGGAGGAGGAGGAGGAGGAGGAGGAGGAGGAGGAGGAGGAGGAGGAAGGGAGGAGGAGGAGGGGGGGAGAGGAGGAGGGAGGAGGAGGAGGAGGAGGAGGAGGAGGAGGAGGAGGAGGAGGAGGAGGAGGAGGAGGAGGAGGAGGAGGAGGCGGAGGGGGCCCCCGAGGCCTGCGGAAGCCTCCAGAGCTCCAGCAGAGACCTACGGCGCCCGAGAGAATCTACCCCCCTCGGCCCTCGAGGCCCGAGGGGGGAGGCAGAGATGCGGCACCTCCAGGCGATTGTGCACCTGCGCAAGGGGAAAACCGCCACCGTCAAGGACATCATGCACATCGAGGACGATGATGTTTCAACCTACTTTTATCAGGCGATCGCAAACATGGATCAGGGGGGCGTGGATTAGCAACGGGTCACGCCTCCATGGGAAATCGCGGACTTCCGCCGCCGAACGAGGCGGCACCGGCCGTATTTTGGGGAGGGCACCTCCCCCGATCCATGGATTTGGCGACCGCGCGCCAAATCCATGGATCGCTAATCCATGTTTGCCCGCCCCCGACTTGATCACCAGAAAGAATTTCGAGCACCAGGGAAGTGCCGAAGTTGGAGGGCTTTCACGCGTCGGGCCCTGGGAGGCGATGCTCGTTCGACGCTGTCTCGACACTCTTCTGGGCGCTCGGAGTTATCTCTGGGGCGTGGCCCTGAAGTACGATGGGACCCAGACATGCGACGTCCTGATTTTTTTCAGGACGGCGTCCCTGGAAGTCCAGACCCTTCCCCCGGGGCCGGTTTTTCATCCGGAGTCGTGTCTGGACGGCCCCCGGGGCCCGGTAAGGGCCCCCAGGGGCCGAAAATAGCGAAAAATTTGCCGTCCTGATTTTTGCAACGACGCGATCATGTCTGGGGAGCAACCTGCCTCGAGGACACGCTCTCCCGAAAGCTGGAGGCCCTGGCGGCGCAGCTCGACGGCGCGCGCGGGTGCGCGTGAGGCGGCCGGCCGGACGGCCTGCCGGGCGCCCGCCTTGCCCGGAGAGAGGCCGCGCGCCGCCTCTCGCGCACCCCCTCCCCGGGGGGAAGCGCAGGGCTCGAGTACGGCCGGGGGCGCGCATCAAGAAGCCATGTGCTTTTCGTCAGGTATCCTGGGTTTCTTCGCTCCCCGCGCTGCGCGGTGACTTCCCGCAGCCGCTGAAGGAGCTGCTGCGTTCAGGGTGCTCCGGGTTTCTCCTCAGGTGCACCTCGCGCACGGGTTCTCAGGGTTGGGTTTTTTGGCAGGGGTTCTTGCGGCCGCGCCCGCACTGTAGGCCGGAACTTGGGTGTGCCGACGTTGTTTGACGAGCGCGTCCTGGATTTTGACGGGATTCTTGTGGGACGTTTGTAGCCTCGGGGACTACTCGAGGGAGGGGGTCCGTGGGATTTTGGAGGGATTTTCGTGTGATTTTCGTGGGTGAAGTCGGGCCTGTCCCTCTACAGGGGGAATATTCAAGAATAGTCCAGCAATAGTCTGGGGGCGATTTTTCTCGGGTTAAGTCGGGTCTGTCCCAATAGTCCAACAATAATCTGGGGACGATTTTACTCGGGTTAAGTCGGGCCTGTCCCTCTACAGGGGGAATCTTCAAAAACAGTCCAGCAATAGTCTGGGGACGATTCTTTTATAACATTGTTGAGTGTGTTTTGCATCTTTTGGTGGTGTTTTCTTTCATTTTTCGTCCAAGATCCGCCTGTATAGGGACATGCCCGACCTTAAGCTCGGGTTTGCCGATGTTTTTTGACGAGCGCGTCCTGGATTTTGGCGGTCCGATTTTCGTGGGATGTCTGCAGCGGGAGCTCGCGCCAAATCTCAGATGGGGCCTCGTCGTTTTCATGATGGCGCCGTCGGGCCAGCCCGAGTCCCCCGCGCACGAGTCTTGCGTCTCCCCGACCCTCGGTTGCCCCGTTGGGAGTTCTGGACGCTTCGCTCAAGTCGGGCATGTCCCTCTGCAGGGGGAAAATTTACAAATAGTCAGAAGATAGTCAGGGGGCGATGTTTCTACTACTTTTGACTATCTTTGGATCTGTTTGACCATTTGTCATTTTTTCGCCCAGAATCCGCCTGTAGGAGGACATGCCCGACCTAATGCTTCGCGTATCCCTGCCAGCCCATCCAGCAGCGGTGCCCAGGCGAGCTTCGCTGATCAGAGAAGTGTGGGAGCACGCAGGGGAACAGACGGCCGTCAAGCCAAAGATCCGGATCAGCCCGAGCAGTCCCAGGAGGCAACCTTTCAATGCCTTCGCAGATCTCTCGGTATGGGAGCCTCTCGGCAGCTCTACTCTTGTCAGCTTGGGGTCCTCTTGGGGCCACTTCGGAGGCATTTGGGGTTCTCGTGGGGCCAACTTCGAGGACACTGATCAGAAAAGCGGTGGTATAACCAATTGAACACGTCTCCCCCGTCGGAGGCCGAAAAGTTGTAATTCTGGGGCCCTCTTGCAGCGGCCTCGGGGAGGAGGAGGAGGGGGAGGAGGGAGGAGGAGGAGGAGGAGGAGGAGGAGGTGGGGGAGGTGCTCTTGGGGCCCCCTTGGACCTCTCTTTGGGGTGCTCGTGGGCGACCTCGTAGCCAACGGAAGGCCTCAGAAGCTCATCGGACACGGAAAAGCGAGAAGGCAAATGAGTAAGAATGCGTTTCCTTTGGCTCTGGAAGTATTTGGCATTCTCGGGAGCAACCTCCAGAGACTCCGTGGCCACTTGGAGCCGCCTCGGGGCGGTGTATGGGGGTCTCTCGGAGGCATGCGGCAGGCTACAGGTTGCAATCTTGGGCTATCTGTTGGCAATCTCAGGTGCCACTATTTGGGATCTCCGGACCATCTCGGCGCAGTTTTGGTGCGCCGCGCGTGCCATGCGCACCGTGTGCGCCCGGCGGACCCGGGGCCCAGCCTTGCCAGGCGCGCCTGATGCGCCAGATGCGTCACATGCGCCAGGTGTGGCGCGCGCTCCACCCGAGCCAGGTGCGTCGGTGCACGTGGCAGCGCACCTCGGGAAGCAGGCGTTCCGAAAAAGGGCCTTGCCTTCGAGGATAGGAGGAGCTGTCATCTCTTCCGCCGTGGAAGGCGGCGGAAGGTCGGCGGAAGTAAAACGAGGCCGCCTCCGCCAGCGGAAGCCGGCGGAAGCTTCGCGGAAGGAGGTGGAAGCAGAACGTGCGCCCCCAAGAGACGAAGACTTTTTGGGTACAGGGTTTTCGGAATCGCCGCCTCCCCCTACCGTCCCTGTCAACAACCCGTGCGACATTGCGGCGGAGTGGCCATCATGGTGTCGGGCATGTGCACCCGCAGTGACTTGGCATTCGTATGTTGACAGTATGGGGGCACCTACACAATCCACTTCAAGCAGTAATGCAAAGTGATTGTGGGGCGCCCGCGCGAAATCCAAATTGTTGTCGCATTGTGGAAGAGGCGGAGGAGAGGAGGGAGATAACGAATCCCAAGAGTGATGAGGCCGCTTGTGTTAAGTCGGGCATGTCCCTCTACAGAAGGAATACTAAAAACTCGACCAAAAACAGGGGACGTGTTTGACTATGTTTGACCATTTTGGATTATGTTTTGAATATTTGTTTGTTGTTCACAATCCGCCTGTAGGAGGACATGCCCGACCTAATGCTCGTCGCCAGCTGTGCTGGATCATCTTCGCGCGACCGAGGTTGTTCAGCCGTAGCCTGCCGCACGGGGAGCGTGCTTGTCTAATTTCAAGTTTCGTGCGGTTGCTGTTAAAGTATCGTCGTGCTCCTCGTCTGGCTCTTTGCGACTTGGTTAGTATGGCTATTATGGTGATTGCCCTGCACCTTTATTCTTCCCTTACTGCTTTCCGAAAACTTGCACGAGGTGGCGTGTTGTCGTTCTGAACTGATGTTCCACTTCACTACGGAATCACGACCGCAATCGCGGCACGTCTGCGTGCACGAGCAGTGCCGATTGTGACGCATCGTGCGGCGTGCCATTTCTTCTTACCGCCATGGGACTTTACTGCTCTCATGCGAAATGGGCCAGCCAGCGCTCTGCCGGGACGGACTCCCGCGTGCGCTGCGCTCTGCAGGCAGAGGTTGCTTCCTGCCTTGGCCGTCGCCAGTCGTAAAGCTGGACGAAAACATTACAAACATATGCTGTCGCAGTGTTTTTTTGACAGGGATGGCGAGGGGAGGTGTTGGCATGGTTCCTGGTTTGTCACCGGCTGGGTGGGGGAGGGAGACGCCTACGGCGAATCACCGCCGCCCATTGCCTTTCAGGATACGCATGTTTGGCCAAACGTTTGGGACAAGTTTGGCCACGCTATTGGACCACGCGTGCCCCCAGCCGTTGTTGAAGCCCTTCGGGGAATACGTGCGGGAGGAAGAGGAGGATGAGGAGAGGGAGGAGAAATGAGGATGAGGAGAAGGATGAGGAGACCTCTTGGGAGCTTCTTGGGTCATTCTTGCGGCCTCCTGGGAGCTTCCTGGTGGCCTCCTTGGAGGCCTCTTGAGGGCCTCCTTGGGTCTCTTGGGGGCCTTTGGGGGCTTCTTGGGGGCCCGTTTGGTAGCCTTACGGCGTTCCTGACCCGTCTAACGCCGTCGGAACCTATCTTGGGAGCCCTTTTGGAACGCTTCAGGGTCCCATCTTGGCCGTTTTGGAGGCCTCTTGGGCCGTCTTGGGGCCCTTCGGGGGCCGTCTTGGAAGCTTGGAGAACTCTTGGGCGCTCGGGGGGCCTCTTGGGTCGTCTAGGGCAGTCGGAAGGCCGAAAAAGAGCAAACGCCAAGATCTTTCAAACACCCGAGGAACATCAATGGCTTTGGCCTCTTCGGGCCTTCCTGGGGGACCCCTTGGAGATATCTTGGGCCGTCTGAAAAAGCTTATTGGGGCCCTCTTGTGCCGTCTTGGGCCATCTTGAGGCCGTCTTGGGTGCATCTTGGGCCGTCTTGGGTGCATCTTGGTGCCATTCTGGCCCGTCTTGGTACCATCTTGGCCGTCTGGGAGGCGTCCTGGAGGCATCTTGGAGGCCATCTTGGCCGTCCTCTTCCTCTGCCTCGTCCTCATCCTCCTCCCCCTCTTCCTCTTCCTCCTTCTCCCCTCCTCCTCCTCCTCCTCCTCCTCCTCCTCCTCCTCCTCCTCTTCCTCGTCCTCCTCCTCCTCCTGCTCATCTTCCTTCTCCTCGTCCTCCTTCCTCCTCCTTCTCATTCGTTCGCCCGGTGCCAGTGGCTGCAGTGATTGTCGTTCGTCCGTGGGTCACTTCGCCCTTGGGCTGATGTGATCGATCCTTTCCGGCCACTCGCTGCGCAGGAAAAAGCGTTTCACACAGGATCGAGCGTGGCCGACACGATTTGCTGCCCGCTGGGTTGTTCTGACCAGACCTCGGGGTCCACCTCACGGGCACGGTGAGGTTGCCATTGGTCTGCTGAGTGTGTCGGCATCCTTTTGGTTGAAACTGTTTTTTGGTTCTGGGTCATACAGCAGGTTCGCGCCGTGACGACGCAGCGGCGACCCCAGCGAGGTCGCTCAAGGTTGAATGCCGCCAGTGACCTGTACATCTGTCTGGTATCAACTGATCTGGTCGATCTGGAAGCCACACTTGCCCAAGATTGAACGATCCGCAAGGTGCCAAGAAATTAACGCACCAGTCGTCTCGGCAGTAATCAACTGCAGTGTTTTCGTCCGCCTTGCAGAAGTGTTGCTGTTCCGCCGAGGCCCTGGGACCCCTTGAGGGGCGTGCCATCGCCTTGGCCTCCCGCGCCGCTATGAGAAAGCGGATGCAATCCAATTGTCTGCCCTTCGCTTCGCGGCCAATGCGTCGCTCAGTCCCCCCGCGCGTGTCTTCAACAGGGAGGAGGAGGAGGA
>CAUYUJ010004520.1:15000-53635 GCA_963575745.1 Prorocentrum cordatum
GACGCTCGCCGAGGGAACGATAGTCGAGCAAAGTGAGCAAATCCACTTCGCGCCAGTTTTAATTAAACAGTGCGAACTTCCTCTAAGGGCAGACTGAAGTTTCGTGACAGTGGAACGGCCCAGCTTGGGCCTGTCCGCGGTCCACGGGGCCACACGGATGGACTCCGCCAACGCTTGGGCAGCCCGTTGGCGGATGAGAAAACAGATGGCGTCCCATCTGTCAGTGTCGGGGATACGCTGACCACGAGTAGCAAGGCCCCAAGACTCCTGAGCAGCCTGGCCCGCCAACTCGTCAGCAAACTCATTACCCGCCGCGAGAAGGACGTGGTCCTCAGAAAAGGAGGGGTCCGTGGGATCCAGGTGGGAAAGGGGGTCCACAAAGCAGAAATCCCGTTCTCGCGGCCTCGAGGGCTAGGCGGATACGAAACCACATGTCCGAATTCATACCACTGCTGTGACGGAAGCGGCGCCGCCGCCACCCTTCTGAAAGGGGCTGGTTGTCAGTGACATACTCAAACTCCCCTGGGACACTGCGGAGCGCCAGCTCAAAGGCCAACAGCTCAGCTCTGGGGACCGTCTGACGGCGGCCAGAGATGGTGGAGGCCCAACCCTTTAGTCGGTACCACTTGGCGCCATCCCAGGCCACCACCACAGCAGCAGCGCCGACGCGTCGGCGGCGAGGGTCGGAGCTGAAGGCACCTCCAGAGCCATCTCCAAAGACCCGCAGGAGCCCCGAAGGGGACCTGGCCGCGGCGACAGAGGATCCTTCGACTAACGACGGCGACGACCCCACCTCCCACGACACATCCGCCCCCCCGTCCTTGAACACAGGGCAAGTTAAAGTCCTAGGGGGCAGGCCTCGGAGCCACAAGGCAGGGTTAGCCTCGTGGCCCACTCTGGCCTGGTGACAGAGGCCGTCCGAGAGCTCAAAGGCCTCATGATTGCAATTCTTGGGACATTCCCACACTCTGTGAAAACGCGTTTCGGGGGCCAGACCACAGCGGGGGCAGGTGGTGGCGACCGCATACCCCGCCTCATGTTGACGGACGTGGGTCCACTGGCCCCCTCACACTACAGTCGTGAGTAGGCTGAGCGATGCCTGGGCCCACAAAGCAGCATTCAAATCTTCTTTGAAATCGTCAACCAATTCAGCGACATCAAAGTCGCCCTCGGGACGTTCAATGTCGTCCCGATCTGGAAACTGCCAAACCTCATATTGGTCACCCACAGGCCTGTGCCACTTAACGGGGGGCACAGGCTTCCAACCAACATCAAGTAACGTGGCGACGACAGCCCCAATCGGGCCTCTCACCCGACGCCAGCGTTTCGAGGCCAGAATGCCGAGACGGCCCCGGATGTGATGCCACGAGCGGGTGATACGGGCGTGCATCTCAGGGAAACGATTCCACATGTCAAACCACGTGTATCAAACCTGAGCCCTCAAAGCATTGAAGGGCTCGCGTTCGGCATCAAATAACGATAGCACCGTGGTAAGACAACGGCCTGGACTTTTACTGGCAACCGATTGGGGCGCCTGGCGCCTCAAGGCCAGGATTGATGAAGGGGGGAGGCCCATGGCCTGATGGCCATAAACGGCCTGTGGGAGCGCCCCCTGAAGCCAGAGCCCCTGGGACACTTTGGCCGCCCTGGCGTGGCGCCGCAAGCGGCGAATGCGCTGTGCACGTGGTCGGGCCTTCCTCTGACGGCCCGTGAGCTTAACGACCACCCAGCGAGCCCCGCCTCCCGTGTCGCACCCCAGGTCAACAGCTTGGACCGCCAGGGAGGCTGGGATGCCTACCTCCCTCAGGTTGGCCACAATACGCTTTCCAACCTTAGGAGAGGATGCAATGACCTTGGTCTTCCGCGACACGGGCAACTGATGCAAGACAAACGATCGGGCGAAGGACTGGCCCACCGTGGAAAGCTGAGCGATAACATTCTCCTCAGTACCCTCGGCCCGCGCCACGGTGTCATCAACAAAGGTACAGAGGCCCGCGGAGAGGAGACCAGGGCGCGGGCCCCCGAGGCCGCATGAGCAGCCGACAAAATCGGACCCAGGACAACCTTGGCGAGTTTGATCCCGTGCGCCGAGCCTGCTGCAATAGAGCGGGCGGGAACGGTTAAATCCGAGGCGATGTTCCTGGGCCGAAAGATCTTGGGAGCAAGGAGCATCTGTACTTCTAACAGGGTGACAATCGAGGGGGATCTCTGCTCAACAGAAACGCGCATCAGTAACAGCATGCTGAGGTGGTCATAAAATTTGTCCAGGTCGAGGAGGAGGGAGGCCGAGGTGAATCCGCGATGGAAGGAGGACTCATCTAAAATGGCCCTCTGCAGGGCCGCTCTAAGTGCCGAGGACCTCGGATCGCCGCGTGCCAAAACTCACCGAGGTCCTGGGACCACTGGTCCGTGATCGGGGCCCGAGCTCTCGACCAGACACCCATGCAGGCCGGCAAAAAACCGATGACCCGATCACCTCCTGAAGGTTTCGGGACGGTCGCCCCCGCGGTCAACAAAAGCTGGACAGGCCACGAGCCTACCTTCTCAGCCTCACGCAGCAAGTCGCCGAACTGCTGCTGCCCCTCGGTCGGCAGCCTCTGAATGCCGGCGGGGCTGAGGACGTCCACACCTCGAGCCTTGTTGGGGGCCATCCTGGAGACAACTCTCATGATGCAATCGTCCTCGAGCTCGCTGATGGGGTGGCCACGAGCATGCTGGAGCAGCAACTGCATGCCCTTGCACAGGCCCTCGCGAGACGCATGCGGATCAGTCCAAATAGTCCGCCACGCCTGCAGCTTGTGCTCCATGAGCCTAGCAGGGTCGCCAGTGGCCTCCTCGGGACCATCCCCAGGGACTTCCAGCGCAGCGGGCTGCGGAGGGTCGCGCACGTGCCGGTGGGCCACAGATGGCCTGGTGCGCCAGCAGTCCCTGGCCCACTTGACGTAGGCGGCGCCCGAGGACACTAAGGCCCTGCCCCAGGATCGCGAGCGCCAAGTCTCCGTGACCTCGACGAACCACTCCAGGGTGTCCACGTCCAGAGGCGGCCCGAAGATGAGGCAGGCCACGTCAAACCACTCCTGAAGATCCTGGTGAGTGGCCCTTGGACCGACTAGAACGGCCCTCGGCTGGGCCTCGGCCTGGTCAGTCAGGCTGGAGATGGATGTGGTCAGGGCATCTTGCTGGGAGGAGTCCCTGTCGTGTCGGCGCAGGGCGGTGTACCGTGTGACCAACGACGACATCGCCCACCAAAACTCCATCGTTGGATTACGCATATGAGTGCACCCTGGGGGCGGCTGTAGCTTGCGCCAGGTAATGCCATACAGGTTGCCACGTCCAATGCACTGGGCCTGCTGGTCGGCCTGAACACCTTCAGCACGCAGTATAGCAAGTTCCAAAGTAGATACCCAGCGGTGATAAGACTGGGAAGCGATCTGGACGTCATCTTCAGCGCCTGTGGGGAAAGCCCAGGGCCTCGAGTCCGAGCTGGTTCGTACCCAAGGTCGAACCTCAGAGGCCGCAGTGGCCCAAATCGCCGTCTCCAACCGAAAGGGCACCTGCTCGGCTTCATCATCAGGGAGCACATCATCAGGAGGATTGACCTCGCCGAATGCTCCCTGCAAGTCGGCACTGCGTCGTTCTCTCCTGCGGACTCGAGCTTCCTCACGGCGCCGTGAGCGCTTGCTGCCAGGGTCTGAGGCCTTCTTGGGCCTGGGCCTCTGTGGAAGCTCACTCGGAGAGTCTAAAACCTGATGCCACCAATCCCCGTGGCCCAAAAGGATTTCAATATCCAAGGCGACATGTGTCTTCCATGGAACTAACGTGAAAAGCTTGGCTCTGAGTTGGTCGGCAAAACCCCTCTTGACAACCAAGTAGTCGATCATTGAGCCCCTACCAAGGGTACAAGTCGCACTGCATCCGCTGGGGGTGACGATCTCCCCGTCCCAAACCTCGGGAAGGCCGCTCTTGGTCAGCTCGTCTGGTTCCAAATTCCAGTCTGCACAAATGGTCCAAGGGTCAGCCAGGGAGCAGACAAACCTGCTGATGGAACGAACGCGGGGAGTATTGATGCCACCTGTTTTGGGCCCTGGAAAGAGGTAGACCGACAACAACACAACATTGCCTCGCTTGAGGTGCAGGGTGCCGGGGCAAAGCCCTTCAATAGCTCTCGGTCTGGCTGAGCGCAAACGCTCCCAGGAGGTGGCTGCAATGTGCCTCTTGTGCGCAACCCACTCGCCACCCCTGGAGCCAGAAGGTGAGGGCGCTGATGCCACAGCAGGGGTACCAACCATCTTCCATCCGTCCTTGAACAGCTCCGCACGGGCAGCCTCCATGCCACTGAGCTTGACATGTGTCTCAGCGAGGGCGACAGTCTCAAACAAGGTGCCTGCTCCGCGCATGAAAGACACCCTTGGGGCCCCACTCGCTGATATTGGCGAACAACCAACGGGCTGAGTGGGGATTGGCAGAGCCCTCCTCCGATGCCTCCGCACGCGGACCCCCAGTAGCCGAATTCGGAGCGAAGGAAACCGAGGCCGATGCAGGAGCCGAAATCGGAATGCAACTCGGAGGTGATGCCGTCGTCGTACTCGAGGCAATCGTGGAATTCCTCGGAGCCAACGATGCCGAGGCCGAAGCGGGCGCCGAGCTGGGAGTGCTGCCAGAAACTGAAGCCGACGTCGCCGCGCATGGTCCACTCGTGGAAACCCTCGGGGCCCAAGGTGCCGAGGTCGAGGAGGCCGCGGCCGCCTGTCGGGGCCGAGCGGACATCTGCACAGGGGCTCGCGCCACGCCTGCGCGGGAAAACGAAAAATCTGATGCGTCCGCCTGAGCAGATGCGGAGGGGTAGGGCCTTACACAAAATGGTAAAACCACCGTAGGGACTACGGCCATGGCCTCCCGTCTCTGCGGGGCCCTGGTATCGAGCGCGCGACGCGCGTCGATGTACCTCAGGCGTTGCGAGCCAATTCTTCCTGCCAGTCATCGTGGTCGATGTCGCGGAGGCTATTGAGGTGGTCACGATAAGCCTGCCGCTGGCGACGGCGAGCATGGCACGCTCGCTCGCAGATCTGCCTGGCCATGTCCAGCTGAGCGACCGCCAGGTTGCCATGACCTGCGGAACCAGCGGCCTCTTGGACAAGAGGCTGCAGTGCGGGATCTGCCAGGAAACTGGCAACGCATGGGATGCAAACCCGCTTCCAGTCGGCCAAGCCAGAAACTTCATCAACCACGCTGGGGTCGGGCACCCAGGCGCCAGTGAAAGACCTCAGCCGCCTCTCAAGAAGCTGTCGATTATGAATGGCCGCCCGCCTGGCAGGGTCCTGGTCCTTGCAATGGACCGCCCTGCCCTCGAACTCAGAGTCGTCGTCGCTCTGAGAGGAGCCGAACTTGTAGTGGCCGAAGACCTCCAGGTCGGGGAAGAAGGCGAGCTCGTCGTCCTTCGAGAGGAAGATGTCCCCGTAGAGCGGAAACGGCGAGCCACCGTACGTGACAGCGGCGGTGCAATCGCAGGCGCTAAACTCATTGCGCGTCACGCTTCTTCTCGTCAATGGCAGCGCTGGCCTTAGCCCTGGCCGCGGCTCGAAGGGCATCGGCACTGCTGCGCTCACCACCGCCACGCGTCGAAGCAGCGGCGCTGCCGCCAGCAGAAGAGGCCCCAGAAGCAGGAGCCGAAGGCTCCGCGGGGCCCGAGGCTGGGGCACCATCCGAGCCGCGGCGCCTCTTGGCCTGCAGCCTGGCGTGGAGAGCCTGGGCCTCCTCACGCAACTTGAGGACCTGCTGAGCAGCGGGACCCAGGGCCTCCTGAACCTTGGCCTGCACGCTGGTGGCGAGCTCGCCCTTGATGCGGGCCCACTCGGCGCGCTCCGTCTCGTCGACCTCGAGGCCCTCCAGGTCGAAGAGGGGGCCATCGACGAAGCGCAGCGAGCATTCGTCGACGAGCGTCGAGAGGTTGATGGCCGTAGAAGCGGATGCCGTCTCAGACCGCGGCGTCGGCGGAGACGGCAGCTGCTTGGCGCAAGCCTCCTCCCATTCCTGCTGGGCCTGGTGTGCCGCCTCCGCCGCCGCGTCCTCGGCAGCCTTGGCGTCGGCCAGCCAGGCCTCGCCCTCAATGACACGGCCCGCGCAGGTCTCGAGCCACGCCTGTGCGCGCCTGCACGCGATCCCCTTCGCGGAGACCTCCTCCTCCAAGAGGGGCGGGCGGCGAGGGACCTCAGCGGCGGGCTGCTCCCTGGCGGCCAACTTGGCGGACAGGGCCGTGAGCTCGTCGCAATCGCCCAACTTCTCGCGGAGCAACGCGAGGGGGTCAGCAGACCGCGGTGCTTCACGCGGCCCCTCTGGCGGCGGCCCGCCGCCGTACGGGTGCCAGCCCGGCCCGTGCCAGACCCATGGGCGGCGCTCCTTCGGCGCGCCCTTGGCGGCCCTCGGCGGCACAGGAGGGCCCTTGGGCTGGCCACCCGCAGGCGGCGCCGCACCAGCGGCGGTGCCGAACGGGCTCGACGCGAGCATGGGCGGACCGAACGACCACTGGCCCGTGGGCTTCTTGTCAGGCGACGGGTGCGGCACCATCGGCGAGCAGCACTGGTGGCACCAGTGGTTGGACCTGAAGTTCCAGCGATACCGGCACGCCGAGCAGTTGACGTATGTGCCCGACTTGTCCTTGCCCTTGCCGCAGGTTCCACTCGCACCCTTGCTGCCCGCATGGCGGCCCATGAGCTGACGGCCCTGCTGAAGCAGAGCTCCGCACCTGGGGAGAACCAGGCGGAGAATATGAAAGCAGCCGCGGACTAGCGGTATCCGTTTGGCCCCCTGGGGAACAAGGCATCTTGAGGCAAAATGGCTGGAGGAGGAGGAGGAGGAGGAGGAGGAGGAGGAGGAGGAGGAGGGGGAGGAGGAGGAGGAGGAGGAGGAGGAGGGGAGAGGGGAGGGGGGAGGGAGGGAGGGAGGGAGGGAGGAGGGAGGGAGGAGGAAGGAGGGAGGGGGGAGGAACGAGGAGGAGGAGGAGGAGGAGGAGGGGGAGGAGGAGGAGGAGGACGAGGAGGAGGACGAGGAGGAGGAGGAGGAGGAGGACGAGGAAGAGGAGGAGGACGAGGAGGACGAGGAGGAGGAGGAGGAGGAGGAGAGCAGGAGGAGGAGGAGGAGGGGGAGGAGGAGGAGGAGGAGGAGGAGGAGGAGGAGGAGGAGGAGGAGGAGGAGGAGGAGGAGGAGGAGGAGGAGGAGGAGGAGGAGGAGGAGGAAGGAGGAGGAGGAGGAGGGGGAGGAGGAGGAGGAGGAGGAGGAGGAGGAGGAGGAGGAGGATTTTGAGCTCCACGCTCTCCTCTGAGCCCTGAAAAGGAACTGACGCCAGCTGCAACGAGGCGGTGCAGCAGGCCTTGTAAAAAATTAGGCATACGTGTTGAAGCACTGCATTAAATTGCCGACATCAACCGTTACACCCGCTTTCTGCTGTCTATAATACGGGTGTTTGCCTTTGCACAGGGCTTCCCAGCCGTACTTCGCTGCGCGCGACGGAGGCGGCTGGCACTTGGCGGCTAGCCCGCGGACAGAGGCTCCACTGGAATGCGCCTTGCACCTAGTGCAGATGAATAAAACCGAGCCATCGGAGCAATCGAACGCAATCGTACGGTGCTCGAGGGCGTCCTGACTGGACGCGTGAAGCCGAGAAACCTGAGAGCAGACACCTGGCGGGGGCCTACTCTGAGATCGCTTGCCTCTGAGGCAAACTGCACAGCGCCACACTCCGGACCACATTTCCCAGCGATGACCAGCGGACGCTGCAGCAGCGGCTGGTGGGGCTGGAATTCGGCCTGCCTCGGAGAGGTCCAAGGTAGGCCACACATGCATAACATGGGCCGCCAGCCTAATTGTCTGGCGCGCCTGCGTGACAAGCTTATCGGCAGCCGCTAGCTTGACAGGACACGAAGGATGCAGATGCACGGCATGCTTGGCTGCCGTGTCAGCGTGATGGTTGCCGAGGCGCCTCCAGCGCTCGGCAGCGTCGATACCCGCCTCATCCAGCTCCTTGTGAGCTGCGACTTTAGTGCACGTGGAAGGCGTGATACCTTGGGCATAGAGTTGGAGGAAAGCCCCTGAGTAGGCCCTCTTCCCACACAGCTGCTCGGCCTTGGGCCGACAGGCCAATTTGACCACATTGCTGCAATCAGAGAACACTTCGATGCAGGCCGACGCGAGCACATTGGCCCAAGTCCAGCAGCTGAACTCGGCCGATTGAGGTGTCTGAGGATATGGGGCCCACACGGGGGCCCGAAACTCGGCGGCGGCCGACCCTTGGGCGTCGACCATCACCACGCTGCTGCCAGCCCGAGAGAGCTCCCGAACAGTGCGACGGCTGCTAGAGCCATCGATGAAAACGTCGCCCCAAACTTCAAGCAGAGCCGCCGTCGTCAGAGATCTCAACCGAGATCGAGGTCGGACCGCCGAGAAAACTTGACGACGGAGGCGAAGCAACTCAAGGTCGCTAGTGCCAGTAATTTCAGTGCCATACGAAGCCCCCGAGAGGGGCCCCGAGGAAATCACCTTGAGAACCTGCGGCCGAGAGATGACTTTATTCTGACGCTTTAATCTCTTGGCCGCCCTCGCAGCCTTGGCGATGCGCATTTTTGACTTCACCGAGCGCCCCGCCACCCTAAGCGCGCGGCCAGCCGTGTAGTCAACGCCTAAGTTGACAGCACTCGACGTAAAATTACCTCCTAAATTCGAAATCTCAAAAGAAACCTCATCCCCTAAGGCCTGCGAGGAAGCAACAACAGCGGTCTTGTCCAGGGCGAGGGAGCAACCGAAACAAGACTCAACGATGGCGTGGAGCGCCTTCGCCCCTTCAACGATCGATTTGACCACGGTCCGATGTTGGCCCGTACACGAAAGACCCTGGTCGTCAATATACACGTCGAGGTCGAGCCTGGGGATGGAGGGAAGGGAATCGTATCCGTCTTGGCAGAGGACACGAATGAACGCGGTGGCCATCGAGCACCCAGCGATAACCCCATTCAGGCAGAAGTAGGGGCCTTCCAGCCACCCTCCTAGGCAGAGAAAGCGCCCACACCTGTAGGCATAAATGCAAAGACGGGCTATCGCAAGAGGGAATCCATGTTTCTTGCAACGGACCTCGAGCTCTTTCAGACTGATGTTCCCATAGAACTTGCGAAGATCGAAGAGAACAGAACATGAGGACTCCCCGATGGCAAGACCCGTCTCGGCGGTGACAGCTTGACGCCAAACCACATCGGCAGCTCCACGAAACCTGCCAGCAGCCCAGTACCGTTTGGGGTGTTCTTGCTCCCAGTTCAAGGCAAAGGGCCGCCGACAGCGGCCCCAAACCCTGAACCAGGAGCAGAACACCCCAAACGGCCTGTAGCCACCAGTAGGCTTCGGCAGAGGAGCCAAAGTGACGACAGAGATCTGCGGAGGAAGGCAGCCTAGCGCTTCCATGACCGAAAAAATGGCACTGAGGCAGTCAAGAGCAGCATCTGGCAACAGAGAGAAATGCTTGCAGTGAAATCCGTCCACAGCCACGGCCGAAGAATCGTTGTAGGACTTAGAGATATCACGGATTTCGCTGGCCGTGGGTCGGGGAAGAGGCTCTATGACCTGACCGTCAAACTCGGCACCACGACCCTCGCCCCATATACTGCTGAACCTCTCTCCCTCAGCCTCGAGCAGAGAGAGGGGATCACTGACGACGCACCCAGCAGCAGAGAGAGTCGAAGAGGGGACCCACGGAACAGGATCCTTAATGAACTGATGAGCCTTTTTCGCTCCCTTATTGATGCCAACATGCAGCCAAGCAGCCCAGTCTGATCGGCTCTTGGCGGCGTACTTGGCGCTGGCGGCCTTGACGGCCTTGTGAACCTGAGTGTGCAGATCAGCGAGCGACTCAACATCCCCACCAGAGCCAAGGGCGGAGACCTCCTGAGCCGTTCGCTTGAACAGCGGCTCGTAGTCTTCCGCGGCGGCCGAGATGCTGGGCGGGGGCTCCACCAACACGCAACTGAGCCTGGCAGCAGTGGCGGCAGCGCCTCCGCGCCGAGCGTGCATGAAGGCGCGAAGCTGTTGCCCAAGCCAACGGATCGCGCGATGACCTGGATAACGCACCGTGCCATCCTGGCCCAAGATAGGTTTCCGCACAAGTTGAGGACCCAAACCCCTGGAGCCTAACTTGGGGGGGGGGCAACGCCCACCAGGGGAATAAGGTCACGTTCAGCGTGGTCGGCCCACTTCCTGTAGAGAGGGCCCAGAAGACGTTTGGCCCCCTGCCCGTCCCCATTCTGGAGACAACGTTCAGCCTCGGACGCCAGCGCAAGTTCCCCAGCCCAACAACTTTCTCTGGGGGCAGGGCCGAAGACAGCCTGACACGGCAGGGGGGGGGGGGGCTTCCTGAACGAGAGTGCGTGAGGCACCGCCAGCTTGGGGTGGAACATCAACTGGACGGGCCTATGGGGGGAGAGCTCCGTATCCAATCGCGTATCGACCGACTTGAGACCCTTCGCAAGACCGCCCGAACAAACGAAGTAGTCGAACGTCGTGGGAGGGCCCACAGGATAGTGCGTAGCGACAACGGGGAAGATGAGGGACGCCCTCAACTCCGACACAAAACTGGACGACTCGAGCTCGGCAGGCCCCAGATTAAAGTCGGCACCGAGCACCCACGGCTGGCCTACAGCAGAAAGTTGCTCGCCGAGCCTCGCGAGCAGAGGCAGATTATCATCGCTGAGGCCTTCTGAGTGGTGAAGGCAGGCAGAAGCAACCAGGATGGGGGGAGCCCCAGGGAGGTGCGCAGAACACGCGATGCATCGCCCAGGCGTCGTGATGGCATCCTCGACCTCCAGAAGCCCCAACCAGGAGCGCACGAAAATGGCAACACCCCCACTCGTGTCCTGCGCTTGGGTGGGGATAGCAGGGGCCCAGACCGACTTCCACCCATGCCTTATGCACCAAGCACTGGCCTGCTCGATGTCCTCTTTGGAAATCAGACGGTGCTCCTGGCCGAGCACAATGTGGGCTGATCAATCTTCGAGCAAACCCTTCAACGCACCCCACGAGTTGGCGTTAATGGTCTGAATCGTGAGTGGCACCAAACTGTCAGAGTTAGAGGCCGATGGCTGCTCGCTGCCGACAAGAGGAGCAGGCACAGGCAGGCTGACATTGCTGACAGAGTGAGCTGGCGACTTGAAACAGTCAGAGGGGTGCTGAGCCCTCTGAGAATCCAAGGGTTCGAATTTGCCCTTGGAACATCCTGGCGTTAAATTTCCGAGCGCGACGAGCTCGACGTGGGGACGAGATCCCCCCTCCACGGGGGGGCAAACAGAAGTGGCCACGTGCGGGATAGCCCCGTCCGTGGCATCCGTGCGCGCTGGCTTACCAAGGGAGAGCACAGGATACAGTACCCTTGGCATCGCAAAGTCCAGCAAAGACACAGGGGCAGGGCCAGGGGACCGATCAGCCTTGCGAAGAAGCGCTCCCCTCTTGCGGATGAGGGCAGCTTGCGCTACGGAGCGGAACTCCGTGTGCAGAAGTATATAACGTGTTTCAACCCCCCCCCTGGAGGCAGCCTTCCGAGCGAAGGACCTGCGGACCCCAATCGACCGACGACTCGAGGAGGCGACGAGCATCAGGGCTGGCCTCCAGGGGGTAGCTAATCGTTGACTGTGTGAGTGGCCGCGGCAATGCGGTCAGCGCGCTCACGAGCAGTGCCTGTCGTAGAAGGCGTGGTCGGAGCAGCTGCCGCAGCACCCGCTGCGCCTGAAGAGGCGGCACCTCCTCCGCCTGGTACAGCTCCAGGAAGAAGTGGAACGCCCTTGCCCGCGAACTGGCCGACCGTGGCTGCCTGCGGGGTGCCAGGAGCAGGCGCCGTGCCTGGCGCCACCTCGGCAGCAGGCGGCGGGGCTGCGCCAACATCTCCTTCGGCGGGGGGTGCGCCAGCATCAGGAGGTTCCCCGAAGGGTGCTTCCTGCTCCACTCGAGGCCGCTTGGCCGCGAGCCTCTTGATGTGCAGCGCGTGGGCGGACTTGAGGCCATCGACCTTCTGCTTGGCCTCGGCGAAGAGGGTGCCCGCCATCGCCGTGAGCCCTGCCTTGAGCTGTTGCACGCGTGACTCAATCTAATCTCGATGTTGTCAGACTCGTCAAGCTCCACACCGTCACACCTGAACAGGTCCGAAACGCTGATGTCGAAGACTTTCGCGAGACGCTCCTGATCCATGATGTCCTCCAGAGCAAGCTTGACCGTGGAAGAGGGTGGCTGCTTAGGCGTCTCTTGAGACTCGACCAAGTCCTGCAAGAGAGTCGCGTGCTCGCCTTCTGCATTGGTGAGCTCCGTGTGCAGCTCCAGCACCACAGTCTTCTGCACGTTGAGTTGAGCTTCGTACTGTTCGTACTTCTCAACTGCAGCCTCCAACCGTTTGTTGATACCGTGCACCTTCCAGTGGGCCCGATTGAGCCGAACCTGAATAGCTTCTTCTTCCTGCTTCGGCGCGGTGAGGGCCTTGGCTGCACGACGATGGGCTGCTGCGCCTGCAGAGTCTCCCATACGTTCAGCGAAGCCTGCCATGGTCTCGTACTCCGCGGCGGTGAACTTTGCTGCAGCGACACCAGCAGGAACGGGTAGATGGCATCCTCCCTTGGGGTTGCCGCCTCCAGCTCCTTTCTGTTGCTGCCCAGCGTCGCCACCGCCTGGACCCTTGCCCCACGTAGCGCCACCGTTGAGCTGCCCGTAGCCGAACAACTGACGCGCTGCATCTCCTGACCATGCCGAAGTTGGATATTGCTTATAGGCTCCACAGTGTTTGCAATAATAGAACCGAGCGGCGTTCTTGGAGCAACCGCAAGCCTGGCACTTCCACTTCTTGCCTGGCAGCTGGTTGGCGGCCTGAACCTGCACACCGCCGCCGCCCTTGCAGAACAGAGGGCCAGGCACAAGAGGAGGCCAAACATCGCTGTAAGACAAGCCTTTGCCTCCGCCTTTTGCCCTGCCCCACGCCATGCCGCAAGTGTGGCTCTATGGACTGACCACCGACCAGCGCACAGCCTAGTCGTGGTGAACGCTGCGATGCGTGGGGCGGACCACGCACCGTTCAGCCTGGGGCGGACCAGGCGACAGATGAAAGCTGGCCGCGGACTAGCGGTATCCACTTTGTTCCCAGGGGAAACCAAAACCTTGAGCCAAAATGGCTACGGTCAAGAGGAGGAGGAGGAGGAGGAGGAGGAGGAGGAGGAGGAGAGGGAGGAGGAGGAGGAGGGAGGAGGAGGAGGAGGACGAGGAGGAGGACGAGGACGAGGACGAGGAGGAGGAGGAGGAGGAGGAGGAGGAGGAGGAGGAGGAGGAGGAGGAGGAGGAGGAGGAGGGGGAGGAAAATGAGAAGAGGACGAGGAGGAGGAGGGAGGAGGAGGAGGAGGAGGAGGAGGAGGAGGGGAGGAGGAG
Source organism: Prorocentrum cordatum (assembly GCA_963575745.1). Classification (NCBI taxonomy): domain Eukaryota; class Dinophyceae; order Prorocentrales; family Prorocentraceae; genus Prorocentrum; species Prorocentrum cordatum. The sequence continues at coordinate 28,432 of CAUYUJ010004520.1, forward strand.
GAGGAGGAGGAGGAGGAGGAGGAGGAGGAGGAGGAGAGGAGGAGGAGGAGGAGGAGGAGGAGGAGGAGGAGGATGAGGAGGAGGAGGAGGAGGAGGAGGAGGAGGAGGGGGAGTGGAAGGAGGAGGAGGAAGAGGGAGGAGGGAGGAGGAGGAGGAGGAGAGGAGGTGGAGGAGGAGGAGGAGAGGAGGGGAGGATGAGGAGGACGGAGGAGGAGGAGGAGGAGGAGAGGAGGAGGAGGAGGAGGAGGAGGAGGAGGAGGAGGAGGAGGAGGAGGAGGAGGAGGAGGAGGAGGAGGAGGGGGAGGAGGACGAGGAGGAGGGGGAGGAAGAGGAGGAAGAGGAGGAGGGGGAGGAGGAGGAGGAGGAGGAGGAGGAGGAGGAGGAGGAGGAGGAGGAGGAAGAGGAGGAGCGGGAGGAGGCTACGGGAACGCAGAGCTTCGTCCCGGCGCCCTGTCGCGCATGTGTGGTTCTGTTGCTCTGCGCCGGCCTCGCCTTCTTGGGCGTCGATCGGCAATGGCTGCCTAGCTCGCGCAGTCCTCATCGTCGAAGCCGCGGCTGCCCACCGACTTGGCGCTGTGCCCACGGTAGACACGCTAACGGCGATGCAGGTAACCGCGATGTAGGCTTCCGTATTGTGGGAACGCGCGGCTCGTCATTTCCTACAGTTCGCTGTGTCGTTTTGGTTTGATACAGTCGCGTACTTATTTGGACTGTAGGAGAGTGTGGTTCGTGATTTCCCACAGGCTGGTTTCCAACATCACCGTTAAGCAGCATCGCCGTTATCGTGGCCTTTGGCCCAGTACCAGGTCCGCGCCTCACGGGAAACCGTGTGTGCGTGTGTGCCGCCGCGTGCCGAGCGGCGGGGCCGGCTTCGCCGCACGCTCGGGGAGCGTTCTGACCCCTGAGCCGCCCGCCCGTTCCTTGTTTTCCTTCGGCCGCGTCCCTCCTCCCTCCTGCATGGTGGTACAATTCGGACCAATGGTACCCCCGCTCATGCCATGCATCGCCAGCGCAGTCACCCTCTGCATAGCCGCCGACGCAGAAGGTGTGTGCGTGTGTGCGTGTGCGCGCGTGCGAGTGCGAGTGCCTTGGCAGCACCCCTGTTTGGCTTTACGCAGCCGGTGATTGCCTTGCAGCCCAGCGCCGCGCTGGAGGAAGCATGTGTGTGTTGTGTGCTATGGGTGTTGTGCTGTGTGTTGTGTGTTGTGTGATGTGTGTTGTGCGTTGTGTTGTGTGTTGTGTGTTGTGTGTTGTGTGTTGTGTGTTGTGTGGTGTGTGGTGTGTGGTGTGTGGTGTGTGTTGTGTGTTGTGTGTTGTGTGTGTATGTGTGTGCGTGCTCGTTCGTTCCCCCGCCTAATGCGGGACGCCGTATTTTCTCACCTTCTCAGCCCAAGCCGCGCGCCAAGGCAAACAATGCAGGCAGCGGTGGGTGAGGGGAAAGTACGTGTGTGGGGCACCGTCCGCAGTGCAGCCACCCAACACCAAAATACACACCCCGCACGTTGCTCTTGGAATCCCAACCGCCAGGAGTCGCCCCATCCCCGCACTGGTGGACCCAGCCTTTGCACAAACACACGCGACGCAAGATAACCACGGTGCTGCAGGCCAAGCGCTGCATGTGTACGCGCTGTCGGCGAGGGTGGGTGTCAGTCGGTTCCAGGTGGCGTGATGGGGCGCGCCTGCACCGTCCGATGTCGCACAAGGCTCACGGTAGCATGTGGGAACGCGGGTGGGTGAGAGAGCGTGTTTGAGCCACGCGTGCGCGCGTGTGTTAAAGGGGAGGAGGGCAAGGGGGGCCACGAAGAGAGCATGAAGCAAGGGCAGAGAAGAGAAGCGGAGAGGAGGCCGAGGGCGAGGAGGCAGAAGGCCAGGCAGGAGGCGGAGGAAGGGGGAGGGGGAGGGGAGGGAAGAGGACGACGACAACGACTACTTTGGGGCTGGGGCCGGCGCGCCCGGCAAGAAGCCGGTGGCTCCGGATGCCATGCCGCTACACATCACAGCGAAGCACAGCGCAGCGCAGCACAGCGCAGCACGGCCGCGTGTGTGTGTGTGTGTCGCCGCACATCACAGCACAACACAGCACATCATGACACACCACAGCACGACACAGTACACGCCGCTTGGCGTGTGTGTGTGCGTGTGTGTGTGTGTGTGTGTGTGTGCGTGTGTTTGTGTTTACGTTTGTGTTTGTGGTTGTGGTTGTTTGTGCTTGTGCTTGTGCTTGTGTTTGTGTTTGTGTGTGGGTGTGGGTTTGTGTGGTGGGTGTGGGTGTGTGTGGGTGTGTGTGGGTGTGTGAGTGTGTGGGTGTGTGGGTGTGTGGGTGTGTGGGCGTGTGGGTGTGTGGGTGTGGATGTGTTCATGTGTCGGGCCGTCGAGGGCGCACGTCCAGCCGCGCGAGGGCAACCGACCGTAGCGTGTTCCAGCTCAAAGGGGCTTGAAGAAGAGCCCGCCGAAGACGACCGCCACGAGCGTCTGCCCGCCGCGAACCCCGCCGTCTGCGAGTGCTGCCTCCGCGTGCTCCCCTTTAGGAGCTCTCCGCCTGAGCGAGCCCCGCCTTCCGCGAGTGCCTCGTCGGGCAGGACGCGTGCTCCCCCTTAGGAGCTCTCCCCGTAGGGGCGCCTCACGCCGACTTGGCCCCAAGGGCCTCGCGCCGACTCGGCGGGCCGCTGCAGCCCCAGCGCCTGGAACAGGACGCGCACAAGGCTGGCGTCGTCCAGGAGGGCCCAGCGCGCCTCGTCGGCAGCCAGGTCCGACGACCGATCACGGAGCAGCATCAGCATGACCTCGCGTGCCTCGGGCATCGCCAGCGGCTCGGCCAGCGCTGGAACCACTGGCACTGTGCTCAGCGGTTGCGGAGGCGGCCTGGCGAGCCGAGCGGGGGGCGCGTCGGCCCACTCATCATTCAGGTCGCTCATCTTGTCGTCCTCGTCGGCTGCGGCCGCATCCGCAGGCGCCTGCACGAGCACGAGGCCCAAGTCTGCACCTCTGGTTGCATCGCCGCCGCCGTCTATGGCCGCCTCCGCCGCCTCGGAGCCGTCGGCGAGGCCGCCGCGCGCCGCAGCGGCGCCAGCATCGGGGCCCGCCCCGCCCGCCCCAGCTGCTACGACAGCGCCTGCGCCATCGACTCCATCACGATCTCGCGCCTCCGCCGCCACGCCCACGCGGCGAGGCCGCGCTCGGCGCCGCCGCCGCGGAGCCTGGAGGGCAGGCTCCAGCAGCGGGGCACCCGCAGGCTGGCCGCAGGGCTTCTCAACGTCCCTGCGGACGTCCGCCGCGGCGCCACCGCGGCTGCGCCCTCGCCGCCGCCGCCGCCTCGGGGGGGCAGCCGCGCCAGGCGCACGCGGGGCACGCGGCGCGGGGCGGCCGCCGAGGGCAGCCGCCGAGGCGCGCAGGAGGCCCTCGGCTGCGCGCAAGAGGCGCACCCCCTCCCGGGAGTGGCCTGCGGCGAGGCCCGAGGCGGCGTGGGCGGCGAGGAGGGCGCCACGCGCCGCCTCCTCAGCACGCCGACGCTCCGGCGTGAGCGTCCCCCGCATGACCGCGCGGCGGGCACAGCCGAAGGCGGCGCGCCCAGCGACACAGGGTTGAGCCAAATGGGTACTGTGTGTGTGCGTGCGTGCGTGTGCGTGTGCGTGTGCGTGTGCGTGTGCGTGTGGGTGTGTGTGGCTGTGTGTGTGTGTGTGTGCGTGGGTGGGTGTGGGTGGGTGTGTGTGTGTGTGGGTGGGTGTGGCTGTGGGTGCGTGTGTGTGTGTGTGTGTGTGTGTCTGTGGGTGGGTGGGTGTGTCGGTCGGTGGGTGGGTGTGTCGGTCGGTGTGTGTATGTGTGTGTGTGTGTGGTGTGTGTGTGTGTGCGTGTGCGTGTGCGTGTGCGTGTGCGTGTGTGGCGAGTGACGAGGAGAGATTCAGAAGATGATAATTATGATTCAATGTCGGAATGCGTGCTGCAGGCCTTTGGCTTCTGGCTTCTAGCTGGGGGGCGTGCATGCTTGCCATCACCGATTGGACCTCATAGCCCAGAGAGTGACAGAGCTTAGTAATCAGCGCACTTATCAGACGTAAGGGTTGTATTCTTATTCAACGCTGCACACCTCAGCAATCAGAGCAGTGAAATAAAGGCAGCGACAAGAGTAAGCTCTCGGAAATGTACTAAACAGACCGTCTTGCCAAATTGGCAAGCATATCGCTGGAATGGTAGCAGTGACGAGAACAAGCTCTCGGACAAACAGACCGTATTGCCAAACTTGCCCCTCAATTTCGAAAGGTAAAGAAGACAGCAGTGGGACGGCCAACAACATGTGCTGCTCATGCTAGTGGTAGTGTGGGCTTCTTGCCACCTGTCCTTCTCTTTCTGCCCTCCTCCCTCCTTCCTCGTTGTTTCGTTCCCGTCGAATTTTGTGCTCGCCAGTCTTCCTGCTTGGCTTCGTTCCCTTCTTTGTTTTTGCGCACGGCTTTGCTTTATCAGGTCTGCCAGCCAGGTCCTTCTGTGGAGCCCACTGGCCTGCCTGTGGCCATCTTCTCTCCGCCCCTCTCCTCCCCTGCGTGGCTTCCTTGCTCCTATCTTGTGGCACCTGCGTCCGTCTGGCACTCGTTGGGAGTCGCTGTTTCCTGCTCGTGTCCACAATGGTGGATCTATTGTCTGGACTGCGTCCCTGCTTGACTGTTCACCACTGGCTGCACCCACTGGCGTGTCGGAAAAAGTGTATGTGTGTGCGCTTGCTGACCGGCCAACCCAAGCCAAACGCGCCCCGTTACCATGCGCCTGGTCATTACGACCCACACCGCCGCGCTCGAGTAGAAGTGTGCGTGCGCGCGCGAGCATGCGTGCGTGTGCGCGCTGACGCGCGCGTGTCGATGTGCCCACCCGCGCGCTCCTCGAGCGTTCAGGTTTTGCTTGTAGATCGTCGTTCTTTGGTGTCCCGCCGCCGCTTAGGCTCAACTCTTTGGGCCGACCAGGCACAAGTGTGCAATCTTCGCCCGAGCCGGTCGTGCCCGACCGGCGGGGAGCGGCCGAGCTAGCCATGCGACCACACCGCGGCCCGCGCGGGGCACTGGCAGCCCCCCCCCCTGGCTTGGAGATGACCGAGCGGGTCCCGATGACGATTCCCTTGAGGGTGACGGGCAAGGGGAGGTTGATCAGGAGGAGGAGGAGGAGGAGGAGGAGGAGGAGGAGGAGGACCAGTGTAAACCCAAGAGTCAGCAACGATATTGGAATAAACCCTCCCTCCAAGCTCCCTCTTCAGAAGCCCCTAAAACTGTTCATTGACACGGAGGGAACTGCCTTGTTGGAAGACAACTGTTCGAAGACCCTGAAGCATGCCAAAACATTGTTCTCGGGAATCGAACGCCACGGATCAATTTGATTGTTGCGTCCTGACGATCCGGAATTGTGCCAGAACGCCATGCCTGAGACTTCAACGCCGCGAATCAATGTAGCTCTTGCACCCTCATAATTTCTGGTACGTTGGTCATGGGAATCCGTGAAACTCTTGCAATGTTTCACGAATGTGCGCAGCGCTAAGGCGAGAGCCACATTTCGAAAAGGAACCGCCCTCAATCGGTGCAATTTTTGTATTGTTTACAACACATGTGCGCGACGCGAAGGCGAGAGCCACATTTTGAAAACGGTTCGCCTTCAATCCGTGCAACTCTTGCAAATGTTTAAAAAAGAATGCGCGCGGCGCTAAGGCGAGAACCGCATTTTGAATTTCTTTACGCTTCGCGTATCCCCACCAGCCCATCTCACAGCAGCAACTCTTGCGAAGCATGCCGACAGTCGTGTTTTTCAGGCGTGTGTCCGCTTGGCCCCGCATATCTCCCCTGTTCCTCCTTCCTCCCGCCTCCTTGTACATCCTCCTTGTGGGGGGAGCGGGAGAAGGACGAGGCGGAGGAGGAGGGAGAGAAAGCGCTCCTCGTGATTTGAGTCGTTTGGGGTTTCTCGTCCTGGTGTGAGTCGTTCGGGCCCTTCTTCCTGGTGTGAGTCGTTCGGGCTCTTCGTGGTGTGAGTCGTTCGGGCTCTTCGTCCTGGTGTGAGTCGTTCGGGCTTCTCGTGGTGTGAGTTGTTCGGGCCCCTCGTCCTGGTGTGAGTCGTTCGGGCCCCTCCTCCTGGTGTGACTCGTTCGGGCTCCTCGTGGTGTGAGTCGTTCGGGGCCCGCGTCGTGGTGTGAGTCGTTCGGGCTCCTCGTGGTGTGAGTCGTTCGGGCGCCTCGTCCTGGTGTGAGTCGTTCGGGTCCTGGTGTGAGTCGTCGTTCGGGCCCCTCCTTGTGGTGTGAGTCGTTCGGGCTCTTCGTGGTGTGAGTCGTTCGGGCCCCTCGTCCTGGTGTGAGTCGTTCGGGCTCCTCGTGGGGCCTCTTGGGGGCCTCTTGGGGCGTCTTGGGGCCTCTTGGGGGCCTCTTGGGGGCCTCGTGGGAGCCTCTTGGGGGCCTCGTGGGGCCTCGTGGGGCCTCTTGGGGGCCTCTTGGGGGCCTCTTGGAGGCCTCTTGGGAGGCTCCTGGGGGCCTCTTGGAGCCATCTTGGGGCCTCTTGCGACCTCCTCAGAAGTGCAAATGAGCGCTGCCTTCTGAAAAGGACAAAATGAAGCCAGAACCTTCGTAAAATCAATGATTTTGCTATGAAGGACGATGAGCGCTGCCCCCTCAGAAGGCCAAAATGGGGCCAAAACCCTGGTAAAATCAATGTTTTTGGCTTCACAGAAGAGGAGAGGGTTGTTTCTCCGGCCCCCCGTCGGGGCCAGAATCCTCGTGAGGGTCGTCGTTTTTTTGCCCTCCCAGGAGTCGAAGTTGACCCCCCTGACGATCCGCGGGGCGCCCTCTCCAGGCCCAGGGGGAGGGGGTAGGGGGAGGAGTAAACCCCTCCCCGAAGGGGAAGAAGGGGGGTTGAGGACAGAGGGGGCTCGCTAAACCACTCACGCCCAAAGGGCTGGTGGGATTGGGTCGTCCTTCATCCGTGCAACTCTGGCAAATATCTAAACGAATGCGCGCGGCGCTAAGGCGAGAACCACATTTTGAAAACGGGTTGCCCTCAATCCGTGAAGTCATGTAACTGTTTTTGCGCCGTTTTCCTGCCCCAGAACGTCTCCAGGCACGCGGTGCACTGATTGGTCTTAGTGAGGGCCTGAGAGAGCTTGACCGTCCCATGGATACATCTTACATGGTTACGGGAAGTAAACGACGGCGTGCAAGAGGGCCATAAACATGGGTGCAGAGCGGCCACCTCGAGAGCCTCGAAATCTTCAAAACTCCCAGAGGGGGGGCCTCAACAGTATGCACAGCACTTCGTAAAACACCAACAGCGACTTCAGTGAAATCACGTGCGTGTTCACCTTCAAACAGCTTAGCCACCGATCCCCCCGCCCGAGCCCAAACTTCAGCAGCGTCGGTACTCCATTGAGTTGACGTGAGGATGTCGTCCTGGAGCCCGCGTGCCCACGGGTTCGCCTCTGGGTGTATCGTGCCTTGTTCCGTAAACACCCCCTCCCCATTCATGTGCCCAAGAAGCGTAGCAAGGTATCGAAGGTGTGCATGGGGGCGTTCAAGACAAGCCCGCAACCAGCGAAGGCGACGCACCTGAAGTTCAGCAGGCACCAGTACCAGTCTTCACCGTGCCAGGGCTGGCAACGACGTAAGTGAGCGACGACGGCCCCGTTCATCAACCCCACCGGCCTCACCTCGCATAGCCTTACCGAGCTGGAGCAGCAAGAGCGTGCTGTAAGGTCTTGGTCTGCCGAGGGCTCACAGGAGGAATGCCTCGACGCCCGACAGGGCAGCATTAACAACTTGGCACAGCAAGACACACCTCTTCCGAGGAGAAGGAGGATGCGGAGGAGGAGGAGGAGGAGGAGGAGGAGGAGGACACCGAACAGGGACGCCCTCCTGGAACCAGAGATTGCCCAATCGGAAGAAAGACAACTTCATAGCAGCGACACGTCGAACAAGTTCTGGGCCGAAGCTCTGGGTCGGGGTGGTGTGAGAACCAAGGTGCCGCACCGCGTCCCCGATCTTCGTCCCGCTGGAGCGGAAAACCGCAGCTGCACCTCGCCGATAGCTGGGGGGTACCCACACGATCGCCTCCTGCTTCTTCTGATTACGACGAACCCCTATACTCAGAAGCTCCTCATCCAGTATGCGGTCGTTTTGATCTAACTTCAGACCAAGCCGAGAAGCACAGTCTGGGGGTCCAATCACAATCTTTTTCAGCAAGTCACCCGCGAACTTCTGCAGTCCAAGGTAAATAGACTCCGTCGGTAGACCGAGCTCGGCGGGGAGCGAGGCCCACAGTAGCTTCTCTCCAGGATCGTCTGCCTGGCATCGCTCGATCCATCGGTCGTTCGGCTGCTTAAAGACACGCACGAAGCTGGCCACTGCATACGGGTCGCCCTGAAGCGTACCGCAGCCAGGCTTGATCATGAGCGAGCCCTCGCGCGAGGGAAGCATGCACCCAGCGGTGCGATGCCTTTGCTGACACAGGGTACGATCAGCAGGTTGGGCAAGGGTATTGCAGGCCATATCCAATGCTGACCATTTGGGCGACGCAAATGCTTTGGACAGGTCTTTCAAGGCATCGCACCATTGTACTCCGATGCGATTGAGCCTTCAGCCTGTAATCATGCACGCGGCGATCGCATCTTCACGCCTACGGTGTCGAAGACAGCCGTGATCGCAATGGGAGTTCTGGAACTTGGGCCCCACCTTCAAAATCCCCGCGTAGAAACCTTTGCTCACGGGATCAAGCCCGTGCACGACTCGTTTTCCCCTCGGACCCGCGACCGCAGCTTTTGGTATGGCGAATCCTTGGCTGAAGTTCCGGAGCTTGGGAGCGACACCCCAGTACCGAATACTCGCCAGAACTCGGTGCACGAAGAGCTTGGTGTAGTGGCCGTCGGTGATGTTTCTGTCCGAACCGAGTCCCGCACGGGCGAGCGAGGCTTTATGGGCAGTGGGGCCGCCGATGCACATGTGCCACAGCCCAGCTGGGCACACCTCGGCGTTTGGGGGCGTTTGGGGACCCGTGCACAGCCCAGGCAGAAGGAGGAGGAGGAGGAGGAGGAGGAGGAGGAGGAGGAGGAGGAGGAGGAGGAGCATGGAGAACCGAGAAGCCGGGCGCACCGGGGTGTGGCTCGAGCGCGCAGACAAGTTGCGCTCCTCACGTGCAGTGGAGGCCCCTGCCAAGAAACACCCTGCATGCCTCCAGGGTGCCCTGGGTTTCTTGGGCTTCGGTATGGCTCTGCTATGGGCTGCGTGACGTTCCCGCACCAAGAGTCAATGGGCGTCCTGGGGTCTCAGGCTTCGGTTTCTTGTGGAAGGTTTCTTGTGGACTGGCCTCCACTGCAGAAGGCTGCGAGCTCGCTGCAGTGCACCGTGTATTGCGGGTCATCTCCCGCGGCCTCCCGCTGCCCGCTGCGGGGACGAAGAGGTTCTTCCGCGGGCGGCCGCGTCTTCTTCGCGCGGGGCGGGCTGGTGTGGAGGGTGCGCGGCGCCCTCGGGAAGGGCACCTTCTCCACGCGTCGAAGAAGAAGAAGAAGAAGAAGGAGGAGATGAAGAAGAAGAGAAAACGCCATGCACCTAAACTTTTGGCGCTCCGCGCGGATTTCTTGGGTCCGCGCCTGGGCCCCTGGCGCACTCCGCGCGCCAGGGAGGGGGGCGGGGGGGGGCCAGCGCAGATCCACGGAGTCCGCGCGGAGCGCCAACAGTTTATGCTCATGGCGGCTTGTTCTTCTCCGAGCGCGGTGGCCCCTCTCGACCAGGGATTGGCCTGCGTCCCACTCCAGGGCGATGAAATCCCGGAACGGGCCAGCGACTCCGCACGACGTCGTACAGACCGAGCCATCTGCCTCCAGCTGGACCCTTCGCCGCCCTGTCGCCTCCCTCTGCGGACCACGGCGCGGACGACGCGCGCGGGGGCGGGCTCGGCAGCCGCGCCCACGCCGGGCACGTGGGGCAGGGCGTGGCTGCGGAGGGGCGTGCGCCTGGGTACCTGCTCTGCGCGGAGCGGCGTGCGCCTGGGCTGGGCGTGGCCGCACGCCTCGTGCTGCTGGTGAGCGGGCAGGGGCTCCGTCGCCTCCGCTGCCGTGCCTGCTGCGCGCGCCGCGTCCGCCTCGGAGGCCAGGTCGACGCCGGGGAGCCGCGAAGCAGAAGCTCGTGCTGCTGCTCCCTGCTGTGGCGCGCCCGTCTCCAGCCATCCGTCCTCTGGGATGTCGGCCCACTCCGCGCTCCCCTGCGCAGGCGGCCGAGGCGCACGCTGTAGGGCTGCCTGGGAAGCTGCCGTGCTCTCATCCGCCTCCGTGGGGGGCCCGTCGACGGCGCCGCTCGCCCTCCGAGGGGTCGCCGTGACGACCGCCAGGATCACGTGGTCGACGTCGTAGACCTGGGCCACGATCGCGTTCCTGAGGCGGAAGATCGCCTCCACGAGGGGCACAACAGGGTGGGCCTGCTGAGGATCGCCGTGCTGCTGCGGGTCGGCGTCCGCCGCGTCGGTCGCCCCTTGAACGTCTGGTAAACTGTCGCCACGCTCCTCCGCGTGCGTCTCCTGCAAGTGCTCCCTGAGGCTGCCGTCGGGGACGACGTCCGCACTGGGAGGGACTCCAGCAGAAGAGGTACGGCCTTGCTCCCCGTACACCTGCTCCATGAACGCCTGGAGGCTGCCAGGCGTGGCTGCGGGTGCGTCGCGTAGATAACCTCGCGCGGAGCGAGGCATCCCCCGACAGTGAAGACCAGCTTCAGGAAGTCGATAGTCGGGGCGCCGCGGGACGCCCTGACACGAACCAGCTCCAAGCAGCACAGGAGCTGCAGTGGCACCCGTCGGGGAGGGCGAAGCGCTGGGATGAGCTCCGTGAGGAACCTCAGCACAGCGGCCGTGATGTGCGTCCTGGGCGACCGCACCAGCGACCCCAGAAATCCGAAGTCGTGATTTTTTCTATGCGGGGTCCCCAGGAGTCTCGACCCATTCCCCAGGACCGAATTCTCATCCTGAATCGTTTTGTGACGGTCCTGGGGCCCGGCGAGGGCCCCTCGAGGCCGAAAACTACGAAACACCTCCGCCTTGATTGTTTCCACACGTTGGATCTCTGGGACCGCCTGCGTCTGCACCTCGACGCCGCGTGCAGGTGGCGGTGCCGGGGGAGTGCCCGGCGCGGGCAGCCGCGCGGCCCCGTTGCAGCGGCCGAGGCCGGCGGCCGGGCCCTCCGGCGTCGGGCCGAGCGGGAGAGGCCGTGCGGGGGCTGCCGGCGCCGTCGCCACGACCGCGAGCCGCCGCGGGCCCGCCGGCCGCCCAGCGCAAGTCCGCCATGGGAGGCCCGCCGTGGAAGGCGCCCGGCGTCCCCGCAGTGGCGCGCCGCGGGGGCGGCGGTGCGCACCATATGGCAGCCGCTCGCCTGCCGCCGGGCTGCCGCCAGGGCTGCGCGCGTGCGCGAGCCGGCCGGGCTTCTTCGGGGAGGCGCGGGCCTCGGGCATGGGGCCGCAGCGCTGCCTCCCGCACGCCCTCGCTGGCGCGCCTCGCGCCCGGCTGCAGCGGCGCCGAGGGCGTTGCTCTTTCGGCTCCTGGTGGCCGAGGGCCGCCGCGCCGGCGAACAGCATGTTGAGCCCGCAGCCCCGCTCGCCCCTCCCTCGCGCGCCCGCCGCGGTGCCACGTGCATCTGGGGTCGCAGGGCACGCCGAGGAAGGGTCCGGGAGCGGGGGGCCTACGGACATAGCCTGAGCCAAAATCGCTACGGAGGGCAGGACGAGCGAGGAGGAGGAGGAGGAGGAGGAGGAGGAGGAGGAGGAGGAGGAGGAGGAGAGGAGGAGGAGCGAGGGAGGAGCGAGGAGGAGCAGGGGAGGAGGAGGGGAGGAGGAGGAGGAGGAGGAGGAGGGGCGGAGGAGTAGGAGGAGGAGGAGGAGGAGGAGGAGCGAGCAGGGGGAGCGAGGAGCGAAGCAGGGGGGCGGGAGCGAGAGGGGCGAGGAGCGAGAGGAGGAGGAGGAGGAGGCGGAGGAGCGAGGAGGAGGGGCGATGAGCGAGGAGGAGCGAGGAGGAGGATGGAGGAGGAGCGGAGGAGGGAGGAGGAGGAGGAGGAGGAGGAGGAGGAGGAGCGAGGAGCGAGGAGCGAGCATACCGGCAGCTTGGACAGAAGGAGACGGGCCCCGCGGGAAATTGGTCCTGGATCCCAGGGCGTCTTTCCGAGACCAGCTTCTCATCTGGAGGAGCAGAGCAGCCCTTTGAGAGCCGTGGGGCCCGCGGACCGGCCGTGCGCCGATCGATCGGGCAAGGCAGAGGGGGCGGGCCCGCCCAGAATCCTCATGAGGCCTTCGCCGGCCTTCCGACAAGGTGTCCGAGCCTTCCTCTTAAGTCGGGCCCGTCCCCCTGCAGGAAGAATATCCAGACATAGTCCAACCATCGTACGGGGACGATTTTTCAATTGTTCTTGGACCAGTGTGGACTACTTTGGACTGCTTTATCTCTTTCGCCCGAGGTCCGCCTGTAGGAGGACGTGCCCGACCTATAAGCCTCCTCCGAAGCCGCACGGTGGGCTCCTCACGAGGCTGGAGGGCTGCCGGGAGGCCCCGCCCGCCCTCGAAAGATTGCGTGCCCCCCCCGCTCGCCTCAAGTCGGGCATATCCCTCTACAGGAGGAGTATCTTAAAATAGTCACAGAAAAAAAACACTCACGGGACGGTGCTTCGACTATTTTTTCGGCTGTTCGGATGAATTTGCTGCTGTTCTACATATGTCGCCCAAAAGCCGCCTGTAGGAGGACATGCCCGACCTAATTCTCGCCTCCCCCCTCGGCGCGCCGCTCTCCAAGGCCCGGCTTTCTCCAGACCCATTCTCTGGGTTTCTCAACAAGCGTGGGGGGTACCCCCCCCATGGGTACCTTGCCTCGTCGTCGCGCCGCGACGGGGTCGGTCCATCCTTGGCCGCTTTCGCTGGCCGCGCCCCGCTCGCAGAGTGTCGGCATGTCCCCCCAAGGCCCTTGCATCCTGATCGAGCGTCCTCTTGATATTTGAAGGAGGAAAAAACGGCATAGACATAAACTTTTGGCGCTCCGCGCGGATTTCTTGGATCTGCGCTGGGCCCCCCTGGCGGCGCCTCCGGCGCCGCCCCTTGCGCGCTTCGCGCGCCAGGGAGGGGGGCCTAGCGCAGATCCAAGAAATCCGCGCGGAGCGCCGAAAAGTCTGAGTTTGTGCCGTTGTCTCTTCTTCTAGATACGGGTCGACTGTAACGTGCTCTCGGGGACCTCCACGCGCAGGGTACGGAGCGCGGCCTGAAGCTTCTGGACAGCGCGTCGCACCGCCGGTCCTGGCCCACCGCGCCTCGGGCGCGGCTCGCCGCCCGCGTCACCAGACATTGCGACGTCTGGATGTTTTCAGGGCGGTGTCGCCGGAAGTCCCGACCCTTTCCCCGGGGCTTCCAGTGAGGAGGATGAGGAGGAGGAGGAGGAGGAAGAGGGAAGAGGGAGGAGGTGAAGAGGAGGAGGAGGAGGAGGAGGAGGAAAAAGGAGGAGGAGGAGGAGGAGGAGGAGGTATGGGTACCTCTTCCTCCTCTGCAGCTCCGTCAACTTCGCAAGGTACTGCCGTACCGCGAGCGCCCGCAAGGTATCGTCGTCCTGAGTCGTTTTGGACGGTCCCGGGGCCGGGCGGGGGCCCGCAGCGGCCGAGGCTAGCGAGACACCTCCGTCTCGAATTCTTTGCGATACGATCATGTCTGGGGTCGCACCGCCGGTTCTGGCCCACCGCGCCTCGGCGCGGCACGCCATCCGCCCGCAGGGCACAGCGTGCCGCCGGGGCCGCCGCGGCGACGCGCTAAGCAAAAGTTCCCGAACGTCTGTCGGCCCGGTCTGTCCTTTCCTTTCGTCCTCCCTCCCTCTCCCCTTCCTTCTCGCTCCTCGGCTCCTCGCTCTCTTGCTTGTGTGTTGTCCCTTGCCTGCCCCGCTTTTCTTTGTCGGCCCGTCCCTTGGTCCGTATAAGAGTCGCGGTGGCGCGCACTGCCACTTAGGCGAGAGAAAAAGTTCCCGAACGTAGGGGTGTGTGTGTGTGTGCGTGGATATCACGGCCGGGGCCGTTAAATCTCCCAGATGTCATGGCTCCCTCTTGTTCTTCCAAGGCGTTCCCGAACGTAGGTGTGTGTATGTGGATATCACGGCCGGGGCCGTTAAATCTCCCAGATGTCGTGGCTCTCTCTTGTTCTTCCAAGGCGTTCCATGGCCGCTCCTCGTCCGCGCACGCGCCTCGGGCCATCATGCGCGAGCCCCCCCTTCTTGATTCCCCTCTTTTCTAGGCCTCCAAGATTGGGTCGGAGTAGATGGGGTCGGAGGATCGCGCCGCATCACCGATGCATCGACGATGCGGCTCGATGCAGAGCCCGACTTTCTCCACGCCGACGTCGCCGATGCGTCACCGACGTCGGCGCTGCATCGCCGATGCATCGCCGATGCATTGGCGATGCATTGGCGACGCGGCGCGATCCGCCGACCCCATCTACTCGGACCCCATCTAGGAGGCCTCTATCTCAAGCGCACCCGAGAGGAGGAGGGAGGAGCAGGAGGCAGGAGCAGGAGCAGAAGGAGGATTCGGAGGAAGGCCTGGTGGAGCTGGAGGACCCCGATCGCCAGACGCACGCCGAGCTGTCCGGGCGTTGCCCGTGCCACGGCCGGGCGCCAACGCTCCCAGGCGTGAGCGTACAAACTCGCTCACGGCAGCGAAGGCGCGAGCCCAAACGCCCGGCCGCGTGCAGGAGGAGGGCGAGTCCCGCGACACGCGTCGGCTTCGTCGGAAAAAAAGAAAACATTCAGATTCACCACCCCAGAGTGGAGGAGGAGGAGGAGGAGGAGGCGGAGGAGGAGGAGGAGGCGGAGGAGGAGGACGAGCAGGAGGAGGCGGTGGAGGAGGAGGAGCAAGACGAGGCGGAGACGGACGACGTCGCCGAGCTCATCGTGACGGTCCTGGCACACGAGAGGGGGGGGCGCCTAGCAACCCGCCGCCTGGCGACGGTGGTGCAGCTCGCTCGTGCTCTGCGACGGTGGAGAGCGAGCCCCCCGCCACAGCGAGACCCCAGCGGCACGGGAATGCCGCGGAGTCTCAACAGCCCGAGGAGAAGCACACGCTCGCTCCCGGCACGGCCGCGCGCCGTGACGGTCTCGAGGCCAGGCCAGTGCCGACTGGACGCGAATCGCACCTTGAGCCTCTACGATGAGGCCGCTGACCGCTGGGCCTTTCAGACAGGTGCGGGGGGCCATTCATGTCGAGGCGGCCCGTCTGGAGCTCAGTTACTTCCCATGCGAAGCAGTCTTCCGGCACTGCGCTCGCACAGGCCAGCTCCGATCTCCCGCGCCCGGACCCGGTGGCCAGTGACCAGGGGCTCCAGTTGTTGTGCGACCCTGCTGCCGAGGAAGGGCAGCCCATGGCCGCCGCCCAGTTCCAGCAGGCTTTCACAGAAACGCCCACCTTTGACAAGATGCACTGCCTCATGGCCACCAGGAGCCTCGAAATCGTCTACCAGTGGGCGGCGTTCAGTGCTAGGTGCGTCAGTTCTTGGGCCCCACGTCTTTGGGGCTTGCGCTGCGCGTTAGGGCTGCATCTCTTTTGTTAATCGGTCCTTCGGGCAAGTGTTTGGGACCCCCGATTCTCGGGCGGGATTTGGCGCGTTCCTTTCCGCATGTCGAGGACACCACAGACGTCCGTCTTTCAGGGCTGCCATGGAGGACAGAGAGAGAGAGAGAGCCAGAGAGGAGAGAGAGAGAGAGAAACCAAACAAAAACATAAGCAATATTACACATACCGAACAACAACAACCACAGAAGAGAACACGAGGAGGAGGAGGAGGTGCACGATGATGATGATGATGATGATGATGATGATGATGATGATGATGATGATGCTGATGCTGATGCTGATAATGATGATGTTGCTGATGCTGATGCTGATGCTGATGCTGCTGCTGATGATGATGCTGATGATGATGATGATGTTGCTGATGCTGATGCTGATGCTGATGCTGATGATGATGATGATGATGATGATGATGATGATGATGATGATGATGATGATGATGATGATGATGATTATGCTGCTGCTGCTGCTGCTGCTGATGATGATGATGATGATGATGATGATGATGATGCGACTGCTGGTGATAATGATGATGCTGCTGCTGATGATGATGATGATGATGATGATGATGATGATGATGATGATGATGACGATGATGATGATGATGATGATGGTGCTGCTGCTGATGATAATGATGATGAGGAGCAGGAGGAGGAGGAGGAACATGAGCACCAGGAGGAGGATCATGAGCACGAGGAGGAGGTGGAGGGCGGAGGAGGGGGGAATACCCCGTCCTCCCGAGGCCCAACCGGCCTTCCGTTCCCCGGGGCCGGCCAGGTGAGCGCCGCGGGCGCGTTCGACGTCGGGTCCCCCTCGCCGCACGAGATGCCGTGCGCAGCAGCGCCCCCCGCCGAGGCTCGGGGCCTCGTTTTCGCTGTGCTCTTCCTCGTTCCCTCCCTCCTCGCTCTGCTCTCCTTCCTCCTTCTCCATCCTCCTCTTGACTCCTCCCCGTGGTCCCGTGGCCTCCCTCCTCCTGCCCCCCCCACCCCGTCTCGCCCCTCCTCCCCTGTCCTCCACTGCCCACCCCTGCCCTCCTCCTCCTGCCCCCTCCCCCTCCTCCTCCTCCTCCTCACTCCTCCTCCTACTCCGCCTCCTACTCCTCCTCCGCCTACTCCTCCTCCGCCTCCCCCCCTCCTCCCCCTTCTCCCATCATCCCCCTCGTCATCCATCCTCCTCCTCCTCATCCTCATCCTCCTCCTTCTCCTCCTCCCCTCCGTACTCCTCCGCCTCCTCCCCATCCTCCTCCTCCTTCTCCTCCTCCTCCTCCTCCTCTCTCCTGCTTCTCCATCCTCCTCCTCCCCTTCTGCTCCTCCTTACTCTGCCTTTTCATCCGCCTCCTAAGAATAATGACATAAGCATTCCGAAGAACGAATAAAGTACTACGACTACTACTAAGACGAAAACAAGAAGACAAGTCCGAACACGCCTAATTCCTCCTCCTCTACTTGTACTCTCCTCTCCTCACCAAGATAATCCCCCCCCACACTTCCTCCTCCTCCCCTTTTCCTCCTCTCTCCTCCTCCTCCTCCTACTCCTCCTCCTCCGTCCTCCTCCTCCTCCTCCTCCTCTCCCTCCTCCTTCTGCTCCTCCTCTCTCCTTTGCTCCTCCTCGCCTTCTTCTTCCCTCCTCCTCTCCTCTTCCTCCTCCTCCTCCTCCTCCCCCTCCTCCCCCTCCTCCTCCTCCTCCTCTCTCCTCCTCCTCCTCCTCTCTCCTCCTCCTCCTCCTCCTCCTCTCCCTCCTCCTCAACCATCCTCGTCCTCTTCCTCCTCGACAGATCTTGGCCTCCAACGCCTCCACCACCATCTCCATTACCTCCAACTGTCTCCTCCATTCCCATACAACTCAGCATGGGTGCATCTTGTCTCTCCTGGCAACATCCTCTCGCGCTCCCGCCGATCCCGCATGCTGACACCCCGATGCCAAACACAGTGCTTCATGGCGTGCTTTCTTCGACTGTACTTACGCCCGAGACTCGTTCTGCCCTTTGACCAGGGTATCCCGCTGCAGCGTTGCCCGCGCTTCAGGATCGGTACAGTCAACCCGCATAGCAAGGATGGACAATCTTCCCAAGGGTACCCTCGCATCCTTGCCTCCTGGGTCCATCCTTGGCCGCCCTCGTTGGCCGCGGCCTGCCCGCAGAGTGCCGGCATGGCCTCCCAAGACCCTTGCACCCCTCTCGTGCACCCTGATGATACGGGTCGACTGCACACTGCCGCGGACCTCTCGGGATTGCGCTCCCGCTCTCCAGCGCGGGGCCCCACCCCGGGCATCCGAGAGTCCGCTCTCGGCGTTGCCCCCCCCCCCCCTCCCTCCCCTTCGAGTGGGCCCTCGGAGGTTGCGACGCTCTCCCCAGGGCCGGCTTCTCGTCCCGCGCGGTCGTTTGACCGCCCCCCCCCCTCCCCCCCGGAAGCGAACCATCTGCAAAAACCGAGGGCCCCCATCTGTTCGGGGGAGGTAAGGGTCCTGTCCGTCCTACGTCCCGCTGCCGCTCTCGGGCCGTCTTGGGAGCGCCTCCCCTCCTCTGCCCCTGCCCTCTCTGCGCTTTCACAGACGCAGCTGCCGTCCGCGCGCATTCCTGTCACACCCTGTACTGCCGGCCTGACTCTTCTGATCAAGCTTACCGGGTGCAGGCCGCGCCGTTCCCCCTGTGCCCCCACGGTGCCTTCCGTTTTCTCCGCCTGTGGATTGCCTCTTTTTTCTCCTGCATGCCTGCTGGGCGGCTTTCTCCGCAGCGCTGCCGGACTTCAGACTCCACGGCCGACGGTCTCGCGCTTCTGTGGCCTCTCTTGGGGGCATCCTGAGGCAGCAGAAGCCCATCGAAAGCGAAACCGCGGGAATGCCAATCTAGTGGGGGACTAGTGGGTGGTGGTGCGCGTGCGTGCGTGCGTGCGTGGGTGCGTGGTTGTGGTGGTGGTGGTGGTGGTGGTGGTGGTGGTGCTGCTGCTGGTGGTGCTGCTGGTGGTGCTGCTGGTGGTGCTGCTGGTGGTGCTGCTGGTGGTGGTGGTGGTGGTGGTGGTGGTGGTGGTGGTGGTGGTGGTGGTGGGTGGTGTGTGTGTGTGTGTGTGTGTGCTTGTGTGCGCGTGTGCGCGTGTGCGCGTGTGCTGTGGCATGGCACGGGAAATGGCGCCAGCGCTGCAGCGGGAGCACGAGTCGAAACGGGCGGAAGCGCGGAAATGAGGCCAGCGCTGCAGCGGGAGCACGATTCGGAACGAGCGGAAGCACGGAAATGAGGCCAGCGCTGCAGCGGGAGCACGATTCGGAACGAGCGGGGCCCGAAAATGAGGCCGGCGCCTCGGCGAGAGCAGCATTTTGAAAAAAACACAAGCGAAAACCCGTTTCCCGGGAATCCTGCGCGTAGAAAAGCACTACGCGGGGGGGGGGGGTCGGATATCTTCGGGACGCCATCAGGGGAAGTGGGAGAGTATTTTCATATTGTGTAATTGTAGAGGGAGGGAGGGAGGGCGGGAGGAGAGGGAGGGAGGGAGGGAGATTGGAATACCGTTGGTCCCTTCGCCAGAGAGGCCCTTGCCCGCCTGGCGGCCCTGGTGTGCGCGGACGCGCGCGCCCCCCCGGGCGCGCTGCCCGCGTGCCTGCCGGAGGCGCCGCCCGGCCGCGAGCGTCTTTGGCGGCGGCCTTGGGTGGGAGGGCCAGGGAGGCACGCGTCGAGGAGGTGGGGCAGGATGCGGTTGTTCGGACCCGCTCGCAGGCTGCTCTCGCAAGGTCTCGAGGCCCAGAACTTTGGCCTTGATCACCAAAAAGAATTTCGGGCTCCAAGGAAGCACCGAAACCGGAGGGTTTTCACGTTTCGGGCCCCAGGAGGCGATGCTCGTTCGGCACTGCTGCGATACCCTGCTGGGTGCCCGAAACTAGTCTTGCGATGTGGCCCTCAAACACGATTTGGGAGCAGCATCAGGCCCTCCAGTACGACGGGAGCAGCATCAGGCCCAGGATGGTTTCCACCCGCTGCGCCCCGTCGAGTCGTCCCGAGCGGCCGCCAGACGGCCGAGCTGTGGCCCGAGAGCCAGGCTCGTCTCGGCTGCAGGAGTCGGGCAGCGCCAGGGGGGGTCACCACCTCGGGGGCCGCCAGTTCCTCGGGGAAGTCGCGGGAGGATCGAGGATCGACGAGGCTCTGACGTTTCGAGCGTCTCCAGTCTCTGGGAGTCCTGGCGGGTTCTTGGTGCTGCAGGGGTCGGCTCCCTCGAGGCCCCCTTGGCTCATCTCCCCCTCCGTCCCTCCCCTCGAGGAAGAAAAGAAAAGGAGAAAGTAAGCATAATCATGTTGGAGGTCCATGTGGATTTCTTGGGTTGGCGCTGGCCCCCCTCCCCCTGGCGGCGCCTCCGGCGCCGTCCCCCGCGCTCTCCGCGTTCCTGGGAGGGGTGTCCAGCGCCGATCCAAGAAGCTTGCGCAGGCCTCCGACAGGTTCTGATTATGCAGATGATTCCTTTTCTTTCTACATTATTGTTCTTATTGCGATTATTATTATGATTCGTAATATGACGATTACTGTGATTACTCTTGTAAATAATCCTCATATTATTGCTCTTCTTCTTTTTCTTCTTCTGCACTTCTCTCTCTCTACGGTACCCCTCCTTCTTCCCCTCCTATCCAGTCCTCCTCTCTCCTCCCCTCCTTCCCCCTCCCCCTCCTGCTCCTTATTTCACCCCTTCTTGGGTCCAGCTTGTTCGGCCTTTCTGGAGAATCCCCTTTCTGCTTTGTCCAAGCTCAAGTTTAAAGCTGATTCAGTCCCGTGTACTCTCCCCGCGTAGGCGGTCCCATTCCTGCCCCCTCCTCCTCCTCCGCCGCCTCCTCCTTCTCCTCCTCCTCCTCCTCCTCCTCCTCCTCCTCCTCCTCCTCCTCCTCTCCTCCTCCTCCTCCCCCATCCCCTCCCCCCTTCCTCCTCCTCCTCCCTCCTCCTCCTCATCCTCCTCCTCCTCCTCCTCCCTCCTCTCCGCCTCCTCTCCTCCCTTCCCTCCCTCCCTCCCTCCTCCCTCCCTCCCCCCTCCCTCCCTCCCTCCCTCCCCTCCCTCCCTCCCTCCCTCTCCCTCCTCACAGTTCCCTCCTCCCTCCACCCCTGGCCACTCACACCCCCACCCGTCGCCTCGAGGAGCGCGTCAGCTCTGACCTGTGGGTCAACGCCGTGGTCGCGACGGCGCCAGGCCTGAACGCGGAGGGCCTGCGAGAGGCGATGCTGCTCTTCGACCGTGCCGTCGAGAACATCAAGCAGGCAGAGGCGCTGGACAGGACTGGGCCAGTGCCAGGGAGGAGGAGAGGAAGGAGGAGCGAGGAGGAGGAGGAGGAGGCGGAAGAGGAGGAGGAGGAGGAGGAGGAGGAGGAGGAGGAGGAGGAGGAGGAGGCAGGAGGAGGAGTGAGGGAGGGAGGGAGGGAGGAGAGGAGGGAGGGAGGGATGGAGGGAGGTGATGGGAGGGCGGAGGAAGGAAGGCCAGGGAGGGAGGGAGGGAGGGGAGGGAGGGAGGAGGGAGGGAGGGAGGGAGGGGAAGGGAGGGAGGAGGAGGAGGAGGAGAGGAGGGAGGAAGGAGGAGGAGGAGGAGGAGGAGGAGGAGGAGGAGGAGGAGGAGGGGGGAGGGGGGGGGGTCACAGCCGGGGGATCGCCGGCTCCTCCCGGAAAGCGTGTGTTGAGGATCAGAGAGGAACTGGCGTTGGGTGCGGCATGTCCTCCTCTAGGCGGGTTTTGTCAGAAAAATCGGACGTATTCAAAACAGATCCAAAAAAAGTAAAACAAATAGTCGAAACATCGTCCCCAGACTATGTTTTCGTATTTTTGAGCACTCTTCTTGCAGAGGGACATGCTCGACTCAGAACTGGCGGGGCGACTCCGGGAGTCCTCACAGGCTCTGGCTGGGTGTGGCAGCGCGCCCCACGGGGGAAGGCAGGGGGGGCGGGCCTTCTCTGAAGGCTCAGAAGGCCTCCAGCCTTCTGAGAGTCTGTCTGAGCCTTCTCTCGGCGGATGCGAAGTCCATGCGGGGTAAATCCACACGGAGTGCTCGGACTCCGCACGGGCTTACCCCGTCTGGGCCGAGCCTCTCCTCCCAGGAAGCTGCGTCCATGCGGGGTAAGTCCATATGGAGCGCTCGGTCTCCGCACGGGCTTGCTCCGTCTGGGCCGAGCCTCTTCTCACAGGAGGCTGTGTCCACGCGGACTAAATGAGTAAATCCACACGGAGTGCTCGGCCCACGTCTGGGCCGACTACGTCCGGGCTTTTGGCCTCTCCTGCTTCCCCGAGCGAGGCCCCGCCGCCGCCTGAGAAGGCCTGCCCCTCGGCGCGCGGCCCGAGGATGATAGCCAGCACCTGCGCCGCGGGCGGCGTGTTCATGCAGATGCCGCACCTGGCCACCGCCAGGACTGGGCAGCGCCGGAGCCCTCCTCTCCCTCGGGAGCCTCGAGGGCGGAGGGTCGATGCAAGCGGGGGCCCGCCAGGGCGCCAGCCGCTGCGGGGTCCTGCACGGCCAGGGTGCACTGACCCAGGATGGCGCGCAGGATCCTGCAGGCTCCCGCGGAGCCCGACAGGCCCGGGCTTCCATCGACCCAGGTCGGCAGATCCCCGACTCCCTCCCCCATCCTCATCTTTCGCGCCGTCCTCCTCCTTCCAGGCAGCGGTTGATGCGCCCCCTCCTCTTCTCCTTCCTCCCCTCTCGTGGGCGGCCGCGGAGGAGGAAGAGGCCGACGACGGTGACGAGGGCTAGGAGGATGAAGAACACGAAGAGGACGAGGGCGAGGACGAAGCGGAGGAGGATAAAAAAAGGGGTGATGCGGTGGATGACGAGGACGGTCAGCATGAGGAGGCGGCGGAGGACGAGGGGGAGGGGGAGCAGCAGGAAGTAGGAGGCAGAAGAATCGGGCGGCAGGCGCAAGTGCGTCCCGCACGATTCACCAGCCGAGGGCCTGATGTCTTGCAGGGTGCCTGCCTGTCCCTGGGCCGATCTGCATGCCAGTGGAGCAGCGGGCGTGAGTTGGATCTCTCCACCACGGTGCGCACTCTATCTTCCAGGCCTCGGACCAGGCCAGCATCAGCCTGTCACCCTTTCTATCTCCCACTCCTCCCTCCGCCCATGGTAGCGCGTGCACATACATGATTGTGTAGCAACTTGTCGCCCCACGAGCTGCACATCTTGAGCAACTGAACGAAATATAGAACCTGGAAGAGGAAGAACAGGGAGACCAACTGCACCACTTAATTACGGCAAGTTCCAGGATTCTGGGCGAACGCATACAGAAACCGCCCCGCGAGCGTGAAGTCGAGGAAGCCCAAGCTGGGTGAATGGACCTAGAATCCCACCATGAAGGAGAGCGACCACAGATGGGAAAGCGTCCCCCCTGCACCTGGGGCGGCGCTGGTCCGCAACGCCGGCTCCGTTGGCATCGCACGCCAGGACCAGGTTGAGAAGACGACAGCACCGTCTTCCCGTCGTCGCCCAGCTGCGATAAGCTTCGTGGTGTCGTGGAAGCGGCCGGCTCCGTTGGCATCGCACGCCGGGACCAGGTTCAGAAGTTGGCAACACAGCCTTCCCGTCGCCCAGTTGCGATAAGCTTCGTGGTGTCGTGGAAGCGGCCGGCTCCGTTGGCATCGCACGCCAGGGCCAGGTTCAGGAGACGGCAGAACCGGCTTCCCGTCGCCCAGCTGCGATAAGCTTCGTGGTGTCGTGGGAAGCAGGAGTACGGTCAACCCGTATCATACGGTGGGGGCGTTGGTTAAGGAATGTGTCCGGGGGGCTTCAGACCCTGGAGTGTCCCTTATCTGATGACGGCGGCGGTAACATCCACTGCCAATCCGCGATTGGAGTTCCACAGGCTTCCAGACCCTGGCTTCCTTATCCGGTGCTTCCTTAGGCACGCCAGGCGAGGGCGGATGCCGCGGCCGCCCGCGCGCGGGGCTATAGCGCCGTGCAGGATTCGAACTCGGCGCACGGCCCTCGGGCCTCGCAGAGAGAAACTGTCCCCAACCGCAGGGGTGCGCGGCCAGGATGCCGGGGCCTGGATGGGCCGCCTCGAAGCTCGTCGAGGGGGGCGCGGCCAGCGAGAGAGGCCGAGGATGGACAGAGGACGCGAGGGCACCCCTGGGGCGCTGCAGCTGGCTCCTGGCCTCACGTCGGGCACCCTCGGGGCACGCCCGGCGCCCGAGGGACACAGCGAGGGCACCCTTCGGGGCACCCTATCGGGAAGGCTGCCCACATCCTTGCTCTGCGGGTCGGCTGCAGACTCGCGGGTCCAGCCCGCAGTGCCGTCGCTGCCGCCTGGCCAACGGGGGGCGCCGCGTCGGCGGCCACCGCTCACAGCGCCCTGCCTCCGCGCGCCACGCGGCCGCCGCCCAGGGATCGCCACGGGGCACGGGCCGTCGAGCGCCACGGGGGCCAGGCCGTGTTCCTGCGGCGAGAGCCGCTGGGTAAGCTCGGGGAGGGCTGCCCCCCCCCCTCCCCTGAGTCGGGGAAGCGTAAGACTCGAGTTGGCTGGAACTCGGGTTTTTATCGACGCTTTTTGACGAGCCCGCCCTGGGTTTTGGCGGTCCAGTTTTCGCGGGATGTTTGCAGCGGGATGTCGCGCCAAATTTCAGACTGGGCCTCTTCATTTTCATGATGGCATTGTCAGGCCAACCCGAGTCCCTTGTATCCGAGTCTTACGTCTCCCCGACTGAGGCGTCGTAGAAGGCACTTCAAGCTGGTCAGCGAGATGCCAAAGCGTAAGCAATGCAGTTCGTCAAGGAAGGGAGGGAGGAATGGAATACCTACAGCACGGACCAGCACGCCCGCTTCTCGAAGGGCCTGATGTCGTCGCAGCTCATGCGCGGCATGGCTGGGGTGCGCCAGCAGGGTCTCGCAAGGGAAGCTGGGCTTCTCTTGGTGCCTGCAGTGTCAGCCTGCAGCTGGGACGGCCAGCTGGGTCTGCCTGCAGCTGGGCTTCAAGAGGTACTTCGGATGGCACTCCTGGGGTCGCTTGAGGCTCTCGAATCACGCTTCCAGCGATCGAGAGCTGCTTCTCCTGCTCCTCGGAGCGCTGTTCGCCGCGGCAGCGGCCCTGCGGTGTCTATGTCGTCCAAGCACTTGGGGCCCTCCTGGGGCTGTCTTGGGCCGTCGTGGGGGGCGGGCTCCTGGGGCTGTCTTTGGGCTGTCTTCGGGCCTTCTTGGAGGCATCATATGGGCCTTGTGGGGACGATCCTTGGGGCCACTTGGGCCGTCGTGTTCGCTGTCACAACGTAGCGAGCGTGCTGAAAGTGCATGTTTTATCGAGGGTATGGGATGATTTTGGCGACGTCCTGATTTGTTCAGCACTGCGTCCCCAGAAGTCACGACCCTTTCCCTGGGGCCGCCTCGTCATCCTGAGTCGCTTTTCGACGGCCCCGGAGCCCGGCGAGGGCCTCGAGGGGCCGCAACTAGCGAAAAACCTTCGTCTTGATGTTTTCTTTGATTTTTTCTTCGACGCGATCCTGTCTGGGTGGGTATGTTTTTTTTTCGATGGTCCCGGGGCCCGGCGAGGGCCTCGAGAGGCCGACAATAGCGAAAAACCGTCGTCTTGATTTTTATTTGTTTTTGTTCTACGCCGCGATCCTGTCTGTGTGGGTATGTCGTCCAAGCGCAGAGAAGCCTCAAGCAGTGGCGAAGCGTCCTGGCGTGCCGATAGGCCT
>CAUYUJ010004520.1:53735-69217 GCA_963575745.1 Prorocentrum cordatum
TTCTCCCACCTGATGGGAGCTGGGAGTGATGGAATTTCCAGGGCTCCCCGTCCGCTCCTCCGTCCAGACTCAGCCGCCTTCGCCCTCGCCCTGCCGTATCCGGCTGCTCAGTGCGCCTTGGCTTCAAGGGGATCAGGTAGGACTGAGGCCGCGGAGGTGGGTCGGGGGCGGGGGCAGCGGCTTGAGCCACCGCGGCTTGAGCCACCGCGGCTTGAGCCACCGCGGCATCCCAGTGCTTCCCCTCCCCCCCCTTCCGTCGGAAGAGGCCCGAGAGGAGCAGTGTGAAGGTGACCTCTGGGGCATCCCAGTGCTTCCCCTCCCCCCCCTCCCGTCGGAAGAGGCCCGAGAGGAGCAGTGCTAAGGTGACCTCCGGGGCATCTCAGCGCGTCCCCCTCTCTCCGGAAGGTGTCCCCTCGCTTCTCGTCTGCCCCCTGCTCCCTTCTCCCTGCTCCTTCCTTCTGGGGCGAGGCCAGCGAGCCCAGGCCAGCCCGGGCCTGCCCGGCCTGCCCGGGCCAGCCCAGGCCAACCCAGGCCAGCAGAGGCCATCCGAGGCCAGCTCAGGCCAGCCCCGACCAGCCCAGGCCAGCCTGAGCCAGCCGCGACCAGTCCGGGCCAGCCGAGGCCAGCCCGGGCCAGTCGAGGCCAGCCCAGGCCAGCCCAGGCCAGCCCAGGCCAGCCATCCTTTTCTCCCTCATCCCTCCTCCCTTCTCCCTCGTCCCCGTCCACTCCTCCGTCCAGACTCAGCCGCCTTCGCCCTCGCCCTGCCGTCTCCGGCTGCTTAGTGCGTCCTGGCCCCAAGGGGGTCAGGTAGGACTGAGGCCGCGGAGGTGGGTCGGGGGTGGGGGTTGGGAGCGGATCCAGATGGTCTCCACCACCCACGCTGGCAGACTGCGGTATGCCTTGCAAGGACTGGATGGCTGACCCCAGGGCAGATCCCTTTTACAGCTCCCTGTCCGCACTCACGTGCGCTCACTCGGGAAACCCTTGGTGCAAGGTGGGATGCCCTCCATCCCCTGCTTCCCCTGGGATCGCCAGGGAGGTGGGGGGGCCCTCCTTCCCCCAGAGCTGTTGTCCCCTGTGCGCGGATGTGGGAGCCGACTGAGGTCAGGCCGCGGCTGGTCCACCTCCCGGCTGCCCTCGGGGTGCTGTCCCTGCAGCCCTCAAAGAATGCCCACAGTGGCCACCAGCCAGCCTCCTCCTCCTCCCTCCTCCCTCCTCCCTCCTCCATCCTCCTCCCTCCTCCTCCTCCCTCCTCCTTCTCCTCCTCCTCCTCCTCCTCCTCCCCTCCCTCCTCCCTCTCCCTCCTCCCTCCTCCTCCCTGCCTCCCTCCTCCCTTCCTCCCTCCTCCCTCCTCCCCCCTCCCTCCCATCCCTCCTCCTCCTCCTATCTCCTCTCTTCCTCTTTCCCTCCTCCCTCCCCCCTCCTTCCTCCTCCTCCCTCCTCCTCTCCTCCTCTTCCTCCTCCTCCTCCTCCTCCTCCTCCTCCTCCTCCTCCTCCTCCTCCCTCCCCCTCCTCCCCCTCCTCCCCCTCCTCCCTCCTCTTCCCCTCTCCTCCCTCCCTCCCTCCCTCCCTCCCTCCCTTCCTCCTCCTCCTCATCCTCCTCCTCCTCCTCCTCCTGCTCACCCCTCCTGCTGCTCCCTCCTCCCTCCTCCCTCCACCCTGCTCCCTCCTCCTCCCTCCTCCCCCTCTCCTCCCTCCTCCTTCCTCCTCCTCCTCCTACTACTACTTTCGGCCCCCCATCCCCCATGGGGCCTTCGCCGGGCCTCGGGGCCGTCAAAAACGATTCAGGATGAGAAACCGTTCTCGGGGAAGGGGTCTGGACCTCTGGGGGTCGAACGGCCCTCCGCGCGGGAACACCAACCTCGAGTTGTCGGCCACGCGCAAAGGGGGGTAGGGGGAGGGAGGGAGGCTTCTTAGAAGCACCCTGCTTCTTAGAAGGCGCGGGCTTTGTCTGCAGATGTAAGGCCGGCGCCTTGTAAGAAGCAGCCTCCTTCTAAGAAGCTTTCCCCCCTCTCGCTCCCCCCTTGAGCGCGCCGCCAACGTTCTTCTTGATATCGTATGTACCCCCCCCCCCCCGCAGCTCCAGACGCCGTGAAATCGATCGGAAAAGGGTCGGCCTCTCTCGCCGCCTCATTCAGAGATCAAGCTCGGGAAGTCGCCGTGGCTTCTGGCCAGGATTCTCGGCGTGGCTGAGGGGCGGCCGATGGTGTGCCGAATGCGCAGCCTCATCCCAGCGCAGGCGCTGGCGCTCACATGCGCGGGGCGCGATCTTAGGGGCTCTTGGAGAGAAGGTGGCAGTCGACTCGCCCCCTCGCGTCTTGACAAGAATTTTGACCGACGGGTTCTCGCCATATTGGGGCGTACAGGGGGCTCTTACCGGGCCTCGGGGCCGTCAAACAACGACGCAGGATGAAACATCGGTCCCCTGGAAGGCCCTTCCAGGGGACCGGTGTTTCATCCTGCGTCCTTGTTTGACGTTATGGAAATGCAAACTTCTGGGGGTCCACGCTATGAAAGAATCACGACGGCGGGGGTCTGGGACCTCAGATCCTGCCCTCCCGAGCCCGTGCGCCTTCTGCCCCGCCGCTCCCCCGCAGGTGTGCCGCCCCGGGACCTGTGGCACAATCTTGAGGATCTTTCCTGTGCAGCTGTTTAGGTACAGCGCGGGCGCGGTCGCAAGAAAACCTCGCGAGAAGCCCAACCCTGAAAACCCGCGCGCGAGGTGCACCCGAAGAGAAACCTGGAGCACCCTGAACGCAGCAGCTCCTTCGACGGCCGCGGGAAGTCTCCGCGCAGCGCGCGGAGCGAAGCAACCCAGGGTACCCACCGTGTGTATGAGCGCTTCGGCCCCAGCCCGCGGCGCCTGCAGGGTGCGCGGTGCGGGTCGCAGGCGCAGTCGCTCCCCCCGCGCGCTGCGGAAGAGCCTCCGCCGGAGCGCGCTGCGGCACGCTCCAGAATCGGGTCCGCGGTAGGAGCCCGCCCCATCGCGATCTTGGCGGCCCTCAGCTCCTGGCCCTGCGTCGCTGGACTTCGTGGACCCCCCGCGCTGGGGCTTCGCATCAGTCCCAGCAGTCGCCGCGGAGGAGGAGGAGGAGGAAGAGGGGGAGGGGGAGGGGGAGGAGGAGGAGGAGGTAGGAGAGGAGGAGGAGGAGGAGGAGGAGGAGGAGGAGGAGGGAGTGAGCAGGAGGAGGAGGAAGGAGGAGAAAGGAAAAAGGAGGAGGAGGAGGAGGTAGGAGGAGGAGGAGGAGGAGGGGAGGAGGAGGAGGAGGAGGAGGAGGGAGGAGGAGGGAGGAGGTAGTAGGGAGGAGGGAGGAGGGAGAGGGAGGTAAGGGGAGAGCGAGGAGGAGGAGGGAGGAGGGAGGAGGGGGGAGGGAGGTAGGGGAGGAGGGAGGAGGAGGAGGGAAGGAGGAGGAAAGCGAGAGGAGGAGGAGGAGGAGGAGGAGGAGGAGTAGGAGGAGGGGAGGAGGAGGAGGAGGAGAGGAGGAGGGAGAGGAGGAGGAGGAGAGGAGGAGGAGGAGGAGGGGGAGGGGGAGGGAGGAGGAGGAGAGGAGGAGGAGGAGGAGGAGGAGGAGGAGGATGAGGAGGAGGAGGAGGAGGAGGAGGAGGAGGAGGAGGAGGAGGAGGAGGGGCAGCAGGAGGGGCAGGAGCAGGGCGAGCGCGCGGCCCGCGGCCTCCCCATCGGGTGACCGTCGGATCGAAGGTTTCGTGGTCGATCGTTGGTGGCGGGCACCAGTTCGACTCTTCAGGGCAGCCCAGCGCTGTCAGATCTTGCGCGGCGGTTGCGCGACGACGGTGGGCGCACCGTCGAAAAGGGGCCCCCTCCGTCCCATCCCTCCGCACTGTTGCTGGCGGGCACCGTTCGACTCTTCGGGGCAGCCCAGCGCTGTCAGATCTTGCGCGGCGGTTGCACGACGACGGTGGGTGGTGCACCGTCGAACCCCCCAGGACGGCCCACCGTTGGCGCCAAGGGGCCCCCTCCGTCCCATCCCTCCGCACTGCTCTTGCTCGCGCTCTGGGTTCCGCGTTCGGGCTCCGCGCCTTGAGAGGGTTCTTGTTCTGCCAGCTGCTCTGTTCGTGTGGGTCTAGCCTGCCAGTCCTCTCCTCTCCTCGTCGCGTCTGACTTGGGGCTGGAACTCTGAGCATTCTGTATATTTCGTTGCGCACTCCCCAGTTCACCGCAGCTGATCGTCGTCGTGTGTTATCAGTTGTTTGTGTTTTGTTGTTATGTGCTCTCTCCCTCTCTCTTTCTCTCTCTCTCTCTCTCTCTTCTTTTGTAATGTATATGTATGTATGCATGCATACATCCATGTATGTATGTATGCATGCATGCACGCATGCATGCATGCATGCATGTGTATATATATATATACACATAGTTTCACATATATATATATGTGTATCCCTATGTGCGTATGTGTGTATGTATGGATATATGCGTGTATGTATGTATGTGTGTATGCATGCATGTACGTGTGTCCGCATGTATGCATGTTTGTATGTATGCATGCACGCATGCATGTATGCATGTATGTGTGTATGGATGTATGTATGTACATATGTATGTATGTATGTATGCATGCATGCATGTATGTATGTATGTGCGTATGGATGCATGTGTGTATGTATGTATGTGTGTATGTGTTCATGTACTTATGTATGTATGTATGTATGTATGCATGCATGCATGCATGTATGTATGTATGTATGTATGTGTGTCTGTATGTGTGTATGCATGTATGTATGTGTGTATGTATGTATGTATGTATGTATGTGTGTATGTATGTATGCATGTATGTATTTATGTATGTATGTATGCATGTATGTATGTGTGTATGTATGGATGTATGTATGTATGTATGTATGTATGTATGTGTGTATGTATGTATGTATGTATGGTTGTATGTATGTATGTATGCATGTTTGTTTATATGTATGTTTGTATATGTGCATGCATGTATGTATGCATGCATGCATGTATGTGTGTATGTATGTATGTATGTGTGTAGTTATGTATGTACGTATGTATGTATGTGTGTATGTATGTATGTATGTATGTATGTGTGTATGCATGTATGCATGCATACATGTATGTATGAATGTATACATGCATGCATGCATGTATGTATGTGTGTATCTTCATATCTGACCCCCCCCTGCCTGCCGTTGCATGGTCACGAGCTGTGTACGTAGCTACTCGGACCGTGAGGGGTCTTCGCGCAAGGCCCTCGCCTCTCCTCATCATCTCCGTTGCCTCCTCTTTGACAGCACTCTCGTTGCGACGGCTCCCGCCACGGCGCTCCAGCACCCAACGGACACCGGTGATTCGCAAATGGTTGTTGCCATGTCGCCGCTTGCATTCAAGTGCACCCTGCGCCCTCCTCACTTTCCCTGAGCCTGCCCCGCAGGACCATGAGGGCTGGGCCCTCAGAGGATGCCTCAGTGGTGGGGCTGCGGCCAGACCAGCCAGCGGGAGGGGGGTGGCATACATGGCGGGCAGTGAAGCAGGAGGGGGAGGGGTAAAAACAGGAAAGGGGAGGGGAGGAGGAGGGGAGGAGTAAGAGGAGGAAGATGATGAGGAACGCGGGCAAGTCGGAGACAAAGGCAAAGGAGGATGGAAGAGCGAGAGGGAGGCGGGAGGTATAGGGGTGGGGAGTGAGGGGAGAGGGATTTGGGCTGAAATAAAGAGCCGGATGAGAAGGAGGACAGTGGCAATGATCAGGGGGGAGAAGGAGGAGAAGGAGGAGGAGGAGGAGGAGGAGGACGAGGCGGAAGAGGAGAAAGATGGGGAGTTGCAGCAGCAATATCTGGAGCAGGAGGAGGGGGAGGAGAAGGAGGAGGAGGAGGAGGAGCAGGACAACGAGGAAGGCGATGACCAAGAAAGAGGAGGGGCATCAGGGGAAGGGGGATGTGGAGGGAAAAGCACAGAGAGGAGGTGTAGGGGGGAGGGGGGAGAGGGACTCATGAACTGCATCGGACGAGAGAGAAGGGGCCCCTAGGTTTGCGGAATGGCCACATCCTGCAGGCCGTGACCAGGCCGTGACCCTGCCCAAGGGCTGGGCAGGCCGTGGCGAGCGTCCGAGCACTGCTCCTCCCACCTCCCGCCTCTCCGGGCCCCCCCAGGGCTCGGCTCGCCTCCTGGGGCGCCGCCCTCGCTTCGTCCCTCCTGGATGGGGATTTGGGCGCCTCCTCGCTCAGTGCCCCTCGGACGAGGATCCCGACGCCCCTGACGCTTGGAGGCCGCGCGGCAAAAGGAGCCCTCGATCCTCATCCCCTGCCCTCCTCCTCCTCCTCCTCCTCCTTTTCCTCCTCCTCCTCCTCCTCCTCCTCCTCCTCCTCCTCCTCCTCCTCCTCCTCCTCCTCCTCCTCCTCCTCCTCCTCCCCCCGAGGCCCAGATAGCACAGCAGCAGCAGATCCTCCTGGGCCAGCTGCGGCACCTGGCCGTGACCCACCCCGCGGGCTCCGGGCCTCCCGGCAGCCCGGACAGGGCCCCCCCCAAAAAGGGGACGTGTTTGAGTGCGCGTGTCCTCAGCACTGCGTCCAGAATGCCAGGGTGCGAGATCGATCCTTGCCTCCTCCTTCTCCTCCTCCTTCCTCCTCATCCTCCTCCCTCCCTCCTCCCCCCTCCGCCTCCATCTCCTCCTCCTCGTCCTCCTCCTCCTCCTCCGCCTCCTCCTCCTCCTCCTCCTCCCTCCTCCTCTTCCTCGTTGACTCGGACGCCAATTCGGCGATCGATCGATCGATCGGGCGAGTGGCAGACCCGTCAAGAGCCACCGCGACGCCCGGGGCCCCTGCATGGGGGCGACAAGGTGGGAGAGCAGGACTCTCAAAGAGGAGGCCTTTTGGGGGCCTCTTGGAGCGCTCTGGAGGGCCTGAAGCACGGAGCCCAGAAGGAAAACCATCTCTGACCCGAACCGGCTGGGGTACTTTTCGTCCGGGCACCCCCAGGGGCCGCCCCGCGCGCGCGAAGTAGAACTGCTGTAATTAAAGCACTTGCTGGAGATCTTAGTACGCCTCTTGCCCCTTGGGCCGGCGAGCTAGTATTAGTTCTTGGTGTAAGACATGTGCTTCTTTATCTAGGGTCTAGGAGGTATACGATTGCACGTTTCACTCACTGCGGACTTATTTGAAGCTGTCCAGATGTATTTTAGCAGCGGCAGTATCTACATAACGCGTGCAGTCGGTATAATCTTCTGGAATGTATGCGGCCATTCGGGTTGTTTGGCATCTAGGAGACGTAGCTGGGCTATTTCGATTGACCTGCAACATGAATTGTTGTGTCCTTTGAGAAGTTACTGTGGTTCCTTAGCGCCTCCCACCACTAATACCGCCTCGCACTTCGGACTGTTTGGGCAAAACTTGCGGCTTCAGATAAAGAGGCGATATATCTAGCAATATCGATTGTGTTTTAGCTGCATATCCGGATCTCGCAGACACGGCTTCTGACGTCTCATCAACAGTATGTTGCATGATTCCCGTTGGTACATGTATTCAAGTGCGCGCGTATGTGATAATGTAATAC
Source organism: Prorocentrum cordatum (assembly GCA_963575745.1). Lineage (NCBI taxonomy): Eukaryota > Dinophyceae > Prorocentrales > Prorocentraceae > Prorocentrum > Prorocentrum cordatum. The sequence goes on from CAUYUJ010004520.1 coordinate 61,255, forward strand.
AGTAGATCTCATCATGTGACTTCCGACACAGAACCAGGGAACGCGCGAACCGCCCAGTCATGCACATATTTTGGCTCGGCAGGATGCCCAGTACTAGATGATGCGATCTGCGGGCCGTAATTCGTGACATTGTCCTTGATGCCTCCGCCTCTGTATCATGGGCTCTATTTGCCAGGTCGCTTTAATGCATCTTCATTGGCAGCGTTGACTCTGCTTCGCGCTCTGTTTGCACTTGGCCCGTGATGCGAACGGCACGCGCACGAGCTACATGCGTGTGGATGTTTGGGAGTAAAAAATCTTCTGGCTCGGCAGGAGGAGGAGGTCTGCCACTGGATTGCCGAAGTCGGCGGAACAGACACGGGCACCGCCGAACACACACATACACACACACACACGCGCACACGCACACACACACACGCACACACACACACACACGCACACACTTCACACACACGCACACACTTCACACACACACACACTTCACACACAATGAGCTGGACGAGTCGCTGACCGATCGGAGCTCGAACTCACGGCACGGCGAGCCTGTGTGGCGGGCTAGCTTTGTGGGCGAGTCGCCGAGCATAGGGTGGCATCTACGGAGCCATCACAGAGGAGGGGGAGGAGGAGGAGGAGGAGGAGGAGGAGGAGGAGGAGGAGGAGGAGGAGGAGGAGGAGGAGGAGGAGGAGAGGGAGGAGGAGGAGGCAGAGGGAGGTGGCAGCGCTAGGGTGACCCGCATGCCACCAGCCACCAGCTACAAGGTGGAGGGGAAGGAGCGATTCATTGGGAGGAGGAGCAGCCACAGCAGCGAGGCAAGGCGGGGGGGCGACCTGCTCTGGCGCGTGCTACCCCGCCATCCTCCCCGTCCCGCCCACCTTCCATCCTCCTTCTCCTTGCCCTCCGGGCCATGTGGCTCTCGGGTCATAACTCGGGTCCCCGGCGGCCGTTCGGGCGAACCGGGGGCCCCGGGGATTGCCTTCCCCTTCCTTGGGACGTTGACGACAACGCCGACGACGACGACGACGCCGACGCCGACGCCGCCGCCGACGGCGACGCCGACGACGACAATGGTGACGACGAGGACTACGACAACGGCGACGGCAACGACTACGACGACGACGCCCACGCCGGCGACGACGATGACGACGCCGACCACGACGACGGCAACGACGACGACGACGCCGCTGGCGACGACGACGACGACGACGACGACGACGTCGACGACGACTACGACAACGGCGACGGCAACGACGACTACGACTACGACGACGACGACGCCGACGACAACGATGACGACGACGACGACGACTACGACGGAGACGACGACGACGAGGACTACGACAATGGTGACGGCAACGACTGCGACGACGACAACGCCAGCGACGACGACGACGACGCCGACCACGACGACGTCGACGACAACGACGACGACGCCGCCAGCGACGACGACGGCGAAAACGGCGACGGCGACTACGACGGCGACGACGACGAGGGCGACGACGACGACGACCAGAGCGACGACGACGACGACACCGACGACGACGCCGACGCCGCCGACGAAGACGACGACAACGGCGACGACGACGACGACGGCGACGACGACGACGCCAACGGCGACGACGACGACGACAACGACGACGAGGGCGACAACGACGAAGACCACGACGACAACGACGACGACGAAGACGGCGACGACGACGACGACAACGACGACGACGACGACGACGGCGACGACGACGACGACGAGCACGACGACGACGACGCCGACGGAGCCGACGCCACCGACGACGCCGACTACGACAACGGCGAGGACGACGACGACGACGGCAACGTCGACCACGACGAGGGCGACGACGAGGGCAGCGACGACGACGACAACGACGACGATGGCGACGACGACGACGACGACGACGAGGGCGATAACAAGGTCGACGCCGACGACGGCGACGTCGTCGTCGAGGCCGACGTCGACGATTACGACGACGATGCCAACGACGAGGTCGACGACGACGGCGACGACGAGGGCGACGGCGACGACGACGCCGACAGCGACGACGCCGACGACAATGGCGACGGCGACGATTAACGACGACGACGACGACGACGGCGACGATGACGATGACGACGACGACGACGACGACGGCGAAGACGACGACGACGAGGGCCACAGCGACGATGACGACGAGGGCGATGACGACGGCGACGTCGACGGCGACGACAACGGCGGCGACGACGACGACGACGGCGACGACGACGACGACGGCGGCGACGACAACGACGATGACGGCGACGACGACGACGACAACGGCGACGGTTACGACGACTACGACGAGGGCGATGACGACGAGGGCTACGCGGGTGACGACGAGGACGACGCCGACGACGACGACGCCGCCGCCGTCGACGACGACGACGACGGCGACGAATACGACGACGACGACGACGACGGCGACGGCGACGACGACGTCGATTACGACGACGAGGGTGACGACGACGACGTCGACGACGACGACGACGGCGACAACAACAACGCCGACGCCGACAGCGACGAAAACGCGACGACGATAACGGCGACGACAACGACGACGACGACGACGGCGAAGACGACGACAACGACGGCGACGACAACGACGACGACGCCGGCGGCGACGACGACGACTACGACGACGACGACGACGACGACGACGGCGACGACGACGACGACGACGGCGACGGCGACGACGACGCCGACGGCGAGGGCGACGACAACGACGACCCCGACGCCGACGACTACGACGACGACGAACACGACCGACGACGAGGGCGATGATGACGACCGCGACGACGACGACGAGGACGCCGAGGACGACGTCAATGGCGACGACGACGACTACGACGACGACGGCGACGACGACGACGACGATGACGCCGACGATGACGCCGACGACGCCGACGACGACGACTACGAAGACGACGACGACGGCGACGACAGGCGAAGACGCGACGACGACGACTAAACGACTACGATGGCGAAGACGACGACGACGACGACTACGCCGATGACGACGACGACCACGATGGCAATGACTGCGACCGGCGGGCGCCGACAGGCGAGGGCGAGTATGACGATGACGATGACGACGACGACGGTGAACACGGCGACGACGACGACGCCGACGTCGACGCGGACGACGACGACGAAGACGACAATGATAACGACGAAACGGCGGCGACCGACGACGACGCGACGACGGCCGACACGACGAGGGTGACGACGACGACGACGACGGCGACGACGGCGACGACGACGCAGACGGCGATGGCGACGATGGCGCCGACGACGACGCGACGACGTCGACGACGACGACTGCGACGACGACGACGACGACGACGACGACGACGACGACGGCGATAGTGACGATGACAACGACGACGACTACGATGACGACGGCGACGATGGCGCCGACTCCAACGACGACGGCGAGCTCGACGGCGACGACCGCGAAGGTGTCGACGACGACGACAACGATGACGAAACAGACGACGACGATGCCGACGACGTCGACGACGGCGACGACGACGATGCCGACGACGAGGGCGACGACGAGGGCGACGACGACGACAACGGCGACGACGACGACGACGACGACGGCGACGATGACGATGACGACGACGAGGGCGACGACAAGGACGACGTCGAGTGCGATGACGACGGCGAAAACGGCGACTACGACGACGACGACGACGACGACGGCGAGGGCGACGGCGACGCCGACGAGGGCGACGCGGCGCCCGCGGCTCGGCCAGCGCCGACGCCGACGGCGACGGCGACGGCGAGGACGACGCCGACGGCGACGACGATGGCGACGGCGACGAAGACGACGCGACGACGACGCCGACGACGGCGACGGCGACGACGACGGCGACGCCGACGACGAGGGCGACGACCACGTCGACGTCGATGGCGACGACTACGAGTACGACTACGACGACGACGACGAGCGAACGACCGACGACGACGACGACGAGGGCGATTACGACGACGACGACGACGACTATGACGATGACGACGACGACGACCGACGACGAGGGCGACGACGACGACGATGGCGACAGCGAAGATGGCGACGACGACGACGACGCCGACGACGACGACGTCGGCGACGACGACGACTAGACGATGACGACGACGACGACGCCGACGACGACGGCGACGATGACGACGACGACGACCGAGGGCGACGACGACGCCGACGACGACGGCGACGGCGACGACGACGACGCGGACGACGAGGGCGACGACGACGACGACGACGACGACGACGACGACGACTACGAAGACGACGACGGCGACGGTGACGACGACGACGACGCGGACGACGAGGGCGACGACTACGACGATGACGACGGCGAGGACGCCGACGACGAGGTCGACGACGATGACGACGACATCGACGACGACGCCGACGACGATGACGACGACGACGACTACGGACACGACGACGACGATGACGACGACGACGGTGGCGACGGCGACGACGACGATGACGCCAACGACGAGGGCGGCGACGACGACGACGGCGACGGCGACGACGATGACGGCGACGGCGAGGGCGACGACGACGACGACGACAACGGCGACGACGACGATGGCGACGTCGAAGACGGCGACGCCGACCCTGGCGACGGCGTTGATGACGACGAGGGCGACGACGACGACGACGACGACGACGACGACGACGACGGCGACGGCGACGACGACGGCGACGACGGCGACGACGAGGGCGACGACGACGAAGACGACAAGGGCGACGATGACGAAGACGCCGACGACGATGACGACGACGACGACGAGGGCGATGACGACGCCATCGACGAGGGTGACGACGACGACGACTTCGATGGTGACGACTACCACGACGACGACGACGACGACGACGACGACGACGACCGACGACGAGGGCGATGGCGACGACGACGACGACGAGGGCGATGACGACGCCATCGACGAGGGTGACGACGGCGACGACTTCGATGGTGACGACTACCACGACGACGACGACGACGACGACGACCGACGACGAGGGCGATGACGACGACGACGACGACGGCGACGACTACGAAGACGACGACGACGACCGTCGACGAGGGGGACGGCGACGGCGACAACGGCGACGACGACGACGACGACGACGGTGAAGATGGCGACGACGACGCCTACGACGTCGACGACGGCGACGACGCCGACGCCGACGATGACGACAACGACGCCGACGACGAGGGCGACGATGACGACGAAGACGACGACGGCGACGACGACGCCGACGACGACGGCGATGGCGACGACGACGACGACGCGGACGACGAGGGCGACGACGACGACGACGACGGAAACGACGACGGCGACGAAGACGACGACGACGACGACGACGACGGACACGACGGACTCGACGACGACGACGACGACCGACGACGGCGACGACGGCGACGACGACGGCGACGATTACGCCGACGACGAGGGCGACGACGACGACGACGGCGACGGCGACGAGAACGACGGCGAAGACTGCGAGGACGACGACGACGACGACAACGGCGGCGACGACGACGAGAACGACGGCGACGACGGCGACGACGATGACGGCGACGGCGTTGATGACGACGAGGGTGACGACGACGACGACGACGACGAGGACGGGCGGCGACGACGACGACGCCGACGACGAGGGCGACGACGAGGACGAACGACACGAACGGCGAACGAGACGACGACGACGACTAGGGCGATGACGACGACGACGACGACGGCGACGGCGGCGACGACGACGACGACGACGGCGACGACGACGATGCCGACGATGACGACCACGACGACGCCGTCGACGAGGGCGACGATGACGACGAAGACGACGACGACGATGCCGACGACGACGGCGACGGCGACGACGACGACGACGCGGACGACGAGGGCGACGAAGACGACGAAGACGACGAAGACGACGAAGACGACGACGACGAAGACGACGACGGCGACGATGGCGACGACGACGACGACGGACACGACGACGACGCCGACGACGACGACGGCGACGATGACGACGACTACGATGACGCCGACGACGAGGGCGATGACGACGACGACGGCGACGGCGATGACGATGACGGCGACGGCGAGGGCGACGACGACGACGACATCGGTGGCGACGACGACGAGGACGCCGGCGAAGACGGGCACGACGACGGCGACGGCGTTGATGACGACGACGGCGACGATGACGACGACGACGGCGACGGCGACGGCGACGACGACGACCAGGGCGACGACGACAACGACGGCGACGACGACGGCGACGATTTCGGCGACGACGACGACAAGGGCGATGACGACGGCGACGACGACGACGTCGACGACGACGACGCCGACGATGACGACGACGACGATGACGCCGACGACGAGGACGACGATGACGACGAAGATGACGACATCGACGACGATGCCGACGACGACGGCGACGGCGACGACGACGACGACGCGGACGACGACGACGACGACGACGACGACGACCGACGACGACGGCGACGACGACGACGGCGACGGCGACGACGACGGCGACGGCGACGGCGACGACGAGGACGACGCCGACGACGAGGGCGACGACGACAACGACGATGACGACGGCGACGATGACGACGACGACGGCGACGGCGACGACGATGACGACGACGACGAGGGCGATGACGAGGACGACGACGACGAGGGCCATGACGACGACGATGGCGACGACGACGACCACAACGACGACGACGACGCCGTCGACACCGGCGACGACGACGACGACGACGACGCCGTCGACGAGGGCGACGACGACGAGGGCGACGACAACGACGACAATGCCGACGGCGACGGCGACGGCGACGGCGACGACGACGCGGACGACGAGGGCGACGACGACGACGACGACGACGACGACGACGGAGACGACGACGGCGACGATGACGACGACGACGACGGACACGACGACGACGACGATGGAGACGGCGACGGCTGCGACGACGACGACGAGGACGGCGACGGCGACGACGACGACCCCGACCCCCGCGACGACGACGACGGCGACGACAACGACGACGACGACGACGACGCGACGACGAGGGACGACGACGACGAGGGCGATGACGAGACGACGACGACGGACCGACGAGGGCGACGACGCGACGACGACGGGACGACGACGGCGACGGCGACGGTGACGACGACGACGACGCACGAGACGACGACGACGACCAGGGCGATACGGCGACGACGACGACGACGACGACGACGACGACGGACACGACGACGGACGACGGCGCGTCGAGAGGGCGACGATGCCGACGACAACGACGACGATGCCGACGACGACGGCGACGACGACGACGACGACGACGACGCCGTGACGACGGAGGGCGACGGAGACGACGACGACGACGACGACGACGACGCGGACGACGAGGGCGACGACGACGACGCCGACGACGACGGAGACGACGACTGCGACGATGACGATTACAACGATGACGACGATGACGACGACGACGACGACGACGGCGACGACGACGACGGCGACGACGACGAGGACGACGACGACGACGACGACGGCGACGGCGACGACGACGACGGCGACGGCGACGACGCGGACAACGACGACGACGACGACGGTGACGACGACGACGACGAGGGCGATGCTGACGACGACGACGACCACGACGACGACGAGGGCGACGACGACGACGGCGACGGCGACGACGACGACGAGGGCGATGACGACGACGACGGCTACGACGACGACGCCGACCATGACGACGACGACGCCGCCGACGAGGGCGACGACGACGACGACAACGACGACGACGCCGTCGACGAGTCGACGAGGGCGACGGCAATGACGACGACGAGGGCGACGACGATGACGACGACGACGACGGAGACGAACGACGGTGACGATG
>CAUYUJ010004521.1:0-15000 GCA_963575745.1 Prorocentrum cordatum
GACTCGGCATCAATAGTCAGAGTGACTTTGATACATAGACCACCCATTTCCAATATGTTCTTTAACTGTGTGGGGGTCAATGGTCCAGAGTGTAGCTCGTGGAGCGTTACAATGGTCGGGTAGCAGTCTTCCAAGTTGTGGGCTGCTGCCAGTGTTTCCGCAGAGTAGCTCGAACGCACCTGCAGTCGATGAGACTTGCAATATGCGTCCACCAGGTGCACGACGGGTTTCCCCGCTTGCGTGTGGCCACGCCTCAGCAGGTTAGCCCCGCTGATACCATAGCCTTTGACTTCGTCGTCTTCATCTCCGTTGAGACGACGATAGCCAGAATCGCTATGCAGGTCGACTTCTCCTGTTGGAGTCATAGCTTGATACACGATCTTCTTCGGACCTGCCTGCAATTTCCTGGTAACCGCGTTTAGTCGTCGTACCTGGATGTTTGTCGGTTCCTGGAAACGTTGTAGTGAGACAACATAGACCATCAGCCATACCTGCGTAATCAACGCATAGGCTAGAGCGCCGCGAAGACTGACGAACATATCAGAAATCGTCTTTGTCGCTTTGCTCTCAGGATCAGCGCCTGTGAGTTCTGGATGTGTGATAGGACGAAGCTGTTTGATGTATTCGTCCTGATCGAGAGTGACGCTCCCATCATCGGTCTTGTTGTACCGAACGGCACAGTTTGTGTATGTGTGCTTGTTCAGTTTACACTTTCCAAACGTATCTCTAACACACTTGACATACTTGTCAATAGCATCTTCCTTCCCAGTCATATTAATGTCATCAACGTGTTTGGCTGTCAAGAGGTTTGGGCTCATCTCGAACTCTTCGTCGTATGAAGTAGGCTGTAGTCCGAAGCCCCTAGTGATGGACCTGAGCTTCAACGAGAATGCCCTGGGAGCATCCTTCGTGCCAGTCCCCGGCTTCAGACACCGAAGACAGTGCTTTGATTCGTCATATGACTCAAAGCCTGGCAATGTACGAAGGACAGCTGCTGACCCAGGAGGTAGTGCGAAGCACACCACACGCTCTTTCTCGCCCGTTGACATACTTGTCAATAGCATCTTCCTTCCCAGTCATATTAATGTCATCAACGTGTTTGGCTGTCAAGAGGTTTGGGCTCATCTCGAACTCTTCGTCGTATGAAGTAGGCTGTAGTCCGAAGCCCCTAGTGATGGACCTGAGCTTCAACGAGAATGCCCTGGGAGCATCCTTCGTGCCAGTCCCCGGCTTCAGACACCGAAGACAGTGCTTTGATTCGTCATATGACTCAAAGCCTGGCAATGTACGAAGGACAGCTGCTGACCCAGGAGGTAGTGCGAAGCACACCACACGCTCTTTCTCGCCCGTTGCCGCGGCGAGCTCACTATAGGTCAGTCCTTTTAAGAAAGCCATGTTGATGTCCAGGGAAGCGATGATCCAAGCTTTGCTGCATGCAGCAGAACTTGCGAGCAGTCTCTGGTTTGACCTCCTTGCTGTGCCAGAGAAGGTTTCGACATCGAAGGCTTCAATGTCCATGAAGCCACGGAGTACCAAGCGTAACCTGATCGTCCGCTCCATTTCGCCCTTCTCGTTTTTGACAAACTTCCATTTGTATACATAGCGTGAAGTCATGATGTTCGACGCTTTGTTCAAGTCAGTCATCTGGAAGCATTTGTTGTCAAGCCAAGTCTTCAATTCTGTGTAGAGGGCTTTGGAAACTTTGACCGGATTCGCTTGAATGTCGGCCTTCGTGAGTAGATCGTCTTCCTTGACGACCGCGGCACGTTTGGAGGCAGCACTAACATATACTCGCATAGTTGTGACGCTGCTGTCATCCAGCAATCGGCGCTGCTGCTCGGACAGGACGACTTTGGACATGTCTGCTGTGAAGCAGAGCTCGATGTACTTCCCGTGCTCGTCGGAATCCAGATCATATTTGTTGTCCGGATCCGTGGAGCACAAAGGAACGTAGTAAGAAGTGTCCATGTCGTATCCTGGCGGGTGACCCCGCTCCGGCAAGTGGCCTTGCGCATCTTCACAGGTCGTAGAGACTAACACACACTGTGTGTCTGTCATGCATGTCGGAACTGTATGCATGACTTCTTCTGTGTCAGCTCCCAAGAGTGTTCTGTCATCCATCAGTTCAGCATACCACGAATTTAAGACAAAAGCATCCAGATCTTCTTCTGTTTCCTCTATGACGGTCGGGAGCCGACCATCATTCTCCGCAGGAGGCTGCTCAGGAGCAGCTGCTGGAGGTGACTCGCTTGGTAGTGGACCATCAGCGAGTTCCTCAAATTTAGTGAGGTCTCGGTCGAATCCAGCAGGCGGCTTCTTGGATTTGAGACACTGGATGATGCGTGAGTGTGTAGATCCTGTGATGTCGTAGATGTTCAAGGCAGTGCCATCAGCTTCATAATAATGAAAGCCAGGGGTCACATCATTATCATAGTGCACTAGTGTACAGCTGTCTGCATAGGGTGCAGCAGGCAACTTAGTCAGGCTCTTAGCAAGTCGTACGGCAACAACGTTTTCAATACGAAAAAAGTTGCGAATGAGATACTGAAGAGCCAAGTGCACCTTAGGCGAAAGCCGGCTCGCAGCTGTCATCTGCAGCCGGCCCTGTTTCGCTGGTAAGTATCCAAAAGTCATGGCGGGTTTCCCCGCTGGCAGACCGGCAATAAAGGCCAGTACTGTCCGAAGGGCCGTATTGTCCGATCCTATCTCGCGGACCATCAGTGCTTCGATGTACAGCGTATGTCGTGCGTCAGGATACTGTACTCGCACTTCGCGACTGCCGACCTTCACGATGACTTGACCCCGGTCAGGTTCGTTGCGGATGACCGGGTATGGACCACTCCATCCACCCCAGTCATCTTTCGTGGTGGTCGGGCGATGATAGTCCACGAGATCTCCCTCTCGGTAGTGAAATTCACCCGTAGCAGTAGTCTTCGTACGAAGAGCCCTGTTTGTCTTGGCAACCGCAGTGGCCTGCGTGATTGCCTCCAGACTAACCCTCCTGATTGTTTCCTCCCTTGAGTGATCTGATGATTCAGCGAACTGATCATGATCCAAGACAGGGAAATCGGGAAGCATAGCTGGTTGTCTGCCATACAGCGCATTGTACGGAGACACTTCATTGTAGAAGGTAAATGCGTTGCTGGCAAACAAGGCATCATGTAAAAGACGAGTGAAATTCAGAGGAATATTTAATCTATTCAATTCTTCTCCCATCACGTGTATGAGGTGTCGCAGGATGCCGTTCCTAGCTTCGATAGTCGTGGCGCGTTGGCCACGCGCTCGGATACGAAGCTCTGTTCCCTTGGATTTAAGGATGGCCTTTGCTGTATCGTTATTCAGTGCTCCTTCCCCGTCGGAGTATAGGACTTTGGCAGGGCCATGCTGCATCCAAGTTGTGTGATAGGCATCGAGAACAGTGTGCATAGTCTTATCGGGGATCTCTGTGCCAGCTGCCCAACGAATACAACGGTCGATGATGTGAAAAACAATATGTTCCTGTTTGTAAAAGAAAAGATCACATTCGACTTCCTCGTTGAAATGTCCTGGCAGTGACACAGATGGCATCACCGTGTTGCCTGGTTTGTCCCAGGCACGACATTCTCTACACGAGTCGCAAATGCCCTTAATCAGACTCAAACGGGTTTCGCCCAAACCAACCTTAGCTAGAATCATCCGCATCTTTGGTTCCTTGGCATGAAACCATCTCAAGTGAAGCTTGCGGAGTTCTCGCTGCACTACAGCTGGGTCAAAGCTGCGCAGGTTTTGAAGGCTGAGCTGAACATCGAAACGGGTCCAATCAGGAAGCCTTGGCCTTGGCCTCGGCTCTACAGGAGGCTGCGGCGGCGGTGGAGGATCACCTCCTTCCATGCGTCCGCGCCTTGCTGCCACTTGCGGCAGTCTACGGTGATCGTCAGAGCTGCCAGCGCCAGTGTTGCCACCATGAGCCCCTTCGGCTCTGGTGATGTCATGGCTGCTGGCGCCTGCGGTTGGATCGCCCTCACCAGGCCGTGGCGGCCTAGGCGCGCGTATGCGCGCTCTCGCGGCCGGCGCCGCTTTTGCGGCTGGCGCCGCTTCTGCGGCTGGAGCCGCTTCCGCGGCTGGCGCCGCAGGAGCGGCTTGCCCCGCCGGGCGCGGCTGGCCAAAGTTATCTGGCAGCTTCCATTTTTCGGCGAATCTGCATTGGCCAGATATCTTGGTGTGGTGAGGATTACTCTTCTGTATTCCTTCTTACAGCTTGGACAGTCCCAGTAATACGGTTCAACATCATACCACCGACACATCTTCGGATCCCTGCTGTGCTTTGGTGATTGCTTGTAGTTGTTGTCCACACAGCCAGGGCACCCAAGACCGCCAGGTGGTGGTCGCAGATTTCTCCGTTTGGGTGTCTCCGGATTGTTGGGTCGTCCAAGTCGTAGCCAGCACTGTTTGTTACGAACGCATAGCTGCGTTCGCGATTCGCGAATGGATCGCGACCGTCAGCAAACAGATCTTTGGCGATTTGCACCGCATCAACGATCAGTGACTGCATTCTGTAGGTATACTGTGCCGCCCTTGCTAGTTCTTTGTTGCAAGCATTGGCGTGCACATGATTACCTGGACAACGCTTGCCTCTGAAAGGTGCCAACAACTCTTCTTTGTTTGCCATCATTTGTATTGGTTTGCGAATGTATTGTCCAAACGAATCTTTGAGACCAGTCGTGCATTGATCAATAATCGTTTGGCAAGTGACCTTGCGTTGTGCCAGTTCCTTCCATGGCTGGATCTCATCCACCCACGTGCCCATTGGTTGTTCCCTAAGAAAGAAACGTCTTAGGTCGTCTTGTAGTAAAGCGACTGTTCCACAGAACGTGATGTGAGGCAGGTCCTCTTTGTGGTGTTTAAGCCACGTATCATGATTGACCTGTGCATTGAAATAGGAAGGAAGTCCAGTAGTTCTGCAGCTTGGCTGCATAATCGTGATCTTGACAAAGCAAGTCTTGAGGTAGTGGAGGACTGCTCTTTGTACTTCCGAGTTTCCAAGGTCAACCATAGATATCTTGTCAAGGTTCCCGCCTGACGAGAGTCCCCTCTTGAAGGCTAGTATGGATATACCACCCTTGCCCCCACATAATTCAAGCATGTCCACATGATTGTTTCTGCCGTAGCATAACGACTGGACTATCGAGAAGACATCGGCATGTGAGTCAGCGGGTTGCCCCGCCGGTAACATCATGAAGATGTCCTCTGATTCGCTGTCCGAGTCCGAGTCGTCAAGAGGAACGTCGTTGAAATATGTGGAGCAGTCAAGCCCTTTGAGGTCCTCTCACAGTCGTCGTTACCATCTTCCACTTTCTTCGGGACTTTCTTCGGTTTGATGCCGGCTTCTTTGTCAGCTTTCTGCTTTTCTTTCTGTTTTATCCTGGCATCAGTGGGCAACGCAGTTTCCGCGGAGAGATCCGCTGCGGAGGAATCCGCTGTTAAGTCAGGAAATGGCGGAATTTCAGGAAGGTTGTTGGTGGGTCGCGTTTGGCAACGCTCAATCGAAGGGGGAGGAGACCGATCGTCATCGACGATCGTCACACGCTTTGGGCGTGGCCTTCGCGACTCACCGTCGCCGTGAAGAACTGGAGCCGGAGGCTCCCAGTATAACCGAGTACTGATGTTTGTAACCCCATCAGGTAATGGAGCTACATAATTGTACCCAGTTGGCTGATCCTGGATTTAATGTCTTGAACAATCTTGTTCGTGTCCAGGTCGGTCGTGACCCTACGAACCACATGGTCCCATTGAGGGCCCCTCTGTGGACATTGAACGTAGTGTCTGACCTTTTTGTCAACGCGTGTACACACACTGAGGTGTACCGCACTCCGCTCATTCCTGATCATGTTGGCTTTATCGAGTTGATCAAGGAAGCGTGCAATAATGATAGCCAAAGTTTTATGCCGAAACTCGGCACGTTGCTGATCTTGGCCATACCAATCCAAATCATGCTCTTTGTGTGAGCCACAAGTACATCTCCATAAGTTTATCGGTATATGAGGACAAGCTGTAGCAACTTGTATATAAGAACCACTGGGGTATTTGCTGGAGCGGTCAAACTTAATACCGAAATGACAGAGTCTCATTCGTATAATGCTTAGCTTCAAATCTTCGATAACATCTTTGATCGGACCCTGTTTCCAGAAATACCCGGGTGGCCCCAGGCTAACAATCTGCATCCTCAGAGCACGCGCTTTGAACAGGAGATTTTGTATACGTTGATAGTGTGGTCCCGCCCTCTTTCCTGGAGTACGAACGTACCAATCAGAGGGTGTGGCCACCCACAACATATTGTAGTCTCCTGCCAACAAATTTCCCAAATACTGTGTTCCAGTTGAAGTCATTACCTCATTATGGGTAATCCGGTCGCATATATATCCACGGGTTCGTAGTTCAGCGCAAGCTGTGCGAATATCTTCGATGACAAGACATTTTGAATGATATTTTTCCTCTCGGGCCTCAGCGCGGCCAACGTATGTAGCGAGGAGGCCGGCATTCGGCTTCTCTTCGCAAGCGAGCGCCGCCGGCGCGCCCGCCTGCCCCCGTCAGCGGCGGTCGTGTGACCACGTTGCCGTCTGACTCGGAGGCATGCTGTTCGCGGATGGCTCCGCAGGAGTCGCTGGTGTGGCTACGCTCACGATCTCCACGCGGGTTGGCCCCGCAGAGTCCGACGAACCTCCGCCCGTGTAGCTTGGTGGTGGTGGCGGTGACGCGGGTGGCCCCGCTTGGTCCTCAGGTGTCCATTTTTTCACCGCCTCCTGGACTGCCCAGAATATCTTAGACTTCAGAGCATCCTTCATATGTGGCCAGGTCCCTTCGGGACACTGTTGGCCCTCCCACCAGCTGTTCAGCGTCCTGTCCACGATCAAACGGGTCGTGTCTTCCAGGAGCTGCTTGTCGATGTACGGCTCGACAATGTACGTATCGGTCGTGGCGGTCATGGACTGTCCCGTCGCGGGTGGCCCCGCTGTTGCTTCGGCGGGTGGCCCCGCACTTGCTTCGGCGGGTGGCCCCGCGCTGACGGGGTCCTCTTCGTTCTCCGTCTCGGTATAGCCATCTCGACTGCTGCGGATTGTGAAGGTGTTCGTGACCGTCTGGCTTTTAGCCCCGTCATACAAACCGCAGGGAATCGCGAGATGTCCCGAGGGAGTTTTCTTCGCCTTCAGGACCTTGGCGCCTCTTCCCAGCTTCAGGGTGTAGTCACCGCTGGGGAAGATAACCTTCTGGTAGCCAGGCTTCAGCACGATGATCGTGTCACGTGCCTCCATGGCTCCTAGGCCCCAGATGGCCGGGAGATTGGCACCCGAGCCTTCTGCGATGTTGGAGGCATACTCCTCAATACGGGGGCTCGCCTCATTGGCATATTGCACCCCGATCTTGAAGTTGCCCATCTTCCGACATATCGCAGCGCCCTCACCAACACCATTGATGTAGAGGGTCTTGCTCAGGGTGCATATGGCAGGTCGGTAGTTGAACCTGGCCATAATCTCCTGGAAGGTTCGCGCCGCATTGGATCCAATGATGTTCACATTGGAACCAATGTCCAGCATGAACGAGATGCAGGGCATACCATCTTCGTCAGGAAAGAATGTCCCATTGCGCGCTGCAAGAGCGATTGTCCCATGGTCATTGGTGTGGTACGTGATCTGCGATCCGAGTGTACCCTTCAACAGGCGCTGTTCAAGAACCCATTGACTCATGGTCAGCTCGGTGCACCACATCTGCTCATACTGGCGGCGCTCCTCCACGGTAATTGGTTCCTGCTCAAGGACCCAATAATTCGCAGATAGCGTAGACATCCATTCACCTCCTGGTGGCAGCGTGTCCGTGTCGTCACGTGCGTAGGTCAGCCCCTCGGTATCGATCATGAATGTGGTATGGAACTGGGCTGCCTCTGCGCTCTCAGCGCTTGCCCGGCTCCTGGCGCTGACCGGGCTTGCCACTCGCGAGGTCCTTGTTGATCCAGTTGGCCTTCGAGTCCCGCCTCCGCTCCTGCCACTCCGCCTGATGTTGGCCCCCATTGCCCTCAGGAAACCTGGATTTGGAGGTCCATTTGCGGGTGGCCCCGCTTGGGCGGCGGGAGCCGCTTCAGCGGGTGGCCCCGCAGCGGGGGGCTCCTGCGCTCGAAGCGTAGGCAGGATGGGCATCTGAATGCCTTGCTCTGGCGCTGGCCAGGGGTATGCCTGTGCAGCTGGGGCACGTGCGGATGGCTCCGCCGATTGTGCGGCTCGAGCCTCCAGTGCCTCCACTGCTTCACGTGGCCGACGCATTTCCCGGGCATCTGCCGCGTACCTTTCCTGCTGGCGCGCTTGTTCTGATTCAGCGTCGCGCTGTCCAGCATACGGGAAGTGTGCTATAACTATGCCCGGCCCACGACATACAGCGCAGGGGGCCTCATTCGGCGCACCTGGCCGCTGATTGCGGACGTGCTGCTGTGCAACGCGATCCCAGCATATATCGTGAAAGAAGTGCCCACACGCCAGTCTCCACACTGAAGTGCCCATCTCGTAGTTGTCCATGCAGATTGGGCACTGTGTGAAGTTGTAGTCTGAAATGACTGGAGCAGGCACGTCAGGGCGAGTCCGAGCTTGGCGCTCGAAAGTGGTTTCGCCCTCCCGATATGGCGTCGGTGGCGGCCGTCTGTCTGGCCGTTCAGCGGGTGGCCCCGCTTCTGCGGGTGTCCCCGCTTGGGCCTCACGCTCAATCCTTCTCTGGATCGCGCGTTGTTGGCGCAGCCTGGTGTTGTCACGAGCCTGCTGCCTTGATGCCAGTATCGCTTGCTGCGTGTTGTGCACGTCGCGGATGTAGTCTGGCATGCTGCCCATAGCGGCTGGCACCGCGAGACCAGCTGGCTGAACTACGGTCTCGGGGTCCGTCGGCGTGGGCATGTAGGCGTAGTGCGGCATAGACTGCGCATCGACCGCTCGTGTAAACTGCAAACGAAACATCTCATTAGCTAGATTCCGAGTGTATTCGTTCGCAGGTGGCCCCGCAATCATAGGAGTGTTATTTATCTGCGCGTAGTACTCCGGGTACATCGGCGCGTCCATGGCCTGTGCCTCTGCTGGACCGTGATTGTCCCATCCATATATCGGGTGTGATGCTATTCCTGGAATAAACACCTGTCGATATGGATTCGTGGGATCAGCATTTGGAGCATCTTCAGAAGTCCAACTCCAAAGAGGTCGAAAGTCGCCATGATTCGTAACATCTATGTTGCGGTTCCGCAACAGGCTGGGCACTCTATCAGCTTGTTGCTGCAGAAAAGTAGCCTGTGCTCTTAGGTTGGCTGCCCGACGTTCGTAGTCTGAACCTTGCTGTCCGTCAGCGGGTGGCCCCGCATGTGCGGGTGGCTCCGCAGGCGTTCGCTCGGCGGGTGACCCCGCAGCCACTCCTCCTTCACTACCCCTCGGAGTGCCAAAGGGAGTGGTTGCCTGGAGTGCTGCTGCGAGTGCCGGATTCCCGCGAATCGCCTGGAGTCTTTGCCACAAGCTGTTCTCGCTCGTTTCAGACGGCGGAGTCCGGAACGGCGAGCCACCATCTGAGCCGCCCATAGGGACAAACCTCGCACCTCCAGCCTGCTGCGGAGGGCGTTGTGGCTGTGGTCCTAGGACGCCTGGTGGCCCCGCAGGAGTGCGCAGGTCCCTCTGCTGTGCGTCTTGGATACCTGTATGCACTGCCCACGGGTCAGCACGATATAGCTGATCGGTCAGTCCAGAAACGTCGGCTGGTGTCAGGTAGCTGTTGAGGGCCTGGACCCATGCCTGCTGATCCGGCCTCCAAGGAGATGCTACCGTTGCTACTGGTCTGACCACTTGTTGCCATGAACCATCCGAGGTGTCTGCCGCGGGTGACCCCGCACCTGCGGGTGGCCCCGCCTCAGGCATGACCTCGTCTTCCTGGGCATTCATCATGAGGACTGTCTGTGTGTTGTACGGTCGTGGAGCAACATCTTGCTCGGTCATGATCAAATTGAATGGGCGACCGTCCGTCTTAGACCAGCCCTTTAGGTACATGGCGTGATCTTCCATTACACCCAGAGTTCTGTCACATAATTTAAGTGGCAGGTAGTCATCGGTGCGAATCCTGTCCGCGGGTTGGCCCCGCCTCCGCGACTTGTCATAAGCCAGCGGATTGCTCCAGGCTTCACCGACCCGATATTTCGCAATGCTCACAATCTGGAGGATATGATCGGGCGGTATACGGCCGTCGTGGCCCCGTGTCATGACGATGTCATTTGCTGACCTCCATAGGAAAAGCCACTGGACAGCATCTTGTTGATGCTGCAGAATATGAGCACCTCCGAGTCAGGACGGATGCCCGATTGAATCCTCGGGTCGCCCGGGAGGTAGGGGCAGCCGTGTACAAATTGGCGCCCCCCCTTCCTTTTAGGGTTGTCCTGTGCGAGGCATGAAAGGCCATTAGCAAGGATGTCCTTGACATATTCCCACTGTGTCCCGTGGATGAAATATACTGGGTCGTCTGGTTCTTTCATCCATGTTGTGATCGGCTTATAAAGCGACTCGGGACAGTGGATGCCTGGACTGCTGTGGCCGTTCGTGGCTCTGATGAAGTACTGTGGCCTGCGTGCCGTTGGTCGGAACCTGGGAGGCAGCAGCATGCTGTCATCAACGCACTTCATCTGGAGCCTGCCCTTCTGCATGCCGTGATTGTCAATCATCTCACAGCAGTTTAGCAGCACCCAATACACGTATGACGTGTGGGGCCTGCCCTTGATCAGCACCTCGTGCATTTCACGATAGCCTTTCCACTGATCATTTTCAGTCCAGTTTGTCAGCAAATCGTCAACAACAACCCAGCCATCGTATGGATCGAAAGTGCTAATCTTTTCGAAGTGTCGGCTGAATCCATCCTTCCAATACGGACTATGGCGTAGGGCTGTAGAGAACCATATTGACACCTTGGTCATTTGCCCATCGCGCGGCAGAGTCGGATCCGTGCCGAACCTCTCCATGACCTTCATGAGCTCTGCCCTGTGCTGCGCGACGCGCAATGGCGGCCTGTCTCGCAACATATTTCCCACGGCTTGTTGTTCACGTTCCCAGTCGTTGCGGCACTCGAAGTTACGACGATCAGGGCAATTAATGACCTCGTATCGATCTGTATCGTCTCGAGTGACTCGTGGGTTTATGGTGCGCTTCGGGCCTTTGCCTTCAATGCCTTGCCAATATTCAATGGCTCCTAGCGGGATGTTCCTGAGAACAGACATCGCTGGCTGCCAACGCGCGGGTGGCCCCGCTAATGCAGCTGGCGCCGCTTTAACGGGTGGCCCCGCAGAGCCTGCGGCTGACGAGGCAGCTCCAGCGGATGACTCCGCGCCAGGGTGCGGGTGACCTTGGTCAGCCACTGCATCATCGGCTAGTTTCTGTCGGTCGCCAAATTCTTTGAGGACTTTGAAGCGTTCTTCTCTTGAGAGAGTGCCTTCTGCGGGTGTCCCCGCTGCTGCAGCTGGCGCCGCTTTAGCGGGTGGCCCCGCAGAGCCCTTGTCCTCCTTAGCCTTGGCGGCTGCTTCTGCCCGCACCGACCTCATCCCAGCTTCGGGCTTCGGCTGCGCTTTCATTCGTGCCGAACCTGGTCGTGGTGCAAGGCGCGGCTGATGCAGAGTTGGAGTCCAGTCACCTCGGAAGGCTGCCTTAGGCTGGTCGCGAACTTCGTCCTTGACATCGCCTTGGGCAGCCGGTGGCATCGGGGTTGATGGTCCAGCAAAAGCCTTCCTCCTCTCCGTCACGGACAGGCCGATAGGCTCTCCCTGCTCAGGGTCGTCCGTCTTGGCGATCCCTCTGGCCTTCGCCCGCCCCTGTGTGCCTTCGGGGCTCTTGGACGGGTGCCTCTTCGCAGGAGTCGGTGATGACGAGGAGTCGGCTTCAGGTCTTGGAGGTGGTCTGCTGCCCTTGCCTGGTTGTGGACCAGGAGGGTCTTTAGGAGGGCCTTCTGGCTGGCCATGATCATGGATGATCTGCCTCATCTGGTCGATGTCGGCAGTACCTTTTATGGCCAGCTTGTACTTGCCATTTTCGTGGCGGTGAATTACCCTCGTGCAAAACCACTTCTGCGCCGAGGAGCTGTAGTACCAGCAGGCGCATCCATCAGGGAATGGATTCTCTGAGCCGTCTTCCGCCGCCCACTCTTCATTCAGTTCGGTGTGGTCAGTACCGGCGGCGGACCCGGCAGCAGATGCAACAGCTATCCAATCTTCGTCCGCGGACCCAGCGGCAGGCGCCGCGTCTGCGGGTGACCCCGCTTCTCCGCTGGATTTTGCGGGTGACCCCGCCTCTTTATGGAATCGGCGGTTCCATTCCTTGAGGCGATGGTCATTGGGAAGCTGTTCCCAATTTTCCCTGACAGCGTTGGCAACCTCCTCGGTCATAGGGACGCGATCGGCTTCAGTGATGCGCTTTCCTCCTCCAGGGACCTCCTTGTTAGGATCATGGACATTGCCAGCGTCATCTCCATGAGACCAATTCCACGGGGTCTCACCGTGATGAGGGCTCCTGGAGGGGCGGTCCATTGGACAGCTGCGCATGTGACCTTTGAAGGGCTCGCATTGACATACTTGTTTCCTGTATGTCTTGCGATCGTTGATGATCTCCTGTTTCTTAGCCCTTTTGTCCCAAGCCTCTGGCGTTTTAGTCTTGCCACCCTTGGTACGTATTATCATGCCAGATTCGTCCCTTTTGGTGCAGTATTCCTTAGAATACCAGTGGCGGATCACGTCCATCGAGTAGCCGGGGTACCAATTGATGTACCACTCCGGCACGCACTGAGCGGATACACCTACGGAGTGCTCCGTACTGCACGGATAGCCCGATGCATCATGTGTAGGGCGTCGTGGAGCTGAACGGCTCCTCCTGCGGGCTGGCCCCGCTGACGCACTGCCACGTTCCATGGGCCTTTCTTCTTCATGCTCTGAGTCTCGGGGAGGCGATGGTCGTCTGTCCTTCTTGGCATGGCGCATGTCCTCCGAGTCCTCTGAGCTGTCCTGGACCATGAATACGTGCTGATACGGGCTTCGGAAGTACCCGATGTCGTTTAGCTGCTCCATCGCGAGGTCGTTGAGGTCCATCTGGTCGCAGCCCTGCATAAATACATCCATAGACCAAGCGGGTGGCCCCGCTGCTGCGGCTGGCGTCACTTCGGCGGGTGACCCCGCTAGAGCCTGGAGTGCTGTCAGCATCTGAGGTGCCGACATGTCCGAATCCAGGTATGGACGCAGCCTTGCGGCCCCTGGGCGCGACAGCAGGTCATTCATGGTTATCTGCTGGTGTGCTGGCGCACTCAGGAGCTGGATTGCTTCTGCGACCTGCTCTTGGAGCATGTCCTTATGGTCCTCTTCGGCCTCTTCAGAGTCAGAATAAGCGGGATGGCCCCGCATTTCGTCATCAGCGTCTCCCGCTTCCGAGCCAGCTCGCGGAAGATCTGGCAGCAACGGCATGCCAATCACCTGCGGTGCCAGCGCGGCGGTGAGCTCTTCCTCGGTCGCCGGGACGGTCTCAGCTTCGGAGATCTCGTCGTCGGCGGGTGGCCCCGCTGGAAGACCGAACCAAGCATTGAACGCGACCTCGTCGACTTCGTCCCAGCCGTGGAACTCGTCGAAGAGGGTCACTGCGTACTCTTCCAGGGCTACGGTCACTTCAGCGTAGCGGGCCATCACGTAGTACGTGGAGGAGCCCGCGGCGGGAGCCGCTTCTGGATTGACGTAAAACTCGTAGTCAATGTAGTCTATGTCATCCATAAAAGAGTTTTGAGCCAAATGTACGGATCCCTTTCCTTTCCCTTTCGGGCATTGATCGCGCAAATGCTCTGTACTACCGCATGTATGACACTTCATAGTATTGCCAGAAGCGTCCCTAGGGTTGCCCCTCCGCCCTTTTCCCTTACCAGAGGTCCGCCTGTGACCCCGACCTTTGCCTCCGATAAGTACTTCTTCAAAAATTATATCAGTTAAGGACGTGAGGAAAGCAGTAATACCCCTACCATGCATACGGCGTCTGCGACCCCCTTTGCCACGACCCTTTCCATGTCGTTTGAAATGTCGGCGTGCTGCACGTCTCACTTTTCTGACTGGTTTCTTCATAAAGCGCCTCCAACGGCGCTTTGATTTGCGATAAGCCATAAAGGCGGCTTCCGCTCTTTGTTGTTCAGAAAGGTGAGTGTCATCAGCTGGGTGATCATTGCCAGCAGAGACTATGCCATTGTGGTCACCGTCAGATGAGGTATCGGTGTCAGTGCCAGATTCAAACGGTGAGGGTGGCTGAGACCCTTGAGCGGATGACTCCGCTTGGCCCCAGAGGGTTGTGCCCGAGGGCGGGCTTGCAGTGTAGGCGGCGCCTGGCGAGTAGCTCGACCAGGCGCTCGCCTCAGGTGCCTCTGCCGATGCCTGGCCGGTCTGCCCTAAGAAGGCAGTGGCCTCGTTGGGCATATCGGCTGGGTCAGCCCAGGGGCTTGGCTCGCCAGGACCAGCGGGTGACCCCGCAGTCGTGGCGTAGACACCTGCATGTGAGTGGTGCCCTGCGAAGATACCCGCAATATTGCCAGGAGAGCGCTCGGCAACATGTCCGTAGTTCCTCATCCTGGTCAGCAGCCTGTCATAGTCTGCTTGTGTTCTGGGCATCTGATGGTTAAAGGGCTCCAGCAGGTGTTGGGCTCGTGACGCGCCAACGCCTAACGCTCTGAAAAGGATCAGCGTTAGGATTTGAAAGTTGGGGATGACAAAGCCAACAGAGTTAGCCTCGTCACGGGCCATCTCGAATCGAGCTAACACTGAGTCGATTCGTTCGCCCCTTTCGACGCGGAAGTCGATAAGGGCAGTGCCAGAGTTGAGCTGGCGCTCATCTTCCAGATTCTCAAATTTGGTGCTCAATAGGTACAGTATGTAAGTAACTGCGTCCGTTGGTTGTCCGTTAACGGTTACACCATAGTTGATGATCTGGGAGGGGACCTGCATGGCGATACGACGAG
>CAUYUJ010004521.1:20000-69210 GCA_963575745.1 Prorocentrum cordatum
TTTAACCTGTCCGGCTTGGTTGTCATACAATATTTGTAATATCCAGACGAGATGATCCGATACCCCGTGCCCGCGTAAAGCGGACCACAAGGCGGCCCAATCAACGCGACCAAAAGCCTTCGATAAATACAAGTTCGCAATCCAAGCGGGATGCCCCATCGACCGTGTCCTGCCACTGGACATGCGCTGCCAGAAGGTGTTCTTCGATGCAGCAATCGGCCCGGGACGCGCGCTGTTCTTCAGGTTGATGTCGGTCCAGCGCGTTTTCCAAGCGGCTCAATAATATATTATATTATATATACATATATATGAGAGAGAGAGAGAGAGAGAGAGAGAGATAACAACTTGCACAACATCCTCACGGTAGCGATGGGTCAATAATCAGACAGGCGCGCAGCCCTTAAGCTCTTCGGAAGCATTCGGAAAAGAGCCCGTCGCCAGCTCTCCGGGGGAAGTCCTTCCGATAGGACTTTGCTGTGAAACATTAACACATGTACTCTAGAAGTAGCCGGGGGGCGCGCGGCAGCTCTGATGCCAGACCAGCGTCGTCCGACGCTCGGTTCCTCCTCATTCTTCTTATCGCAAGGTCCATTTCTTCCATCGAAAAAGGCCCCCCCGCGAGAACTCGCGGCTTCTCCGGCGCAGGCGGCGCCCCGGCAAATGGGCCTCCGAGAAAATGTGCAAGATCGTCTTCTGGCGGCGATTGCACTCGGCTCTTCCCCGCGATGTTGTCCAGCATCTCGTGCCAACGCTTCGAGTCATTCAATGAATCTTCCAATTGAGCAGACTTCCATGATCTTATTTCCTGTCTTTGTAGACGCCGGATGTCGAAGATGAGCCGTCCACGATCAGCCTGGGCGATGGCGGCCCTTCTTCGAGCGCGCAATGTCTGCGAGGAGGCGCTCGGCTTGAAACGGATATTCTTGTTTGCTGCGTGTCAAAATTTCTCGGCCGCCTGCAGTTAAACTGACTCTACGTCTTCGAACGATGCTGTTTCCCCGCGCTGAGAAATCCAGGTTCTCAAAGAGTCCCGGAAGCCGCGCGCCTCTCCGTTCTCGTCCAAATACGGCTTCCATCTCTTAAACGACTTCTGCTTCTTTCTGTGGCGGGCGCTTTAGCGATTTAACGCTGTGAACGCAGCGACGGTCAAGACCAACTCCCAAGCAAGCGTCGCACCACGCACGGCGGCAATGCATTTGACAACCTGCCAACATATAAAACCAACGTGTACCAGAGCTCCGTCCATGCTGCGCTTGCGCGCCCAGCCATTTCCCCCCCCCGCGGTCGCTAGCCGGCTCAAAATGCGCAGCCCGTGCTCCAGAGCAAATTGCACCGTCCGATCTCCGCCCTCGCTCCGTTGTCCTTCTCCACATATCTCCAAATATTCAACATTGTCAAAAACAGCTTCAGCGCCAACGGATGCGTTGAAATCGCCCCCGATCAAAAGGACCCGCCCGTGCTCATCGCAATCCAGAATCAGCGCCGACAACAAGTCGTAAACCTCCTGCACGTTGGCGTCGCAGTCCCAAGACGTCGGAAAATGGCAAGCGACTGTCGTGAAAAAATTGCCACGCAGCTGAAAATCCAAAGAACAGAATCTCGCAGAGTACGCCTGAAAACGAACATCTGACATGAGTGCTCCAACTCTCGCTGAAACGCCAAAACCAACACCTTTGTGCATGGCGCCCCCGCTGAGATACAACGTAGCCCCAACCGGCATTGAAATAACTTCCCCTCGATCTTTGCGCCAAGTCTCAGGAGGAAAAAATACGTGACATCGTCCTGTGCGTGTTCGAACTCCCGTAGAAAATCAACAACGCTGTTCTTCCCGGATGCTTTGCAAATTGTTCGTCAACATTCGTATCACGATGAATTCGTATTGCATATCATTCTTCTTGTTTTCGGCGTCCTGTCTCTGGTTGCTTTGGCCACGCCCACCCTGACACAGTCCCTAAAGAGACAGCCCCTCCACGACCTCCTCAACTCCCCCTTCAAGATATCCCCTGCTGCGTGCTCGCCCTCAGCCCACAACGCGGAGGCATCGCCCATGACATCCGCCAGGTGCACCAGCTTCCGGCCAGCCCGCGCGCGCACTTTGAACGAACGTCTTACAATTCAAGATGATGTTTTTCGCCTCGTAGTCCTCGCACTGGATGGCAAACTTCTTGATCTCACTGAGGATCTTCACGCGCCGCCTTTCCTCAATCGACCTGTTCTCTGAGCCCAAAAGTGAGCGCCTTCGAACTTCTGGTACCTTCACTGTTTGCGCGAGAACTTCATGGCCGCCGTGTCCCAATCAAAACGGGCGAAGGCCACCGCAGGCTCAGGATTCGTGACGAACATCTCCTCCGCACCGCTGACGTCCTCGAAAGCATCTTCGACGAACTTCTCCGCTGCGTCCGCCTCCATCTCCCCGAACCCCCCAAATACGACCACTGATTTGTCGACATCGGAGTCCACCTGTTCAGTACCTCTTCCTCCTCCTCCTCCACGTTTGGCTTTGATGGCGTCCTCATAGATGCCAGTGCGATGCTCGAGTTGTTTTGCGTTCTTCGCGCTCCTTCTCCAATGCCTCTTTTAACGGCGCGATGGTCTCCTCCATCTTCGCCGCTATCACCCGCTGCACCTATGCATTCCCTTCTCGGATCTCCTCGCTGATCATGCCTCGCAGTGCTGCGATGGTAATTCGCCAGGCTCATCTCGACACGCTCGATCTTCTCGGTCATGAAGGTGTCCGAAAACTTTGGGGCAAGATCACGGGCGGGAGCTTTTGATCTGGCATTGCCTTCTCGATCTGGGGTCCCCTCGACGGCACCGCGTTTCGATGTTGATGCTCGATCGGCGGATTGATCCCAAATCGTGAGATACCGTTTCTCAGAATTCCCACTCAAATCCTGGAATGTGGCACCGAACTGGCTGGCCTCGTCTATCGTCGACGCCGCCCTGTACCTCCCGTAGCGCGCATGTGCCTGAGTGCCCGGACGGTGTGGATTTTCCTCCTTGAACTGCACTTGCGTTGCCCCATTCTTCAGAGTCGCGACCTGCGACGATGAGAGAGGCACAGTGTTCTTGATAGTTGAATTTCGGTTCGGTAGCCGAGTACAAGACCTCCAGCAAGAGCGCAAATTCATCGCACAAGTTTTCAAGAGCTCCACGGGTGGAAAACGGTTACGTCATCAATATATAATTGTCGCCTTTGCGCCGTGCGCAGTCGCCATACCAAAAGTTTGTGAAAAGTTTACACGAGTTCCACTGATGGACGGCGAGATCTTTCTCCAATCTTGGCGCCGCTCACACACGTTTCAAGAGTTCGCAAACATTCCAATTGTGTGAATGGCTGACGTAGCAGGAAATACGCTTGGGCGCAACGCAGGACTGTAATGGCGCAGCGGTCACGTTGATTCGCGGTGCTGAAATCCCAAAAACGGTGCTCTGGTACGATGCAGAATCGCCAGGACGTAACGGTAACGCTGATTCGGGGCAGTCCCAGGAGTGGCGTTTTGGTTCAGGATGCTCAAACGATTCTCCTACAACGGGGCACTTACGCAAGTGCGAATACAAATCCTTGTATGGGGCCTCAGAGGAGGAAACCTGAAAGGAGGGTTGGCTGCAACATCGTGGGTGCCTCTTGGGCTTACACTGGTACTCCCCCTCCCCCTCCTCCTCTTCCTCCTCCTCCTCCCCCTCCTCCTCCTCCTCCTCCTCTTCCTCCTCCTCCTCCTCCTCCTCCTCCTCCTCCCCCTCCTCCTCCTCCTCCTCCTCCTCCTGCCGCTCCTCTCGCCCCCCCCCCGTCAGAACGGCGGCTCGGAGGCCCAGCCGGGCCTGACGAGGCACTTCGCGATGTCCTGGAAGCCGAGCGAGGCCGCGCGCATCAGGGGTGTGACGCCCTGGAGGCCCTTGCTGACCTTCGCCTCGGCGGGAGGAGGATCGGCCTCGGGAGGGAGGGGAGGAGGGGAACCCCAAAGCCCCTTCCTCCCCTCCCTCCCCCCTTCCCCGCCTCCTCGCTCCTCCTCGCTCCTCCTCCTCGCTCCTCCTCTTTCTTCTCCTCCTTCTTCTCCTCCTTCTCCTCCTGCTCCTGCTCCTGCTCCTGCTCCTGCTCCTGCTCCTGCTCCTGCTCCTGCTCCTCCTCCTCCTCGCTCTTCTCCTTGTGCTCTCAGGAAGGAGGGGAGGAAGGAGGGAGGGAGGAAGGAAGCCCCCTAACCCCCTTCTGGTCACAAACCAGCCAAGCTCCCTCTTCACAGGCCCCCTACGAGGATTCGCTCCCATCAAGGAAGTACGCCACGCATCAGCCTGACTGCTGCGTCTTGACGACCCTGAATCGCGCCAGGACGCCATTCCCGGGACTTCAACACCGCGAATCAACGTAAGTGTTGCGCCCTGACAATCCTGAATCGCTCCAACGCGCTATTCCTGGTACGTTAGCCATGGGAATACGTGAAACGGCCTCCTGGGGCCCCTGCCGGGCCTCGGGGCCGCCAACAGACGGCTCGGGAGGAGAGTCCGCCCCAGGGGAATGGGTCGAGACTTCTGGGAGTCGACGGCATGACAAGATCATCACGTCGGGGGTCTGGGAAGGGGGAGGGGAGGGGGAAGGGGGAGGGGGAATGAGTGAGACCAGTCGCGGAGCGAGTCTGACTGAAACGAAAAGCCCCGACGAGGGAACTCCGACCGACTCTGAACCTTGGGCCATTGCCTTGTATAGACTCCGGATAGATACCCAGCTCGATTGGAACTCATGATCCTAAGGGGAGGCAGGTCGGGAGGGACGGGGGGAAGAACAGGAAAAGGGCGGAACAGGAAAAGGGAGGAAGGAAAAGGAGGGAGGAGGGAGGAGGAGGAGGAGGAGGAGGAGGAGGAGGAGGAGGAACAGCAGCAGCAGGAGGAAGAGGAGGAGGAAGGCGCAATGGGATGAGCAGCAGCAGCAGCAGCAGCAGCAGCGCAGGACGAGGGTGCCGAGAGGCAGGAGGACCTGGGCAGAGGCACGAAGGGGAGAGCACGAGGAGGAGGGGGAGGAGACCGGCAGAGCCGCGCCAGTGGTCCAATGCAGTGCCCCGGGCTGAGAGCCCGGAGGAGCAGCAGCAGAGGACCCCCCTCCACTGGGGGAACGCGGACGGGGCGCCCGTGAACCACCTAAAGGTTGTGGATGCCATGGCAATGGACACTCTAACAGTCCTACCATTGAATTCAACATGTGTTCAAAGTGTGTAAGCCATGTTCTAACAACGGTTCAAATATGTTTTTTCATCTCTAAAACATGTTTGAAACATGGTTTAGACATCTGGAAGCTATTTGGCAACACGCTTTCTCTCCATTAATCTCGGGGAGACGTAAGACTCGGGTATGGGGGACTCGGGTTGGCCTGACGGGGGCCATCATAAAAATGACGAGACACAATATGAAATCTGACGCAGGCTCCCGCTGCAGACGTCCCACGAAAACGGGACCGCCAAAATCCAGGACGCGCTCGTCAAAAACATGTTGGCAAACCCGAATTCCGGCTTACTCGGGTCTTACGTCTTTCAATACGGGGTCCCGGGAAGTCCCGACCCTTTCCCCAGGGCCGGTTTTTAATCCTGACTCGTTTTTTGACGGTCCCGAGGCCCGGCGAGGGCCTCTAGAGGCCGAAAATAGCCAAAAACCTCCGCCTCGATTTTTTCCATGCGTTGGATCTCTGGGCTCCTCTCCATTAATCGACTTCCGCCGAGAGACTCTCTGGGCTCCTCTCCATTAATAGTCTCCATTAACCTGGGGGGCACGAGACGCCGTGGGGCCCCGCAGGCGGGTGCCCCCGGCCGAGCAGCGAGGCCCCTCTGCGTCGGGGACGCCACGAGGGCGCGCCTCGGCACTCCAACCACCGGAGAGGCTTGAGCCGGGCGTGTCCCCCTACAGGAGGGCTTTCTGGAGGAGGAATCGAAAACATGCAGACAATGCCCCCCAACAGTCAAAAGATAACTCAGCCAAAAATCGTCCCCCGACTATCTTTTGACTACGTACTCTTGAATATTCCTCCTGTCGATGGACAGGCCCGACTTGAGGATAGGCCAGGAGCGACCGTCGAAAACGCCGGCCCCAGCGCAACCCCGACCAGGGCTCGCGGCGCGGGAGGGCCCAGACGTCGGAGGTCCGCGGGCCCCACCGGACGCCCCTCCCCCGGAGAGCTCCCGGCGAGGTGCCGAGCGCGGGGGGGCCTCCACGAGGGCCCCTGAGGCGGCCCGCGCCGAGCAGAGCCTCAATTTGGGGGACGGGGGGGGGGGGGCTGCGTTGAAAAATCCTCCTCCTCCTCCTCCTCCTCCTCCTCCTCCTCCTCTTTCCGCTTTCCGCTCCTCTGACGGCGGCCCCCGAAGGAACCACCGCAATCCGAACGCCTCCACTACACGCCGAGGAAGCCTCAGGACTGCCTACACACTCCAGGCTCCCTACTCCGAATCCTCCCAGCGGATGTCCCGCCTCTCGCCCAAGACCTCATACAGCCCCCGAGCCCACCCGACGCGGCGGGGATGGAGAGGGGGCTGCACGGGGCAAGAGCGGGGGATGGGCCGCTTGGAGGAGGGGTCCAGCCCCTGCTTTAATTGGCGCAAGGCCCGTGCTCGGCCATCCGCGGGGTGTCCTGCGCAGCGGTCCGCGAGGGCCAAAATCTGCCGTCTGGCATACGCCCCGCACACACTGCACCACACAAGACCGCCAGGACCCCCCGAGCACAGGAGCCTGTGAGACCAATGTGCCTGAGCCAGCTTCGCCATGACCCCAGGGCACCTGTCGTGCACCAGCCTGGCTCGAGTCGAGCAGCTGCGGCCACAACTCAAGCACACCCAGCGGCCTCCAGAATACTTCGCCTGATGCCCTTTGGGATCCGACACGAGCTCGAGCGGGTCGAAAGCGCGACGGAGCCGAGGTTTGAGAGCATCGGGGAAAGAAGAGGCGGCGAGGTGCGCGAGGATCCTGCCTGAGTAGAGGGCAACGAAATAGGCCGACCACCACAAAAGCGGCCTCAACTCCTCTACATCCTCAGAAAAAGGGTGCAACCTCGCGCCTTTCTTGGCATACACATCAGCTAGCTTATTAGCTCTGTAGTGAAGCCACGGGACCCCTTGTGCCTGTGCATGAGTCCAGGATTCGTGGCTTCGCATCCAGTGCAAGTGAATCTGCTCAAGACCTATCTCGTCGATCTTAAACCAAATCTTGCACCAAACTTCAGAATACACCTTCGTGGGACGGCAGCACGCTTCAGGCCCTGCCGCCACACCATCGATGAGAGACTTACAATCGGTGACGACCGTAACCTCGCCTACACAATTGCACAGACACATATAAAAAGCCCAGAGCTCTGCTGCTCCGATCTCCTGCAAGACTCCAGGGTGGGGCCCAAATATGGCTCCTTCCGAGTTCCCATGGCGGTCTATCTTCACGCAAGACCAACCAGCCCTAGAAGCCAGAGGAAAATTGGGCGCCAAACAGGACCCGTCGATGCCAACGAGACCTGAGAGGGCCCCTCCCACCATGGGCCCGTCATACTCCACGAGCCCATCGAGCCTCGGGGGAGGTTGGAGGTCAAGCAAAGAGTCCACGAGGCCCCTGTGGAGGAGGGGATCCTGATGCTCGCATTCTCTGCCAGCACGCGTGACATCGTCCAGGTCAAGCTCGCGTCTGACCACAGCACTGAATTCACATCTGAACAAACGATGCCCCTCGTCTCCTGGCTCCGCCTTGCAGACCTGACACAAGGGCGAGTCGACGGACCGTGCCGCGAAGAGGCGCGCCTGAGTCCAGAGCCCCCCCGCGACATGGGTTCCGAGGAGCTGCGCCGCCGTCTTGAATCCCTCACGTCGAAGCTGCTGCTGAGCCTGACGGATGGGCTCCAGGAGAGGGGGTCCCCCCAGGTTTTCCAAACCAGGGGACCCAGGGAGGCACCGTAGGAGCGCAAGCTCCGTTCCTAAATCGACAACTTTTCGAAGCGAGCCAGGGCGGACCTCCGTCAGATCAACCAGCACCCCACCCGCCCCCCACCTCGACTCACTCTGCGGCGTCCAACCCAGGCGCTTCAAGGTGGCCAAAACAGCCGAGCAGGGCCCACGGACCCTGCCGTTAAACTTAGCAAACGCTTTGGCAAAAAGGGACCCCAAGATATCTCTCGACAACCAACCCTCGACGATCGCGCGCCCCCAGAACACCAGCGGCAAGGCGTTGCCCGCATACACGGGATCGGACTTGGGGTCCTCGCTGAGAAAAAATTGCAACGAGCGGCTCTTGCCAGCCGACGGCCCAAACAGCGCCGACCCAGCAGCAGCCCTCAGGGAGGAGAGATCCGCGTTACTCATTCCCGTAACTCTGGTACCATACAGGGCCGCGGGAGCTCCTCCTGCCTTGAATATCCGAGATAGCCCCTTTCGCGACGAGCTGAGTAACCGAAACCTGCGAATCCTTTTTCTGACGCTCAGAATCCGACCCTTCTGGACCCTGCGTGCCGCCCTTGAACACGAAAAGTCAATCCCAAGATTCTTGACCCCGTCGACGACCACGAAGTTCCACCGACGAAGCCTGCTGGATATAGCCTTACCCATGGTCCTGGACGACGCCACAATCCTATTCTTAGTGGGAGACACTTTCAGTCCTAGATCCTCCAGCTTGCTGCACAAAGCGTGGAGCGCTCGTACCAGCCCACGAAATACCATCTCGGCTGGCCCGATCACTGACAACGTACAGTCATCCACCACTAGGTAGGCAGAGATGTTGACGGCGAGAGGGATGACCGAATCAAGAGTACTGGTGAGGTACAGACGGAGGAGCATCGTAGCATATGCACACCCTGCGAGGATCCCTTGAGCAACTCTAAACCACTCCGAAACGAATAGCCCCACCTGCAGAACCCTAGGGGCGCTGTACATAGTGACCAGGAGGGCAACTCTGCGCGGGCTGAAACTGTGCTGCACCGCGAAATCCAAAAGGCGAACGTGTCCGACATGCTCATACGCCTTCTGAAGATCAACCAGGCCTGAGGCAGAAGACTGGTTGTGATGAGAGGCCCACTCGTTCATAGCGGACTGAACCCAGACCGCCCTCTCACAACTCTTCCCCTGCGTGGCGTAGACCCAATCCCTCTCATGCTCCCTCTCCCACTGCTTAGCCTC
The DNA here is from genome assembly GCA_963575745.1 of Prorocentrum cordatum. Classification (NCBI taxonomy): domain Eukaryota; class Dinophyceae; order Prorocentrales; family Prorocentraceae; genus Prorocentrum; species Prorocentrum cordatum. The sequence continues at coordinate 29,126 of CAUYUJ010004521.1, forward strand.
AGACTTCCTGCAGGCCGAGAGAACGCGCATGCACGTGGTCAAGATGCCGATTGGACGCCTCCCCCCTTCTGGTTTCAGTAAAAACCCAATGACAATCTTCCACAACTGAAACGGGAAGGCGACCAGCCTCTCCATCTGCCACAAGAGGGTGGAAAACGCCAGAAGCCCGTCGTCGGACAACTGGTTCAGGACGTGCGGGTGCCAACCGTCTGCTCCCACTGCCGCCCACTTCTTAAACTTGCCGAGTGTCCTCCTCAGGAGCGGCAACTCGATAGGCTGCGGGGTCGGGTCGAGGTCGAGCGCCTGTATGTGCTGCTGAATAACCGCGAGACGGTCCAGCTCACTTACACTAGATTTCCACCCCCAGATCCCCTGCCACTCCTGAGTGAGGCCCTCCAGGAGCTGATCGGTTCCCCAAGGGGCCCCACCAGCACTCTCGTCAGGAGTCCAGGCCTGGGGGATCTTAGTGACTTTGTGAGCCAGACCCCCCCCTCCTTGTACAGAACGAGCAACGTGCTCCCGCCAGTTCTTGGCCCTGGACTTCGCGAAGATGTTTTCGATCCTGTGGGCCTCGCTCTGGGCCCTGACGATGAATGACTCCAGATTAAGATCGGGGTGTATATCCAGGGTCCCAAGATCCGTTCTGAAGCTGTTCCAGACTGGGTCCTGCTTGAGTCGCCCCGACCAATCCAGAAGCTTACGCCGAAGACCCAAGGCGTCCCGAGACTCGCACTGCCGTTTCCTGACCAGATACTGCAACTCTTGCAAACGATTCTGAATCAGCCTCCAAGCTCTAGCCTCGGGGGACGCCTTAGGGTAACAGCCTCCAGACTTAGGTAAAACTGGCCGCCTAACAACCGAAGCTCCACGTCCTCGGCCACTGCACCGCCTAGCTTCACTCGTCTCCAGACCGCGCAGGAGAGAGAGCTCGTCCTCTGCGGCGTCACAGAACGAGAGGTAGGCAGACGGCAGGTCGAATTCGCTATTCACATCATCGACGATGGTGCGCACAGCCTCCCATGACTTACCTAACGGGCGAGGACCGAAGGGGAGCTCTAGCGGGAACTGCTTGGGCAGCTTGAGGGAGGGCAACTCCAAGGCACACGGCTTGCCTGAGACCTCCATGTTGACGGCCCAATGCGGGGCCGTACTACAATCCTCCTGCCGACGACAGTTCTTCACCGAATGCAAAAACCCCGCAGACACGACGAAATAATCCAGACAGCTCCAGGTGGTGGAGGACCCCGAGCTCCGACAAGTGTAGGCCCCTGTGGTGACGATGGAGCCTCCTACCGCCGACGGCCATCCTGAGGCCCCTAACATTTCAGGCGCCACGTTCCAGTCACCCCCGAGAATGAACGGCTGCCCCATGGCCTTCAAGGCCTCGCCCAGCTGCTTCAGGATCAGAAAACTCTGGTCATCGAGGCCCCCGCCAGAGACCAAATAAACCGACCCAGCAATAAAGCCTCCAGGAACCAAGCCGTTGACCCACATGAGGAGAACCCGCTCAGAGGGCCAAGGGCGCTTCGGGACAGGAGCCTCGCAGAGGCCAATGTGAGGCCACGTGCCCACCAACACGCCCCCTGAGAGGCCTCCTCCCGTGTCCCGAGAGGGCGCAGCCTTGGCCTTCCAACCTAGGCGACCTACTGCTGCTTCGCGATCAGGCTGCAGCTCAGGAGCGATGGCCACCTCCTGCAGCATGACCACGTCGGCGTCGCACTCATTCTCAAGGAACCACTGCACGCTGCTCCAGCTGGTGGTGTTGCAGGTGCAGAACTTCCAACACTTGGGTGAAGCTGAAGCCGCCGTAGGACCATCTCCAGCTTCGCGTTCTCGCCATAATTCTTGCCGATCCGACAAAGGGTTTGGACGGGATGTGGCGCCCGCTGGGTCCGCGGACGCCGCCTCGCAGACACTGGCGGGGCAATCAAAGGGTGCCCCCAACTTCTGACCCACCTCGTCGCTGGACGTGCCGCTGTCCAGCTCCAGATGGTGGCTACCCCCGCGGCCTGGCCCCGCGGGCGTCGCGGCGTCCCGCAGGTGTGGGCGCGGCCAGCGCCCCCCGCGGGCGCCGACTGCACCTCTGGGTCTCGCCCCTGGGAACGGCTGCGTCCCCTCGCGTCGGGCAGCCTCCCTTGGTCAGTTGCTCGAGCGAGAGCCCTTGTGGCTTCGTCCTGCACGCGCTGGTCCGCCGCCACGAAGAGCTGCCCCCCAGCTGCAAGGGCACGAGGGGGGGGAGCCATGGGCTCGTCCGAGTCGGAGTCGTCGGCACCTGCCGCGTCCCAGGCTTGTCCTCCAGGATGTCCTGATGCCGCCGCGAACTCCTGGGTCTGCCGACACAGCGCCGCGGCCACCTCCTGCCCGCCGCCTGGGGAATGAGGCTGTCGTACAGCTGCTGGCGAGGCCCCACGCGCAGGCTCCGCATCAGCACGCTCAGCAGGTCCCGCGCCCATCCCAGGCGCCGCGCCCGCTCCGGCCGCAGCCCCCACGACTGCCCCAAGGAGCCGCTCGCAAGCCTCGACCAGCGCCGCGACCGCTGGGGGAACGTCCCCCCCCACCGCGGCGCGCGCCTGGCCGAAGGCGGTCTGGGCTGCACGCACCTCTGGGCCGAGCTGCGCCGCCCCTGGCGCCAAGGCCACGGAGGCACGCGCCCTGGCGGCGGCGTACTCCTCCTCCAGGCCTCGCACCGCCTCCCGCTGGTCGGCGACCTGCACCATGATGTCGGTGGCCGACTGCTCCAGCTTCTGGAGGCGACCGCGGGCTCCCAGCAGCTGGTTGGAGAGCGAGCTGACATCCTGGCGAGGCTTGCCAGGCGTCCCAGGCAGGCTGCGCCAGCCCAGATTCCGCCATGGCGCGGCGGTGCAGCAACTTGTCACGCTGTGACTGGGAAAGCACACCACTGAGGGAACGGAACTCCTCATCACTGAGCCCGAGCCACACGCGCTGCTCGTCCTCGGTGAGCGCCCGCGGCTTTGGCCCAGCGCCTGCGCCCCCACGAAGTTGGCCACGAGCTGGGTCAGCCCATGCACCACCAGGAGCACGAGGAAGGGCATGTTGGGGCGCCTTGGGCTTGGGCGCCCCGCAAATGTAGCACTCGGTGCGCCACTCGAAGTTGTCCTTGCACGAACAGCGCTTGGCCGCACATGCCCATGCATTCCGTAGCCACCCATTGCCTCCCTTAGCCATCGGCTGCCGAGGGACAGATACAACTATGAAAGCTCAGAAGAGCAGGCCTGGTGGCAGGGCAGCACACCAGGAAATCACACGCCAAAATCACCCGAGCCTGCCGCACGGCTGCGGACAAGCTCGAAGCCTCGCGGCAAGGTTTCGAACTTGAGCCAAAATGGCTACGGACACCTCCTCCTCCTCCTCCACCTCCTCCTCCTCCTCCTCCTCCTCCAACTTATCATCCTCCTCCACCTCCTCCGCCTCCTCCTCCGCCGCCGTCTCCGCCTCCGCCTCCGCCTCCTCCTCCTCATCATCATCATCCTCCTCCTCATCCATCCGTCCATCCATCCAGGACACGATTGCTCATCTCGCCTCCGCTCGACACGAACGGCCAACTTTGCCCAACCACTCTTGGGGAGAGGCGATATCGAATATCAGCGTGTTACGATGGGTCTGGGTGTCTTTTTTGCCGCCAGAAGATCTCGCGCAATATCCCCCGCCTGGAGGGCGCCAGATGCCACGGCACGTCCCTGATGCGAGGCCAAGAGACTTCTTGACGGCCATGCTAGGCACGGCCGCGGCCACTCCATATTCTGCCCCTGCATTTTCCACGCCTCTCTGGTTTGTTGCTGCCAAAGTTTTGCCTTTGGCCTCTCAGCCAGATGGGCAGGCCTCTGGTAGGCGCAGGACAGGGCTGCACATGTCTGGACGCATGACATATTTGGGGGATCAGTTTACCAGGCATAAGTTGTTCATGGTGGGGACTGTTGAAACCAGGTTCCCTCGCAACGGAGTTTCGACCGCTGGCAAAGTTCACGTCGTACATGCCCATTGCACAGCAGATGGGAGGCATGGGTGCTCGCTGTGAGTTAATACCGACATTTCCGCCCCTCCCTCCACTCGCGCGCCTCCCACGCAGCGCCGCGCGCTGCACGCCGCTCCTCGGCCGCTGGTGGTGCCCATTGCACTTGGCAGCTTTCGTCTGGACGTCGTCGTCGGGCACGCGCCCCACAGCAGGGCATCGCCTGCGAATGTCTAGCAACGGTGGAACCGCTGTTTTGAAATTGTGGCCAGGGTCCGCGCTCCAGGGACTGAGCTCATCAATCTTCTGGATGCCAACGCGCGCCCGGGGCCAAGTCGCTCCCGCCGCGCTGGCGGCGTCGCGGCCGCGGTGGGAAACTCCCCAGGACAGTGCTCTCACCGGTACCTGGCTAAACTTGACCTGCGGGCACCGTCTACGTTTGTGGGGCCCGGCCAGCACTGCGCGAGCACTTGGTTCCCTCCTGGTCGACTGCAGAGTTTGGGACACAGGCTTGATTACGCCGTTTGCTCAATGGGGTAGAGGTGATTCAGCAGAGCATTATTGATAAAAGTAGATTTGTCCATCAATGTGGTGGATCACCTGCCTGTTGGCATTCTGGCGCGCATTCCAACGTCATCCACCTGTCTCCGTCCTGGTCAGGCTTTGAAGGCCAAGTGTGACCCCGACAAATTCTCGAACCATGAAGCTCGTTTGCATTTTCGGTCGCTTTTGAGTTCTGGAACTTACGTGTCGTTCGACACCCCCACGCCCGCTCACTTTGCCATCGCTGCGGGGCACCTGAAGGAGTCGCTGGAGTCCTCGGTCCCACCCAGTCCTGGGTATCTGAGGGTTCTCTTCAGGCCATGGACGATCGCACGGTGCACCCACAGAGCTACCGCGCGCTCGTGGCACTCTTTAGGCGCATGCGTCTGGCTATTCTGTTTCACGCCTGGGCCTTACCTCTGCGCGGCGCTCGGCACTGCCACCGCCTCAGCTGCTCGCGCATCGCTGCGCGAAGCATGCGACGTCCCAATCAAGGTTGGCTTCGCCACCTCCGATCGACCCATAGGGTTACGCAGTCGATCGCTCGATCTCTCGAGGACGCCATGCACAAGGCTCGTCAACTAAGGCTCCGTCGCACTAAGGGCAAGACTTGGCTTCCCTGGGGTGCGCCACAGGAGCGCTTGCAGTTCTCGGGAGGAGACTTCGACACCTTCCACGGCTACTTCACTGGTGTTTTCGTGCCGAACGAGCGGGGTTATCTCGATTCCTCCTCGGCTTGTGCGGGGCTCGACCGTAGTTGGCAATCGCGCTGGCGCATAGGCTACCTGGCTACCGGCTCACGCGTCATGGGCATGCACCGCTGCACTGCGGTGGTGAATCACTCCATCAGGCCCGATGCCAAGCAGCACGTGGCTGCCCTGGCGGCAGAGGTTCCCAGTGCGCGGTCCTGCCGAGATGTCATGGCCGCGCCTGCCAAGTCACGCGCGATGGGGCGCCCGTTCTCGCCGCGGGGGCTCCCGCCTCGGCCTCCTCCGCTGTTTTACGCGGGCAGCACGGACAGCCACCGCGTCAGTTGATACCAGTTGCGGGCTCCTGGGTTGAGCACTCTGGCAGGGGCGAGGCGGCGCCAGCGGTGCCTGCTCCCGACCTGGATTGGGCGTTTCCGGCATCTCTCGGAGTTGCCCACCGAGGTCCTCGTGAACGTCCCGATGGCCGCTGATCGGATTCCTCCCCTGGGTGATTTGGAAACCTCGCACAGGAAAGCTAAAGCCTCGGCTGCAGGACCCGACGGTTTCTCTGGCAAGATTGCTTCCTTGTTGTCCGTTGAGCTGGCCCCGATACATGCATCCGCTCTCGGTCAAAGCTACTGCTCGCGTCGCTGAGCCCATCCAATGGAAAGGGGGTTTCTACTGCTTCCTCTTCAAGTCTGGGGGCGTCTCTAAGCACGCTTGTTACCGTTTCATCTTGGGTTCCTCCCACTTCGGCAAACGGCATTGCAGTATCATCCGAGGGGATATTATTCCGGCCCTAGATGGTGTTGCGGGGGAACGTCAGTACGGAGGTCCCCCTGGCAGAGGTACTGATTTGGGGGCTCTCGAGCAGCGTCTTCTTTTCAGCAGCGGACCGAGGCGCGTAAGGCATCAGTGCTATTTCTTGACGCGGCACAGGCATACTACAAGTGCGCGCGGGAACTAGTCATGCACACGGTTTGCGATCACTTTTCACTGGCGTTGCTGTTGAGGGCTAGCGGGCCCCCGCCAACCGCTATGGCTGAGTTGCAGGAGAATATCAAGCAGCACCCCCCTCTCCTCGTCTCCAGTGGAGATCCCCCCCCGCCGTCGTGCTCAGATCGCCGATACATCCAATGGGGCATGGTTTCATGTACCTAACGCTTCCAAGGTTGCGTGTCCCATGATGGGCTCGGGCCCTGGCCAGCAGCTCGGGGGCGTCGTTTCCAACTTCGTCCTGTCGTCTACGATGCAGCCGGTGTTATCTCACCTCCCACCGCCCGGCATTGTTCTACGCACCCGGGCAGCCGCGCATGCTTCGCTCGCCAAGTACACTGCTGAGGACACCCCAACCTGCATGGCGCGCTCTCTCGAGGGCGCTTTCTTTGACGACGCAGTGTTCTTTCTGCGCGGCAGAGCTCAGCAGCCACTCACCATTGCTCCGATATTGGCGGCTGAAGTCGCAGATTCTTTTGCTGAGAAGGACTTCTGTTTGAACACCGAGGTTGGCAAATCGGCGTTTCTTTTCCAGTTTCGGGACCCCTGGAGCCACGCGTGCAAAGAAGACCCTGCGGTCCGATTCAGGTGGCATTTTCCAAGTCCCTACGGAGAAGGCGGGTACCCTACAAATCCATGCAGTTCATCAGTACACCTGCCTTGGTACTACACTAAATGATTACTGCTCCATGGGCCCTGGGCTGGCCCCTCGGTCGCAGACTTGTGCCAGTGCCTGGACATGCCTACGTCGACGCATTTTTCGCAAGCCATGCATAGAACCAGAGACAGCTATCGTCCTGCTCGATTCTCTGGTCTGTCCAGGGAAATTATTTCAAGCAAGCACGTGGGGATGTCTCTCGGCTGCGCAGTTTCGGAGCCTGGAGGACGACATGGTGCGTTATGATCGGGCCATCGCCAAGCAGCCTCGCAGGGACCCCTCGGCGCTCAACAATCTGGCTATCTTGGGTGAAGTTCTCAAGCCCCCCCTGGGAGCCCTATTAAGCGCTCAACGTCTTCGGCTATGTGATCGGCTTCTTATACCCAGCCCCCCACATATTCTAGCTCTGGCTACGACGTGCAGGATGGAATGCCATAGGTCTTGGGGGCATCAAATTATTGAAGATTTGCAGCGGGCTTGGACGTTTCACGCTCAATGTCATCTCCTCCCGGACCCAATCCGAGGACCTTCGCATTTGGGAAATGCTAATCCGACGTTCAGCCCCAGCATGGAAGAACATCATCAGAGACACTCTGGCAGTACATGCCAGACACGTTCGCCGTCTAGCCCTAACGCGCACTGCCGAGCACGCTATGGTTGATGTCCTGAGAGATGCTGGAGTGCCACATGCAGTTACGGATCCTGAGCACCCGCTCCGTCGAGCAGAGGCTGAGGAGAAGCAAGTTTGGAAGTGTCTCGGGTGTGGAATTACCTTCGAAAGTGCTCGCAAGCTTCGTTCGCATGTTTTTCGGAATCATCACTCTCGGGTTTCGCTTGTTCGTCGTTTCCTCGGCTCGAGTCTGGAGCGTGCTACGTGCGGTACTGCGTTTGCTCATCGCTCCGCACTGGTGTCACATACGTCGTTTGATTATCCCAAGTGTGCGCTTGGCCTTTTATGGTCAGGCAGACAATGCTCCCAAGAGCAGGCAGACGCTTTGAACGAGACAGAGTCTCGCCGCATTGCGCAGCAGCTCCGTTCAGGTCAAGGCAGATGGCGGGTGGAAATTCCAGCGTCGAGGCTTGCTGCAGTCCTCTCGGCGGAGTTAGCGAGTTTGCTGAATTCGATTTCTGACGACCAGGCCACGGAGATCATGTGTGAGTCGGACTACTGTATCGAGACTTCATCGGTGTCGGACTTCCTTGACATTTTCAAGTCTCGTGTTCCTGTTGTTCCTTCTCCCGTGGTGGACCCCCCTTTGTACCCCTATCGAGTTGGTGACTATTCGGGAGTCGCCGCCGAGGCTATACCTATCCGTATTCGCCGGCCAACTGTCTTTGCCTTGCACTTGTTTAGCGGTCAAAGGAGACATCGAGATCTGCAGTGACAGCTCGAGAATCAGACTGTGTTTCCTAATGTAGAGGTGCTCATGCTGAGTATCGATATCGCCATCGATCCGATTAGGGGCGACCTCACGAGGGAAGGGACTATCTTGGAATGGGCTGAACACATACGTGCACACAGAGTCATCAACACAGGGGGGGAACCCCCCTGCGAGACTTGGTCAGCTGCCAGATGGCAGGAAGGGGGTCCCCCTCCTCTCAGGCCTACTGATTACGTTTGGGGTGTCCAGTGGTGTACGGCTCGACAGTCTGAACAGCTGAGAATAGGTAGCATGCTTTTACACGCTTTAGTTCGTCTCATGGCGGAGCACCTCCGTGCGGGGACGGGGGCCTGGATGGAGCACCCTGCTCCTGCTCTGTGGGCCCCTAGGGCCCCGACCTCTTTTCGGTGGCCCCCTCTCGTGGCCGTTTCCTCGGCCCCGTGTGCGGCCACGTGTATTTGACCAATGCGAGCACCAGGCCCCCGACTCTGATCCCGCGTCCTTTGGGAGAGCCCCCACTTGTACAGTTAGCATTCGAATGCCCACGTTGTACAATGAGCTTCGCAATACTCCTGGCCAGGGAAAATGCTCCCACACAGTCCTGGTGCCCACCGTTCTCTCCTAGGGTAAGATGGTCAGGGCCGGTTTGCACTGCGCCCAAGAAGATTATCCTCCAGGGATGTGTTTAGCGATCGCCAAAGGCATCAGCGCCAGCGTGCTTCAGGTGTGTGCAGAGTCGACCAGCCAGGCAGACAGCAGGCTTTCGGAGGAAGCTGCCCTCGTCGCATACGCGACTCGGGATTTTTACGTCTCGTGGGAGGGTCCCTCCTCCTCTGCCCCCCCAGACCCCAGTCTTCAGCCTGACTTTGCTGGGGCCACGGGTCGACGCCGAAGGCGACTGCGTGTGGACCCTGAATCGGAGAGGTTTAAGGAGTCTGAGTCGGAGGCTGAGGCGGAGGAGGAGGATCCCCGTGCCAGTGGCCCTCCTACGAGCCCCCATTTGGGGGACACTTCGCTGGGTGCAGAAGCCTCAGGCGAGCAGGCTTACATTGAATGTGCAGAGGAGGATCCTGCCGCTTGGGCGTTCGGTTCTTCTCCCGCCCCTGCGTCGTCTTCGCCCCCCACCCCCCCTCCCCCTCCCGTCGCCTCTCCCCCTCACCGACGCCCAGCTCGCGCGGATCGCCGAGCATCCCGAGGAGGCCAGGCGACGTCGCGCGGCCCGCCGCGCCGCTGCGGCGGCGGCCCGCGCAGTGCCTGTGCCGACCCCTGGACGTCTCGAGGAGTCTGCTGCTGCGCTCCCTCCAGGCCCCATTCACCGATGCTGTGCAGTTGGCCTGGCGGGAGGAGTTGCCTCTCTAACTGTTGCATCTCCTTTCATGCTTGCAGTTCAGTGCTCGTGTGTCGTGATGCATGTCAGTTGAGGACGGCAGACCGCCATTCCCGTCGTTCGACGACGACGACCTCTCTCCTCCCTCCTCCCTCCTCCCTCCCTCCTCCCTGCTCCCTGCTCCCTGCTCCCTCCTCCCTCCTTCCCCCTCCCTCCTTCCCCTCCCTCCTCCTTCCTCCCCCATCTCCTCTCCCCCCTTCCTCCCCCTCCTCCCCCTCCCCCCTCCCCTCTCCCCTCCCCCCTCTCGCCCTCCCCCCTCTCCCAGAGTCTCCCGTCTTCTTCCAGTACTGCTTTTGCTTCATTATTGGCTGTTTGCCATGTGTCTTCTCGATCAGATCGTTCCCGGTTTTTCCAAAATGGTGCTCCCACTGCAGCGCCGCCCTCATTTCCGCGCTTCGGTCATTCAAAATCGTGCTCCCGCTGCAGCGCTGGCCTGGCTCCCGCGCCTCCAGACGGCACTTGGCGTTCGAAAGCGCCCACATCGGGCAGGCACGGTTGCGGAGGACATGGAGCCGGCATTCCGGACAGGCGCCACTTACCCTCCGTCCTCCCAGTCCTCCCACTCCTCTCCTCCTCCTCCTCCTCCTCCTCCTCCTCCTCTTCCTCCTCCTCCTCTCCTCCTCCTCTCCTCCTCCTCCTCCCTCCTCCTCCTCCCTCCTCCTCCTCCTCCTCCTCCTCCTCCTCCTCCTCCTCCTCCTCCTCCTCCTCCTCCTCCTCCTCCTCCTCCTCCTCCTCCTCCTCCTCCTCCTCCTCTCCTCCTCCTCCTCCTCCTCCTCCTCCTCCTCCTCCTCCTCCTCCTCCTCCTCCTCCTCCTCCTCCTCCTCCCCCTCCTCCCTCCTCCTCCTCCTCCTCCTCCTCCTCCTCCTCCTCCTCCTCCTCTCCTCCTCTCCTTCCTCCTCCTCTCATCATCATCATCATCATCATCATCATCATCATCATCATCATCATCATCATCATCATCATCGTAGTCGTCGTCATCATCATCATCACATCATCATCCTCATCCTCATCCTCATCCTCATCATCATCATCATCATCATCATCATCATCAGCAGCAGCATCAGCATCAGCATCATCATCATCAGCAGCAGCATCAGCATCAGCATCAGCATTATCATCATCATCATCATCATCGTCATCATCATCAGCATCATCATGCAATCATCATCATAAACATCATGATCCTCATCCTCATCCTCATCCTCATCATCATCATCATCATCATCATCATCATCATCATCATCATCATCATCATCATAATCATGATCATCATCATCATCATCATCATCAGCATCATCATCATCGTCATCATAATAATAATAATAATCATCATCATCGTCATCATCATCACCATCATCACCATCATCATCAACATCAGCATCAGCATCATCATCAGCATCGTCGTAATCATCATCACCATCATCACCATCATCAGCATCAGCATGATCATCATCCTCATCATCATCATCATCATCATCATCATCATCATCATCAGCATCAGTATCGTCATCATCAGCAGCAGCACCATCATCATGATCATCATTACAGCCGTTATCACCATCATCATCAGCATCAGCATGATCGTCATCATCAGCATCAGCAGCATAAGCATCAGCATCATCTGCCTCATCAGCATCATCATCATCGTCGTCATCATAATCATCATCATCATCATCATCATCATCATCATCATCATCATCATCATCATCATCACCATCACCATCACAATCACAATCACCATCACAATCACCATCATCATCGTCATCACCATCATCATCAGCAGCAGCATCATCATCATTGTCATCATCATAAGCAACATCATCATCGTCGTCGTCAGCATCATCATCATCATCAGAATCATCATCAGCAGCATCATCAGCAGCATCATCATAATCATTAGATCCATCATCATCAACAACAGCAACATCATCAGCATCATAATCGTCATCAGCATCATCATCACCATCATCATCAAGCATCATCATGAAGCATCAGCATCAGCAACATCATCATCATCATCATCATCTGCATCATCATCCCCATTCCCCTCCTCCTCCTCCTCTTTCTCCTTTTTCCTCCTCCTCATCATCATCATCATCATCATCATCCTCATCCTCCTTTTCCTACTTCCCTCTTCCTGCTCCTCTAGGACAGCACGGTCTTCAGAGAAAGCGTGCATAGGGACGTGCCGACGGGGAGTCACACAAGACGGCCAGTGGACACGATTTCTAGATTCGGTTCGATGGAGGGAGGAGGCATGAGTGAGGAAGCGAGGGATGGAAAGAGGGAGGGAGAGGAGGAGGAGGGGGAGGAGGAAATCAAGCTCTTGCACCACTGCCAGGGGTGGCCTGCTCGTTCCGTCTGGTTTCGCGGCATCCACCCCCACCTCGATGGGGATAGGCAAGTGGCGCTAAGGAACCCTGGCCCACTGGGTATAGGGGACAGGTCTACTGATGCTGAGTCCTCTGTAGGCAGTCAGAGCCCGCTTGTGCAATGTAATACCCGTGCCTACCACTCATGTTTCCCCCGTCCCTCCTACTCCTCCGACCCCCCTCGCTCTCCCCTGCACCTACGCACTCCTGCACAAGCACGCTGAACTTGCGAGGTCGCTGGGGGCCTAACCCTGGTCGACCAAGCCTTGGCGTCCGACAGGGGTCCGCGCAAGGCGCGGCGCAGAGGGGGGCTGGCCTGGGAGATGCCGAGGCCCTTCAGGTCGAAGATCACGTTGAGGTTCTCCACCTTCCAAGGGCACCCCTCCTTCGTCGTCCTCCTTCCCCATTTCCTGAATTCCTGCTCCTCCTCTTCTTCCTCCTCCTCCTCCTGCTCCCTCTCCTGCTGCTCCTCCTCCTGCTCCTCCTACTCATCCTCCTCCTCCTCCTCCCCCTCCTCCTCCCCCGTTTCATCCTCGTCCTCCTCCTCCTCTTCCTTCTCAGCAGCAGCAGCACCATTATCATCATAATCAGCAGCAGCAGCATCATCAATTTATGACTCCATGTTATCTTCCCCTGCTTCGTACAGTTTCTTCACCTTTTCCTGTTGTTCATCTGCTCTCTCCTGATCGTCATCCTACTCGTCCTTTCTCCTGGTACATAACTCCTCCCTGCCGCCACCCCAGACGTGTCGGTAGGGCGGCCTGGGCGCTTCGCCTAAGACTTCCCCACCATTCGTGATCCTGAAGTTTGAGAGTTGCCACAGTTTCAAGGATGGAGGGCGGGCCGTCTTCAATATGTGACCCTCGTCCTGGCGCCGAGCACCTTCGTCCCAAAAGCGTGCAACGGTTCAATAATGGAGGGCGGATCGCTTTCAAAATGTGGCTCTCGCCTCAGCGCCGCGCACCTCCGCCCTAAAGTTTGCAACAGCATCAAGGATGAAGAGCGCTTATTTTCGAAACGTGGCCCTCGCCTGAGCGACGCGCGCATTCGTCTTGAAAGTTTACAGACGTTCAAGGGTTCGCAAGATTGAAGTCCCAGCTATGGTGTTCTGCCGTGCTTTTAGGACTGTCAGAACGCAACTATCACGTTGATTCGCGGCGTGCAAGTCCCAGGAATGGTACGTAGTTGTTCTGGCACGGTTGGGGACTGCCAGGACACAACGGTCACGTTGATTCGCGGCGCTCAAATCCCAGGATTTGTGCTTTGGCACGAGTGCTGGCCCTCAGACGATTGTCTTCCAACGGGGCACTGCCCGCAGTGAAAATGAAGTCTTCCGGGGACCGACTCGGAGGGAGCGCAGGGGGAGGGTCTATTGCGACATCGTTGATGCACCTTGGGTCTTGCACTGGTCCTCCTCCCGCCTCCTCCTCCCCCCCCCTCCTCCTCCTCCTCCTCCTCCTCCTCCTCCTCCTCCTCCTCCTCCTCCTCCTCCTCCTCCTCCCCCCTCCTCCTCCTGGGCGCCGCGCGCCTCCTCCCCCCCCACGCCCAACCACTCGGCGGGCGGCTGGAGCGCGCGAGAGGTGAGCATCTGGCAGGCGAACGTGTTTGAAGGGGAACTGTGACACACAAATAAATACACACAAATAAAAATATCCCCCATATTTTCCCATATTTTCTGGGTCCTTGTCTTCCCCCCCACTTCCCATATTTTCCTATATTTTCTAGGAATCGCCGATTAATTGTGTCTGTGTGTTTTTTCCCCTCCGGAGTGTTTTGCTCGTGGCGACAACGGCGGCTGTGGACGGGGCGGTCCGAGAGAGACCCAACGGCCCGAGCGGGCCCCAGGAGACCCCCATGAAGGCCCAAAAGAGCCCGGAACGAGCCCCAAAGCGGCCACGTTCCCTAGCCTGGCCCCCTGTCGGCTCCCCAAGGGCTGGGGGAATACGCGGTCCGCTAGCGTGGCCATGCTGCCGCTCGAAACTTGACACACGCGGTTCCGAAAGAATGGGAGCGGCGATGACTCGCCGCAGGCGTCTTCGATCCACCGGCCCCGGTGATTGCCACAAAGGGGGGGCCTGCCAGATTATGAAATACGACTTGGCCCTTCCAAAAGGATCCCACTGGCCTTCGGTCCGTCCCACCGCCCCCGCACAAAGCGCTTGATGTCTGGAAGAGCACCACCAAGACGGCCAAGATGGCTTTTACAACAGCCCAAGAGGGCCCAAGACGGTTCAAGATGGCCTGTAAGACGCTTCCAACACGCCCGACATGTTACTTCACATGCAAGGCAGCGTCTTCGATAATGCCAGAGTTGACAATCGGGCGAATGGAAGGCTGTTCCTCTGTTACTTGTCGAATCCGTGCTCTCGCAAAGACTTCCTCACACCTCCTGACCAGAATGCTTCAAATCGACATCAGACACACGCATGGAGGTTGACTCCTTATCATCGTTCTCTCGTTTGGGCGCGGCGCACACTTCTCTTGATATCCCCACCAGCTACATGAATGCAGGGTAATTCCTTAAGGACACAAGTGTGCCTCATGACGTTCGTTCTGCGGTCGAATCTTGATCTGATCATTGCTGCGAGTTTCAAAACCGATCGGGATTTCGCCATCCAGGCTCCTGGGCCCCTCCTCACCCTTCCGGAGAGCCCTCGCCGTAACAGCATGGAATGCTGGCATCGACTCACGAGACAAGGACTTGCATTGCAGGGAAAGGCGTATTGCAGCATAAGTGGCTGCTGGGTATACTCTGGTCATTTCCAGCTCCTCCGCATCCTTCCTCTCGCCATCGCTCGGACGTCCATTCCCCGCACATGTTTCGACTTCGTGCGCTTAGTTTTCCCAAGATGATCCAGGATGCTCCTCGATTGTCATCGCCGAGGAAGAATGCACACGTCCGAGCGATGCCAAGTCCTTCCACGATTACACCATATGAAAGCTGCTCCCCTCTCATCCGAAGACGTGTTGAGACTATCCCGCCGTCTCCGTGATTGCTTCTACACGCTCGATTTCAAAGTTTTATAGGTCTTACGTGTGTGTTCCCGTCCGAGCGGCTGCGGTCCTTCCAACATGGTGTTCCCGCCGCAGTATCGGCATGATCGCCGCGTTTTCGGTCGTTGTCCACGGTGCTCCCGCCGCAGAGTTGTTTTCACTCCGCGTTTTCGGTGTAGTGCTCCCGCTGCGGCCCTGGTCTCGTTTCCGCCGATATTCCTTCTCAGAAGGGCTCCCGCTGCGTCGCTGGCGTCATTTCCGCGCCTGGTGCCCCCGCCACAACGCTGGCCTCAGTTTCCAAACTGTCTGCCCCTCAGAATAGCGTTCCGTCTACAGCGTGGGCCTCATGTCTGAATAGCGTGATCCTGAACTCTCTTGCACGCCGCTGCCTCCTCATCCTCCTCCTCCTCCTCCTCCTCCTCCTCCTCCTCCTCCTCGTCTTCCTCGTCCTCCTCCTCCTCCTCCTCATCCTCCTACTCCGCCTCCTCCTCCTCCTCCTACCCCCGGTCCCTGCGCGCTGATACTTCACCCGCTGGCAGCGTTGGCCTCATTTCTCGGTTGCCATGGGGGCCTCCGTCCAATGAAGTGGCGCGCGCTGGCAATACTGTTGGATCGGCGTTGGCTCACGTCTCCCCACCCTGGTTGGTTCCTGCGCAATGCCACAACATGCTGCGCCATGCTACGCTCTGCCGTGCTCTCCTACCCCGTGCTATGTCATGCTATGTTGCGCGGCATTCACCATTTCGGGATCAATGTCTTCTTCGACACCCGACGATGCGAATGGAGAAGGGCTCTACGCAATGGGAAGGGATGGGAGGAAGGTGTAGGAAATCAGATATTCCGCGGCACACCCAGCTTGTCATCCCCCCTCTCTCTTCCTCCCCTTCTCAGAACAAAAAGGAGATGTGTGCGTGGCAAGCGCTCCTTCCCAGGCACGACCATGTAGCGGAGAAAGTACTCCTGGCCCCCGAGCCGACAGCGCAGGACCCGTCGACAGCACAAAGCTTTCGGCCACACTCAGCTCAACTACTGCACCCCCAGAAGCATGATCGATGCAACTCGAAATCCAGACGTGCCCCGCTGGATGTCCACTGCCACCTTGAACGACCACGGCGTAGCCTCGGCATCAGCAGACAAGCAACGGCATGAGATGCCACGCTGTGAGATCACAAGCGTGGCATCTGCATGGATGCGGCGCCGGGGAGCGAGGGCGGCACAGGTAAAGATGCCACGCCGCCGGACGCGCGGACGTTCTGACTTTTGAGGGGGGGGGCGGTCGAACGCAGCATTCCAACCGAGTGGAGCTGCGCGCCAAAACCCACGGGAGGGGAGCTGCCACGCGTGCCATTGGCAAGAAAACGGATCCGGAGAACACGGGCCGGGACCCCGGGGCCCTCGGACCAGACCTGGACCCTGCCGCGGCCTTTGACGGTCCCTGGGGGCGCTCGGAGGCCGCCCAGAGCCCGCAAGCGGCGAACAGACTCGGGACCCGCTTCCCTCAGCAGGACTCGCTTGCTTCACGGCGGGGCATGTGGTGGCGCGGGCGACGTCCATCGCAGGCAGCGTGCGCGCGTGTTCGACAGCAGGAGTCCTCGGCAGTCTCGCAATTCGGCAGGGCCCTGAGCTCTCCCCCGGGTGAATCAGGTAGCCGACCTCGCCAGCAGGAGATGGTGGCGGGTCTCTTCAGACCCCAGCATGGTATCCCTCCCCCGCCTCCTCCTCCTCCTCCTCCAGCTTCACCGCGACCCCGGCACCCAGCCCTCTTTAGGATGGGTGGCCACCGGGGTCAGGCGTGTGAGGGCGCCGTCCAGTCCCAGCAGCACTATACACCCCCTCGGCCTGCGGGCAACGGCCCCTGACCCAGGCTGGGGGGGAAGTGGAACAAGCGAAATTAACACACCTGCGAGGGCGGCCCGGGAGGGGGAAGGAGGGGGCGGGGGGCGGGGGGCGGTCATCGTGTCGTGGCGTTGGAATGGCTGCCGTCTCCTCCTCTACCTGTACCTCCTCATCAGTCTCAACGTGGTTGTTGTTTCTGCCTCCGCCTCATCCTCCTCCTCCTCAGCCTCTACGTGCTCCTCCGTGCCACGGCCGCTTCTCCTCTTCTTCTTCTGGTTCCGCCGCCTCTACCCCCTCCTCCTGTCTCCGGGCGCCTCGGCGCCAACCGCTCATGCTGGCCTCAGGGCGTTCCGGGGCCCGCTTGTCGACCTCGTCCTCCGCCTCCGCCTCCTCCGCCCCCTGCCTCCTCCTCATCCTCCGGCAAGCCCCCGGGCGCGACGGCCCTCGTCCTCCGGGCGCCAAGCACCTCAGCAGCGCGCCCTCTGCCCGCAAGCTGGATGCGTCCGCGGCCTCCCCCTCCTCCTCCTCCTCCTCCTCCTCCTCCTCCTCCTCCTCCTCCTCCGCCACCACCTCAACCTCCACCTCAAGCACCACCTCAACCACCACCGCCAACACCCAGGCCACGCCCAGCTCAGCGTCTTCCGGCTGGGGCCGGCGGCCTATGAGCGGCGAGGATCTGTTCGGCCACTGCAGTCTGCAGCGTGGCCGAGAGCTCCTGCCAAAAGGCAGTGGCGTCTGCGCTCGCCCCTGCCTCACCTTCAGCGTGGTCCAGCCGGTCGAGCACGAGCTGTCTGGCCGCCTGGCCGACCCGCCCGCCTGTCTCGACGGCGAAAGGCGTCAGGGCTGGCGTCGTTGGGCCAGGCGGGTAGCGTAGCTGCTTCCCCCGCGCGGCGTCCTCGGCAGCAAGGCCCGCGTGGGCCGCCCTGGCCCTCTCCTCGCGCTCGTCAGCGCTGTCTGGGCTAGTGACCACCACGTCCACCACGTGGCACACGCCCTTCTCGGACCATTTAACGTCCAGCACCGCCAGCTCCATCCGATCTTGGCCAGTCTCTGGATCCCGGCGCCGCCGCGTCCACTGCGGCACTGTCTGTTCGGTCTGCACCAGGCCCGGGACCCGCTTGGCAAGCCAACGCGCTAACAAATCGCGGACCCGGTTGTGCCGCGCAGTGCGCGTGGGCCCCCTCTCGCACGCGATTGCGTGATGCTGATCGGGTTCATGCAAAGCTCCGCAAACCACCCCGTCACGGGATGTGTGTTGACAGTGCGTCTGCAATGCATGACCCTTCAGCAGCCGCGGGCCCTCCATCTGGAGGCGCCTCCGCAACGCAAGTCGGTACAGGTCGGTTGCCATCCGGTGCTCTGGCGCCGTAGGCAACAGCGTGAAAGCCCCTGCCCCAGGGCCTCCGCAGGACAGAAGGCGGCCCAGCGCGCGGTCGTCCAGGCCGGCCCTAGCCCGCGCGCCAAGGACTTCCATGACGGGCAGCATCAAGTCCTTCTGTCTGCTCCGTTCGCCCTGCGCCAGCGAGACCTGGAGGTAGTAAGCCGCGTTGCCCACCCTGGTGTTGTAGGCAGCCACAGCGTCGGCGAAGCCCTGGGTGCCCGTGGCCTGCCTCGCAAGGAGCTCCTCTGCGCTGCCCATGCCCAAGGCGCGCGCGACAGCCGGAGCCGCGGCGCACCAGGCGGCCACGTGGGCGGCTTCCCGACGGGGTTCGGCGGCTCCTGCGGCGAGGCCGCCGTCTCCGAGCGGTAAGCAAGCCTGGGCCCACTCCCTGTCGGTCTGGGTCTCGTTAAGGAGGCGGTCCCATAGGCGCCGGAGGACGCAGTCGAAAGCTTGCACCGCTCGTTGGTCCACGAGCTGCGCGCGCAGGAGGTGGTTCGGCAGGCCCTGCGCAGTCCAGCGGAGCATAGCGCCGGCCTCTTGGACCCCGAGGCCGGCGGCCACGGCCTCGTCCAAGGTCTGGCCGAAAACCCCCAAGGCCTCCGCAACCTTGCCCATGGCTCGGGCGCCGCCCCCGGAGCCGGCGGCCAGCTCCGCCCAGTCGTCGTCCTGGCGGCGCGTCAGGCCACACCCGAGCACGCGGAGATCATCAACCACGTGGGGCCGCAGTGCCGGGGGGCACTGGGTGTGGCCAGGGGGGAGCCAGACTTTGGTTTTGGTCGCGTTGAGAACGAGCCCCCAGGCGCTGAGTCTGCCGGAGAGGTCGTGGAGGAATTGCTCAGCCTCTGCGACCGGCACGACTGCAACGACGTCGTCGAGATACGCCGTGACCAGCCGCCCCGGGGAGTTGGCGAAGTGCTGCAACGTCGTTCGGTGGAGGGCCGCCGCGTACGCCGCCGGGCTGAGGGGGCAGCCTTGGGGCACGCCGGACCCAGTGCTAAACTCGTGCAGATCACCCTCCCCGTCGCGCCAGAGGCCCACCGCGGGCTTCGCGTAGAGCCGCGCCAGCAGGCTGCCGTACTCAGGCAGAACCGCGCTGAGGGAGTCAAGGACGGCCTGGCGGGAGACCGTGCCGAAGGCGTTGGCGACATCGACGGCGATCAAAAGACTCCCTGGCCGGTCGTGCACCGCGCTCTGCAGAGCCCGAAATTGGACGTCCACGCCCCCGGCCACTCCGAGTCCGTACTGGAGCGGGCCAGCGGCGCTTCGCGTGGCATCCGCGGTGTAAGCGACGAAGCCTGTGAGGACAGTGCGCCGGAAGGGGGCGAGGACCGCGAGGGGTCGAACCCCGCCGGCGGGCTTGCGGAGCGCCGTGATTGTCCCAGTGTTAAGCCAAACGTCCACGATCGGCGGGGAGGTGCCTTCAACCCACGCGAGGGCGGCGTCGGACAGGGCGGCGGCGGCGTCGGCGTCAGCGGCAACCACGCGCCAGTATTCGTTGCGACTGCCATCCGGCCCCGGCGCGCGGCCAGAGCGCGCCTTCCGAAAGGCCTTGACGATGGCATCGCTCAGGCCCTCGCGCGGGTCTTCTGGGAGGAGTGCTGCGGCGGCGTTTTGCTGCCCCGGGTTCCACGTGTTCTGCTCTGGGAAGAGAGCTCGGAGCTGGTCGCGTGTGCCAGGTCCTGTGGCCACCTGCCCAGTTTGGCGCAGGGTGGCGACCGCGCCCGCCACCTGTCCATCGTCCAACATGGCCCGAACACGGCGAACCTTGTTGATGATGTTCCCACCCTGGCCGCGCGCCGGCGCCACCCGGAGCTCTCGCCGATGCGCTGCGTCCCAAAGTTCCTGCCACTCCCCGCGCCAGAACGCCTGCAGGCGTGCGGCGAGGTCATGTTGGATGCGCGCCGCCCGTTTGCCGTTCGCTCCGCGGCCGCCGCGTGATCCTGTGGCAGCGAAAACAAGGCGCGGAGCGAACATCACCAACTTCCAAGCCCTCTCTCGTTCCTGCGGGTCGCTCCCGCGGACGCTCAGCCGGAGCGCCGCGCCCATGGCTTCGGCCCAGGCGGATTGGAGGCCAGGGGGCACGCGCCGCATGGTGGCAACCCGTTGGCCCAGGGCGTGCTGGACATCCACGTTGTCCCACCAGGTCATGCGGGCCAGGCGGGGGGGCTGGAGGCTTTCCTCGTCCCCTCCTCCTCCTTCCCCGTGAGGCGCAGCAGCCAGGGGATTGGGAACCCCCTCAGGCTGGAAGGCCGCGGGCTCATCTTCAGGCACCGCCGCTGCTTCGCCAAGGAGGGCCCGCACGCGTTCGACCTCATCCTCGGGCACCCCCCGGGCCCCGGTCAGCGTCGCCGAGCGTCGCCACCGCGTGCCCGCGCAGTGCCAGTGGCAGAAACGTTTCCCACCCTGTGTCTGGAGCCGCGCCTCGCCGATGGTGAACGCCGCCTTGCAAGCGCAGCAGTGGGCTCGCCGTCCGCGGCCCTGTTGGGAGAGAGTCCAGGCAACTCCGACCGCGGGGGGGCCGTCAGTGTCCATGGCGTTCTCTGCGGCAGCCACCGGCCCAGGGTACTCAGCTCCTGCTGCTGCTGCGGCCCCGCTGGCACCACCGGCGGCGCCAGGGCCCTCGCCGGGATACCCGAGAGTCGCGTCGAAGTCCAGGGCGCTCCAACCGCAAGCCAGAGCGGCTGGGGCAGCTGAAGGCGCAAGCGCAGCCGGGAAAGCCCAGGCGTGGAGCAGGCCTCCCGCGATAGCGCCCGCAAGAGCGGCAACGGCGAGGTGAAGTCCGAGGTAGGCTGCAGCTTGGCCATACATCCGAATCTGGCTCCAGCCCTGGGACACGTCGATCTTGGCTGCCACAGCCCAGCCCCTGGCGAGAAAACCGCCTACGGCAGCCCGCGCCCGCATTGACACCTCCACGGCAGCGAGGACCATCAGGGCGAGCAGCCACAGGGCATCGCCCATGACGAGCAAGAGGCCCGGCAGCTGATTGGGTTGCTCATCATTTGGGCGCGCGTCGCGCCAGGCTTCCGGAAGGAAGGCAATAACGACCAGGAGGATGCTAGCCCCGCCTCGTCGTCGTGCGTGCCAAAACCATCGTCGAGCGTCGGGGGTGGACGAAGAGGGCGAGGGAGAAGAAAAGGGAGAGGGGGGCGGACAAGAGGGGGCAGAGGACGAGGAGGACGAGGAGGAGCAGAGGAAGGAAGAGACCAGGAGGAAGGGTCCAGAGTCGAGGGAGGGGGAGAAGAAGTAGGCGTGGGAGTAGGAGGAGGCTCTGTAGCCATTTTGGCTTAAGAGCGCCTGATGAGATGAGGAGGGTGAGGACCGCGCCGCCTCTTCCTCGATCTGCCCCTCAGCCTCGTCCTCCTCGTCCTCCTCGCCCTTATCCTCAACGTGCTTCATGAACGTTGAGTCCAGCACGATGCCCGCCTGCAACTCGAAGGTGCTGGAGATGGGGCACGTCGCAGAGCCCAGGGTTCCCTTCATGTCGCCCTCGGAGCGCCGCTGGATCTCGGCGCGGATCTTTTCAGGGGGCCTCTCCTTCTGCAGCTTCGCGCCCGCCTTGAGGTGCGGCGGGGCCTCTTCGTTGGGGAGGAACACGCTGGTGGACTCGCAGGCGCAGTCCGCACCGTACCCCTTGAAGGGGATCTTGACTGGGTCGCGGGTGTGCGACAGCGCCACCTTCTTGCCATCGATCGACAGGGAGTCCACGTCGATCGCGACCGTGCCATCGTACCTGCTGTGGATCGAGCCGTACTTCATCTGTGGATCGAGCCGACGGGGTGAGAACAGGGAGGAAGAGGACCACGACGGCGACGACCAAAGGGTGGAAGGGAAGGAGAGGGAGGTGGAGGAAAACGAAGGCAGGAAGGAGGGGAGGATGGGCACGCCTGATAGGGGGGCCACAAAAAAAACCTCCACGTCCCCGTGAGGGGGGCACGGAGGGGGCGAGAGGGGCGAGACCTGGGACACCGCGAGGGCCGAAGGGGGCGGCAGGCGGGAACAGAACGGGGAAACAGGGGTCGAGGCAGGGGTGGGTGGATGGGGGGGGTCTATTCGTTGGGCTCCCCGAGTCCGCGAAGACGCCCCAGACGTGCCCGGGCGCCCCACCTCCTCCTCGACCTCCTCCACCTCCTCAGCCTCTACCCCTGCCACGCTGGTGGACTCGCAGGCGTAGCCCGCACCATGCTCCTGGGAGGGGATCCCGCCTCCTCCTCCCCCGCCCCTCGCTCCTCCTCCTCCTCCTCCTCCTTCCTCCCCTCCTCCTCCTGCGCCTCCTCACGCTGCTCCTCTCCACCTCCCACCTTCCCCCCTCCCCCTCCTCCCTCCTCCTCCTCTCCTCCTTCTCCTCCTCCCTCCTCCTCCACCTCCTCCTCCTCCTCCCCACATGCCTCCTCCTCCTCCTCCTCCTCCTCCTCCTCCTCCTCCCCTGATATCGCACATGTAGAGATGCCGCGCTGTGAGACGGAGGCCATGTTGCCACGTTCGGAGGCCTCGGCGTGGCATCTGCACGGATGGATTTCTGTGCCGGGCTGTTTGACCAGCAGCAAAAGGAGATGCCACGCTGCGGCCAGTCTCACAACGTGGCGTCTGTACAGCGTGGAGAAGCAGCGCAGCAGGAACAGTACCTAAAGACGGCCCGAGACGCTTCTAAGACGCTGCAAGAGGCCTCCAACAGACCCTCAAGATTAACCCAAGAGGCAAAATTCATAGATTGTCCGTGGGTTTTTCGAGGATTCGGGCGTTCTCGCGTTTTCTGGTTCCCGCCGCTCCACGACGGCCCCAGAGGCAGCGAAGACCGCCACAGCACGGCCCAAGGGGTCCCCAAGAGCGCCCCGAGACGTCCCAAGAAGGCCCCAAGACTGCACAAGCACAAGAAGCCTCCACGACGCCCAAGAGAGCCCCCAGAACGCCCGACGAGGAGCTCCAGAGGGGGGGCCACGAACCGACGTTTCGAGACCCCCGTTTCAAGAAGCAGCCAGAAGCGCCAAGAGGTCCCCCCAAGAGGCCTGAAGAGGCTCCGCGTGGATTTCTTGGATCGGCGCGGGGCGCGCCAGGGGCGGCGCCCGAGGCGCCGCCAGGAGGGTCCCGCGCCGATACCCAGAAATCCACGCGGGCCTTATAAAGGTTATGCTTGTGCCGTTTTCCTCACTCCTCCTCCTCCTCTCCTCCTCCTCTCCTCCTCCTCCTCCTCCTCTTTTTCTTATTATATATATTAATAATTATTCTCCCATCGCCCATCTTAATCATTAATTATTATTATAGTAAATTATTATAGTATTAGTAATAATTATTATATTTAATGTTATGTAAATATTATTATCATTAATTAATATTATTTAATAAATTTAATTAGCGAGTCTGATACATCTTTTGATAAATATGATAAATAATAATGTAATAATAATAATTAATTATTTAATTTTTTTAAAAATTATTATTATTAGTATTATAATGTAGTTGTAATTAGTTAATTATTAAAAATATTAATATTATGATTTATATTATTATTGTTATTATTATTAATATTATTATTAGCATTATTATTATTATTAGCACTAGTAGTATTATGAATAGTATTAGTATTAATATTATTGTTATTATCAGTATGATTATTATTATTAATATTATTAATATGATTAGTAGTATTAGTTATATTAGTATTATTAGTAGTAGTCGTATTATTACTAGTATTATAATTAGTATTATTATTAGTAGTACATTATTATTGTTAGTATTATTATTAGCATTATTATTAGTATGTTTAGTAGTATTAGTTTCTTCTTATTATTATAAAAAAATAGTACTCTTATTCCTCGTATTATTATTCTTATTATGGTTACTATTATTACTCTTCTTATTATTCTTAATATTGTTATTATTACTCTTATTATTCGTACTATTGTTATTCGTCTTCTTCGTCATGTTCCTCTTATTATTCTTATTATTCGTCGTGTTCTTCTTCTTATTGTTATTATTATTGTTCCTAGTGTTCTTATTCGGCGTCGCATTCGTCTTATTACTATTATTCGTAATATTATTGGTATTTTTGCTATGACTAGTATTACTAGTATTATTAGTATTATTAATATTATTATTGGTATTATTATTGTTATTATTATTATTCCTCTTCCTCGTATTCTTCTTCTTCGTCCTCCTCCTCCTCCTCCTCCTCCGCCTCCTCCTCCGCCTCCTCCGCCTCCTCCGCCTCCTCCTCCTCCTCCTCCTCCTCCGCCTCCGCCTCCGCCTCCGCCTCCGCCTGCGCCTCCGCCTCCGCCTCCGCCTCCGCCTCCGCCTCCGCCTCCGCCTCCGCCTCCGCCTCCGCCTCCGCCGCCGCCTCCGCCTCCGCCTCCGCCTCCGCCTCCGCCTCCGCCTCCGCCTCCGCCTCCGCCTCCGCCTCCGCCTCCGCCTCCGCCTCCGCCTCCGCCTCCGCCTCCGCCTCCGCCTCCGCCTCCGCCTCCGCCTCCGCCTCCTCCTCCTCCCTCCCCTCCGTCCACCTCCTCCCCTCCTCCGCCTCCTCTTCCTCCTCCTCCTCCTCCTCCTCCTCCTCCTCCTCCTCCTCCTCCTCCTCCTCCTCCGTCCTCCTCTTCCTCCTCCTCCTCCTTCGAGAGAGAGAGGGTGCAAGGCTCGAGCTGGAGCTGGCTGGAAGGGCGGCCAGGATAGGCGAGCAGACGTGAGCCATACCCCTGCACGTAAGATCTCTGAAACGCCAGCCAGGGTTCAGGATTCGAAGGATGCCAGCAGCCAAGTGAACCACAGCCGGGGTGTGCGATACCCCAGCGTCGACTGGGCCGGCAGGGGTAGGAGTCGCAAGTGTAGCTGCCTCCCAGATGGAGTCGGAGCAGATGGGGTCAGAGGATCGCGTCGCATCGTCGATGCCTCGGCGGCATCGGTGTGAAGAAAATCGGGCTCCACATCGAGCCGCATCGCCCATTCATCGACGAATCAGCGCTATCCTCCGACCCCATCTGCTCCGACTATCCACTGCCGCTAGGCAGGCCCCTTTTGGGGCCAGGAGCGGTGTATACCAAACCCAGGATGGAACTGGCCAGTGGCGGCGGATATGTCAGAGTGAGGGGGCCGAACGGTCTTACCCGGCCCCTGGGTGCGTGGCTGAACTGAGAATCCGCGGTCTAGATTCTTCTCGTTGTGTCCTTCGTTTCTTGTTGTCGTCGCCCTCGCCCGCGACCCTCCCGCGACCCAACCCGGGACCCACCCCGCGACCCACCCCGCGACCACCCCGCGACCCACCCGCGCCCGCCCCCTCACATCCGCAGCTGCGGGATGCTGCGCATGGGCCTCGTCGCCCTCAGGGACGCCTGTCCTCCGCAGGAAGGCGCGGCGGCTCCCGCCCACGGGATGCGCCACGCAGAGGAGGGCGCGCGCGCACTCTGGAGCCCCTGGGGGGGCGGGCAGAGCCCGCTCCGTGCAGAAGACCAGGACGCGGATCAGCTTGTCGATGCGCTTCTCCTCTCCGCCCGGGGAGGCTCGCCCACCGCCCATCGGCGACGCCCCTCGCGATCTGGGCTCCGGGGCGCGATCCCGCGGCTGCGCGATCCCGCGGATGCGCTGCGCGCGGGGCGTCCGCAAAAAAAAACGCGCCGTATCCGCGGGGTCGCGGCCCAGGGGCCCAGCCCGCGAGGCCGCAGGTACGAGCATGTCTGCCGCCCACGACGAGCATCCCCTTCGCTCCTCATTCGGCATTCCTTGCGCTGGCACGATGACTGTGGGGAGGGACGTCGCACCACTCACTACCCAGTACTCACTACGCACTACGTTCCCACTAATCACTACTCACTAATCCCTACTCACTACTCCCACCTCACTCCTCACTACTCACTAATCACTACCCAGTACTCAATACTCACTACTCACTAAACACGACTCACTGCCCACTACTCACTACTCACTAAGCACTACTCACTACCCACCACCAAAATACACTACTCACTAGTGAGGATTCACAGTTTACTACGCACTACTCAGTGCCCACAATTCACTACTCACTATCCGCTGCTCGCTACTCGCTACTCCCTATTCCCTACACACTACTCACTGCTCACTACTCACTACTCGCTACTCCCTACCCCCTACTCGCTACCCACTAGTCACTAGTCACAAGTCGCTACGCTGCTCAGTACTCACTATTCAATACTGACTACTCAATACTCACAACTCACTACCCACGACTCCCTACTCACTACTCACTACGCAATGTTCACTACAAACAAGGCACTACTCACTACTCACTACCCACTACTCACTACTCGCTACTCCCAACGCACTAGTGACTAGTCACAAGTAAATACTCACTACTCACTATTCAATATTCACTATTCACAACTCACGATTCGCTACTCACTACCCACTACTCACTACTCGCTACTCCGTACGCACTACCCACTGCCCAATACTCAATACCCACTTTTCACTTCCCACGTCTCACTACTCACGACTCACTACTCCCTACTCCCGACGCACTACTCACTACTCACTACTCATTACTCACTACTCACTACTCGCTACTCCCTACTCGCTACTCACTACTGCCTACTCCTCCCCACTACTCACTACTCTACTCCCCTACTCCCCGCACTCTCACTACTCACAGTTCCCTATACGCGACTCACTATTCACTACTCACTACTCACTACTATCTACTCACTATTCACTACTCACTATCCCGAGGCCGGACCCCCCCCTTGCGGGAGAGGCCCTCTCCCCGGCTCCCTGTTCGACGCAAAGAGGGGGAGGGGGGAGGGAGAGTTCGACCCCCCCCCCTTTCCAGCGCCAAGGGGGGACGGGGGGGGGGTCGGAACCCACCCACCCCGTTCAAAGGGGACGGGGGGGAGGGGGGGGTCGGAACCCGGGGAGGGGGGAGGGGGTCGAAGATCTCACCCCCCCTTTGAAGGGGAGGAGGGGGGGGGTTCGGACCCCCACCCCTTTTCAACTACAGGGTGATCCAGTGGCGAGCTTTCGGACTTAACCTGCCTGAAATAGACGCCCAGAGCAGCCAAGATCTACTCCACGGGTTGGGAGGGGGGGGTGCGAGGGCCCGCCCGCGCCGATCAGTATTTTTTTATATCTAAAAAATATAGATGGACAAAAAACAAAACACGCACAAGCGCTGTCTGAGCGAGCCTCTGGTGAGGTCCCTTCGCCTCCTCGTGAGTTGGGATGGAGGCGGGCAAGAACCTCGACACCATGCATGTGCATCGGCGCCCAAACACCAACGCCCACCCACCGCATGTTGCATGCGCCGAGTGAACGGCTCTGTTCGAATCAAGCGCTTGAGTATAATCTGGTCGTGCAACAGTGCTATTGACGAATCATTTGCTCCCTGTCTTCTGATACCGTTCACTCAAAGTGTCGAGCTCGCCAGTCGCCCTCCTCCGCCCGCAGCGCGACCACCCAGTTAAGCAGCGGCACCACCCCGAAGTGCATCTCCCCCTGCCTCGGAGCCTCATTCTCCTACTTACTCCCCATCGTGCCTAGACCAATGCCTCACTCTCTCTTGTCTCTGCTCGGACTGCTCCTCATGCCTCCCTCCCTCCGTCGCTCCCTTGCTTGTTGTGTCCCTTTCTCCTCCATACCTCACTTAGCGGGCGAAGAATGGTATAACATAAACTTGCCAGCCATCGGGGATGCCTGTCCAAAGGCAGCTGGGAAGATCATATCCCTACGTACGAATCGCTCAAAATGTGTTTCATACTGTTTTTTCCCCGCTAACTCCCTCCCTCCTATTCTCCCTTCCTCCCTCCTCCTCCTCCTGGTCTTCCTCCTCCTCCTCCTCCTCCTCCTCCTACCCCCTCCTTTTCCCCCCTCCTCCCCCTCCTCCTCTCCTCTGCCCTCCTCCGTCCCTCCCCGAGCGCTGCGCCACGGGACCCGGCTCCTTGTACCACTGATGGGGGATCCTGGCGGAAGTGTGCCCCGCGGGAGAGGGCTCGGCAGGGGCTGCTACCTGCTCCTCCTCCTCGGGTCCTCGCTCCTCCTCCTCCTCCTCCTCCTCCTCCTCTTCCTCCCTCCACCTCCTCCTCCTCCTGCTCCTCGTCCTCCTCCACCTCATCGCCTCATCCTCAACATCATCATCATCATCATCATCATCAACAACATACATCATCATCATCATCATCATCATCATCTTCAACATTCACACACATCATCATCATCACCATCATCATCAATCATCATCATCATCATCATCATCATCATCCACTTCCTGGTCCTTCTCCTCGAAGCTAGAGAAGGCAAGCAAGACAATTGTGGGCCGCCTGCGGACGCTGGAACGACCAGGAATGTCTTCGCGTCTGGGGCCCTGGCGTTCCGAAGTCCACGGTGTCAGCGACCTTGAACTTTTGGAACACCGCCGACAAGCGGTTTATGTGCTGCAGCCTTCGGCCAAAGGTAGACTGCTTCTGGCCCATGACGAGCCGTGCTGGTACGCGACTACCTCCTGTCTGTCCGCGGGCCAGCGAAATCTGGTGGGCCCATCACAGACTGCACAAGCATACATTACAACTAACGTAATTGCGAGCTGCCTGGGAGGCTGGTGTTTCTGGTGCATCGAC
Source organism: Prorocentrum cordatum (assembly GCA_963575745.1). Lineage (NCBI taxonomy): Eukaryota > Dinophyceae > Prorocentrales > Prorocentraceae > Prorocentrum > Prorocentrum cordatum. Next base: position 57,896 of record CAUYUJ010004521.1, read on the forward strand.
CCTGTGGCGTGGCGGTTCGGGCCCAGTGACGGCCCTCAAGAAGTAGTTTGATCGTACTTCCTGGTCGATGCCATCTTTCGGCGTCCTGGTTGCCGATCGAGGTCAGGAACTCAGGCTCAAGCAGTTCTCGCCTAAGACGATTGGGAAGCTGCTCAAGAAAGCTGCCTCGAGGGGGCTCGATTAAGACCTCGGGACCAGCTTGAACCTCAAGGGCAAGGCGTGCCTGGAACCTGTGCTGCGCTGCCTCCGCGAGAACGCGTTTCTTTCGTGGACGACTGCTTGGAAACAACCCCTGGACAAGTCGGTACCTCCCCCCCCTAAACATTTGAGGCGCCAAAAGAACCGCCCCACCCACCCCTCCGGACACCAGCCTTTCTGACCGGCTCCCCCCGCCCACCCTCCCTCCAAGGAGGAGGGGGTTGCTCGAAACGGTGAAGGGGGGGCCTGTCCAAGGGGGGGAAGTTCGAACCGAGCTCCCTAGTTGAATCCTGCTAGTGCTCGAGCAAGCTCTAATGAAATCCGAGTGCAGCTGGATCCCACTGCAATAGCATCCTAGTTGGGCTCAATTCAACTCTTACAGAATCCGTCTATAGCTGAATCCAGCTCTACTTGACTCTTTCTAAGGCACGATCTGGCTCTGATAGAATTATACTACAGCTGGATCAGACTTCAATAACATTCGAGTCAGGACAGATCCTACTATAGCTGGATCAAACTCCAGTTGGATCATACTGAAGTTCGATCCAGCTCTAACGAAATCCTTAGCTAAATCCAACTATGATTGAATCCTACTCGGGTTCGATCCTACTAAGGCTCGATCGTCGTCGTCCAGCGACCGCCGTCGACGGTTGCCACTGGGAACAGAGGGATGGAGGGGGGCCAGTTCGAACCGCCCCCCCTTTGCAATTCAGGGGGGACGGGGGCCTGTTCGAACCTGCCCCCCTTTCCAAGCGTCCACAGAACGCGGACTTTCCTACCTTCGTAGCTCCAAATACTCCCTTACCAGAAGGGGTGTATGAGGCCTCTATTTGCAACGCCATGAGCTACGTGCTGGCTATGAGCTTGAGCTACGTGCTGGCGTCGACGTGCTGTCAACGGTGTGGGTGTGGTTTAGATACGCTTAGACATCGCCTATGGGAATGTCAGTGCCATGAGGTCGTGGAATTCAAGAATAGCCTACTTACAGAACAAGTGCAGCAGTGGGCAGCTGAGGCTGACGACCCCCTCGCCTGCTGTGGTGTCTTTTTACGCGCCCCGCCGACTCTTTCCAGACGCCGTGGTGTGAAGGGGGCATCGTGGTGGATTGGACCGACAAGTTGGAAGACAACTTGGATGTGATGTTTGTTCCAGGGGGATTTGTCGTGGATGGATCGTGCACGAGATATCTGATCGGTGAACTCAGCAGGGTTGGCTGGGCCATCATCCTGGTGTGTCGGTAAACGGGCAACAAGAGCGTGCGAGTGCGAGGTCCAGTGTGGGCGCGTGGACCACTGACCCCCCAAGGCTGCCGGGCTGTTTTGCACTATCCATTGCTGTGCAGCGGGCGCGTGGCCCCAGGGAGATCTGGTCGCACCGCCAAGGCTGAGAGGACTTCGCGGGCCTCCCGTGGCAGGAGCAGCCCGTCTCCAAAAGAATGTATTCTGGAGTCGCAAAGTTTCTCCGCGATCGGTAGCACCAAATCACCAGTTCAAAGGTCACTGCCCATCAGGATGTTGAGGCTGCCACCGATGCCTGCGACCTCTGTCTGCGGCGGGGCAACGAGTGAGCTGACATCAACGCCAAATGTGCGGCCACCTTGACTCCTTCGCCATCGGTGGCCGAACTTTAGGGTCTTGATCGCCAATTGTTCCCGTTTCCAGGGCTGCGGGCCGTCTGAGGGCGCAACTCCTATTGGCCATGGGCCTTGATGCCCAACTTGCCGCCGATCCTCTTGCGGTAAAGAAGGAGGGGGATGAGCCAGCTTACCGGTGGAGCTGGGTGGGACACTCATGGCAGTGCACCACTTGCCTTCGTGGGAGACGAAGCAGAACTTCTGTCGAATTTCTTGGAGGGGTGTCCTCGCCAGCGCTTCGCTTCCAGAGTCCAGACAGCCAGGCGTCGAGGGCTTGGCCATCGCTGTGTGCTGGTAGACTGTTCGGTCGGCTTGTTCGTGCGTTTGTCACAAGTGCGAGTATTTGACGTCGGATGGAAGACTCGCCACCCTGGGAAAGTAGTGCGAGCTTGGCAAGGTGGTTTCGCACAGCAACCCGTGGAAGAGAAGTGAAAAGCGAGTGCAGCGGCAAGGGTATCCAGAAACCCGTCCGACCAGTAAACCGATGAACCGATAAACCGATCAACTAATAACCCTTATCTGCGAACATAGAAGCGATTGCCGACGCGCCCCCTCTCTGTCTCTTTTGGTCGGTTTGCCGGTTTACCGGTTTATCGGTTGACCGGCTCTTCTGAGACCGCTGGGCGCAACCCTCATGAGTCGATCCTTGCTCGCATATCGGTGTACTGGTTATCGGCTGTTTGTTGAACCACCGTCGCGACGACGACGGCGACGGCAACGCCTCTGGTGCGGCCCTGCCTGCTTTCAGCGTGACTTTTGTGACTGGCTCTGGTGCTGAGTCCAGCAAGTGTCCGAGTTTCTACCGTCGCGTGCGGGAATTTGCGTGGTAGTGCAGGCCATGCGCGGGTCTCTGGCGACAGTGGCCGAACCACCTTGGGGCAGGGCATCTCCGAAGTCGGAGTTCGGAGGGTGTCTCTGGGGAAGGCGGCCTGACCACCCCAATTCAAAAGATCTCTGAACCGAGAGTTGCGAGAATGTCTCGGGCGACGCTGGCCTGAACACCTCAGCTCAGGGCCTTTTGGAAGCCACAGTTGCGAGGATGTCGCAGGCGAAAGTGGCCGGACCACCATGGGGTGGGCCACCTCCGATGTCAGAGTTGCGAGGGTGTCTCAAGCGAAAGTAGCCTGAACACATCAGTTCACGGCGTCTAGGCAGCCACACTTGCGGGGATGTCACAACCGAATATGGCCAAACCACCCTGGGGTAGGGCACCTCCGAGGTAAGACTCGTGAAGATATCTCAAGCGAGAGTGGTCTGACCACCTCAGCGCAGGGCGTCTCCGAATGAAGGGGTTGCGAGGATGACTCAGGCGAAAGTGGCCTCAAACCTTCAGGGCGTCTCGGCAGCCACACTTGCGGGGAAGTAGCAAGCGAAAATGGCCAGACCACCATGGGACAGGGCACCTCCGAGATCAGAGCTGTGAGAATCTATGAAGCGAAAATGGTCTGACCACCTCAGCTCAGGGCGTCTCGGAATCCAGAGTTGCGAGGATGTCTCAGGCGAAAGTGGCTACACTACCATGGGGCAGGGCATATCGATATCTAGAGTTGCGAGGATGTCTCAGGCGAAGGTGGTCAGATCACCTCAAATGAAAACATATCGGATGCCAAATTGCCGAGGATGTCTCAGCGGAACGCGCCGGTCTAGATAAGCACAAAACGTGGTATATCGGAACCAACACTTCCGAGGATGCCTCACGCGAAACGGACCTCCTCCTCCGCCTCTTCCGAAGATAATTCACGCCAAACGGGCCTCCCCCTACTCCTCGATCTCCTCCTCCTCCTCCTCCTCCTCCTCCTCCTCCTCCTCCTCCTCCTCCTCCTCCACCTCTTCCTCCGCCTCCTCCTTTTCCTCCTCCTCCTCCTCCTCCTCTCCTCCCTCCTCCTCCTCCTCCTTCTCTTCTTCTTCTGTCTTCTTCTTCTGTCTTTCTTCTTCTTCTTCTCTTCTTCTTCTTCTTCTTCATATTCTTCTTCTTTCTCTTCTTCTTCTTCTTCTTCTTCTTCTTCTTCTTCTTCTTCTTCTTCTTCTTCTTATTATTATTATTATTATTATTATTATTATTATTATTATTATTCTTATTCTTCTTCTTATTATTATTCTTATTCTTCTTCTTGTTCTTCTTCTTATTATTATTATTTTTCTTATTATTATTCTTCTTCTTATTATTATTCTTCTTCTTATTCTTATTATTATTCTTCTTATGATTCCTCTTCTTCTTCTTATTATTAGTCTTCCTCTTCTTCCTATTATTCCTCTTCTTCTTCTTATTAATTCTTCTTCTTACTATGATTCTTCTTATTATTATTCTTATTCTTATTATTCTTATTATTCGTATTCTTCTTCTTCTTTTTCGTATTCTTCTTATTATTTTTCTTCTTCTTATTATTATTATTCTTCGTCTTCTTCTTCTGCTTCTTCTTCTTCTTCGTCCTCGTCCTCGTCCTCGTCCTCCTCCTCCTCCTCCTCCTCCTCCTCCTCCTCCTCCTCTCCTTGCCTCCTCCTCCGCCTCCTAACCTCCTCCTCCTCCTCCTCCTCCTCCCCCACCCCCGCCTCACCCCTCCCTCAACCCCGCCTCCCCCTCCTCCCCCTCCTCCCCTCCCTCCTCCTCCTTATCCCTCCTCCTCCTCCTCCTCTCTCCTCCTCCTCTTTTTCTCCTCCTCCTCCTCCTCCTCCTCCTCCTCCTCCTCCTCCTCCTCCTCCTCCTCCTCCTCCTCCTTTCCTCCTCCTCCTCCTCCTCCCCTCCTCCCCTCCTCCTCCTCCTCCTCCTCCTCCTCCTCTTCCTCCTCCTCCTGCCCCCATTTCCTCCCCCCCATCCCTCTTCCTCCTCCTCCCTCCTCTCCTCCCTGCCTCCTCCTCCTCCTCACATCATCCAACCTCCTCCCCTCCTCCTCCTCCTCCCCTCCTCCTCCCCCTCCTCCTCCTCCTTCCCCCTCCTCTCCTCCGCATTAATGCTTGGATGCTTTTCGCCAGCCATGCTGCCCGAGACGCGGGTTGCGCAGGCCTGCTCCTCCCCGATCTCCTCTACGTCCTTCTCCTCCTCCGCCCTCCCCTTGCGCATGACCCCCTTCTGCCTCCTCCCCTTCACTGTTTATCTCCTCATCCTCCTCGCCATCGTCCTCGGTTTCGTCCTCGTCCTCGTACTCGTCCTCGTACTCGTTCTTATCATCCTCCTCCTCATCCTCCTCCTCCTCCTCCTCCTCCTCATCATCATCATCATCATCATCATCATCATCATCATCATCATCATCCTCATTATCATCATCATCATCATCATCCTCATCATCATCATCATCATCATCATCATCATCACCAACATCATCACCATCATCACCATCATCATCAGCATAATCACCATCATCATCATCATCATCGTCATCATCAGCATCACCATCACCATCATCATCATCATCATCATCATCATCATCATCATCATCCTCATCATCATCATCATCGTCATCATCATCATCATCATCGTCATCGTCATCCTCATCATCATCATCCTCATCCTCATCATCATCATCATCATCATCATCATATTCGTACATTGCTGGCCGAGCCGAGCCGAGCCGAGCCGGCGGGCCAGCCGAAACAAGGACGAGTACGACGGCGACGACGACGACGACGCCGATGGCGATGGCCACGGCGACGGCGACGGCGTCGGCGACAGCAACGGCGACGGCGACGGCGACGGCGACGACGACAAAGGGGAATGGGAAGGGGGGATGCAGCCATCGCGAGCGCCGCCGCCGTCGCCGTTGCCGTGGCGGGCGCCGACGCCGGCCTTGCCGCCGCCGCCACCGCCGCCCCCAGTCGCCGTTGCCGTCGCTGCCGCAGCCCCCGCTGCGGGATCCGCCGCTGCATCATCACGACTCCTGAACCCCTCCCTGAAAACCTGCAGAGGTCACGACAACAAAAAAAACACGTGGGTTCGAAAACGACGGAAACTTGAAAACGAACACGGACTACCGAAAACGAGACACCCGTGAGGAAAGGGCCTCGGATCAGGCGAAAGTGGCCCGACTACTTCAGCTCTCGGCACCTCGAAGCACCTCGGAACCGAGAGACGCGAGGATGTCTCAGCCGAAAGTGGCCTGAACAGGTCAGCGTTAGGCGTCTCGGAAACCACTGTTGCGAGGACGTCGCAAGCGAAAGTGGCCGGACCACCACGGGGTAGGGCACCTCCGAAGTCAGAGTTGCGAGGGTGTCTCCAGCGAACGCGGCCTGAACACTTGGTTTCGGGGCACATCCGGGGTCAGAATGTTCAAGGCAGGGCATATCTGAGGTTAACACTGCCAGGATGTCTGGGCGGAATTGGCCAAAACAAGACGGGGCAAAGCATCTCCGAGGTCAGCGTTGCAAGGATGTCCCAGGCGAAAATTTGCGCGAATCTCTGAGCTCAGGGCGCCCAAGAACTCAGAGTTGCGAAGAAGCAGCAGGCGAAAGTGGCCAGACCACCACGGGGCAGGGGCCAGGGCACCTCCGCGGTCCGACTGGCGCATAATGTCCCAGGCGACAGTGGACCGAGCACCTCAACGCAGGGCGTCTCGGCAACCACAGTTGCGGGAATGTTATAACCGAAAATGGCCAAATCACCATGGGGCAAGGCACCTCCGGGGTGAGATTTGCGAGAATATATCAAGCGAGAGTCGCATGTCCACCTCGGCCCAGGGCATTTCGAGACCCAGAATTGCGAGGATGTCTACTGCGAAAGTGGCTGGAGCGTTACGGGGCAAGGCATCTCGGAATCCAAACTTGCAAGGATGTCGCAGGCGAAAGTGGCCAGATCATCTCAACTCGAAGCAGATCGGAACCCAGATGTTTCAAGCAGAACGCGCCAGAACAGATGGACCAACCCATATTGATACACAGAGTGATGAAAATGTCCCAGGCGATACCGTTTAGATAATCACAAGTCGTGTCCTATCAGAAACCAGACATTCGAGGATGTCTCACGCGAAACGGGCCTCGTCCTCCGCCTCCTCCGCGACCTCCTCCTCCTCGCTTTCTGCCTGGGTGCTATTCGACGGCATGCTGCCCGAGACGCTGGTTGCGAACGCCTGTTCCTCTCCGTCCTTCTTCATGTCCCTGCGTAGGGCGGGCGTCAGGGCGGGCGCCACGACGACGGCGACGACGAATGAGGGGGAGAGGGAGGCAGCGCGACGCACGGTTATCTGCGCGCTCCCCGCGAAGCCATCGCGAGGCCACTTTGGAGGCTAGCTCTCTGGCCCACGCCGCGACGAGAGAAGCACGATTATCTTCACGCCCACGTGGGAGACCGAGTCTCCGACAGCCGCGGAAGGCCTTTTCCTCCCATTTCTCGTTGTCCTCTTCCCTCCGCCTCCTCCCCATCCTCCTGCTCGTCCTCCTCCTGCTCGCCCCACTCGTCAACATCCCCCTCACAATGCGCGTTATCATGATGGAGCAGTAGTAGTAGCAGCAGCAGTAGCAGTAGTAGTATCAGCAGTACGAGTAGCAGTAGCAGTAGCTGTAGCTGTAGCAGTAGCAGTAGCAGTAGCAGTAGCAGTAGCAGTAGCAGTAGCAGTAGCAGTAGCAGTAGCAGTAGCAGTAGCAGTAGTAGTAGTAGTAGTAGTAGTAGTAGTAGTAGTAGTGGTAGCAGCAGTAGCAGCAGTAGCAGTAGCAGTAGCAGTCGTAGTAGTAGTAGTAGTAGTCGCCGTCGTAGTCGTAGTTGTAGTAGTAGTTTGACTAGCTGAGTAGTACAAACCGCAGTAGAAGCAAAAGTACGACCACCTACGAACCGTCGTGGCATCAGCATTGCGTATGTTAGATGATAATGAGAATAGCGAGAATATGCGTTGCTGTAGTAGGATCAGTCGCATCAATATACGTTGAAATAGCAGCAGCAGCAGCAGCAGGAGGATAAGTAGTCGTAGTAGTAATAAAAATCGCAGTAGTAGTAGCGGTAGTAGTAGTAGCAATGAAAAGCAGTAGTAGCAGTAGTAGCAGTAGTAGCAGTAGTAGCAGTAGTAGCAGTAGCAGTATCAGCAGCAGCTGTAGCAACAGTAGAAGCATGTTGTAGTTGTGGTGATCAAAGCAGTCATCGTAATACGAGTAGTAGTACGGGGAGGACGGGGGACAATACATAACATTAATAATTAGAATAATGATACGCGTGAGAGTAATGTTGGTACTACTGTAGTGGTAGCGGTAGGGGTAGCAGTAGCAGTAGCACTTGCAGTAATAGTAGCTGTAGTAGCAGTAGTAGCAGTAGCAGCAGTGGTAGGAGTGGTAGCAGTAGTAGCAGTAGTAGCAGTAGTATCAGTACTAGCAGTAGTAGCAGTAGTAGCAGTGGTAGCACTAGTAGCACTAGTAGTAGTGGCAGTAGCGGCAGTAGTAGCAGTAGTAGCAGTGGTAGCAGCAGTAGCAATAGTAGTAGCAATAGTAGCAGTAGTAGCTGTCGTAGCAATCGTAGCAGTAGTAGCATCACTAGTAGTAGTAGTAGTAGTAGTAGTAGTAGTAGTAGTAGTAGTAGTAGTAGTAGTAGTAGTAGTAGTAGTAGTGGTGATAGTAGTAATAGTGATAATAACAGTTATACTAGTTGTACTAGTAATAGCAATAGTAGTTGCAGTAGCATTAGCAGCAGACTCCGCACAGATGAACCGATAAACCGATAAACCGATAAACCGAGACACGCACCGATCAAACCAAAAAACCGATAAACCGATAAACCAGCCCTGCATGGAGATCCCGACACGCCGGCAAAGGGCGGGTTTATCGTTTGATCGGTATATAGGTTGATGGACAGATACAACGACAAGACCTTATCGGTTTACCGGTCGATACACCGATATACCGATCAACCGAAATAGTTCATCGGTTCATCGGTTTATCGGTTTATCGGCCTATCGGTTCTGTTTGATGTCCTGCGGCTGCAATCTGATAAGCGGCTTCACCCGAAAGCGTGATGGAATCAAGGTAGCTTTGACGGTCTGTGCGTGCATAGTGCGCGTGGCCACAGCAGTTGAGGCAGGCGCCCGCTCACCGGTCGCCTGCCTATCACATGGATGAAGTAGGGTCGACTCCAAAAATCCGCCCATCTCCTCCTACTCCTCCTCCCTCCTCACTCATCCCTCGTCCCTCGTCACCCACGGTGCCCCGTTCGGCGTCACCTCCTGCCACTCCTCCTCCTCCTCCTCCTCCTCATCCGCCTCCTCCTCCTCCTCCTCCCCATCATCATCATCATCATCATCATCAGCATCATCATCATCAGCATCATCATCTTCATCCTCATCATCATCTTGATCATCATCAGCAGCATCATCAGCAGCAGCATCATCGTCATCATCATCATCATCATCAGCATCATCATCATCGTCGTCATCGTCATCCTCATCCTCATTATCATCCTCAACAGCAGCATCATCATGATCAGCAGCATCATCATTATCAGCATCAGCATCATCAGCAGCATCATCGTCGTCGTCATCGTCATCGTCATCGCCATCATCAGCAATATAATCGTCCTCGTCATCGTAATCCGCATCATCATGATCATCAGCATCATCAGCGCCATCATCGTCGTCATCATTATCGTCGTCGCCATCGTCATCGTCATCATCATCATCATCATCATCATCATCATCATCATCATCATCATCATCATCATCGTCATCGTTATTATCGTCGTGATCAGCATTTCCATCATCACCACCATCATCAACAACAACTGCAAAAAAAAACAAAAAGCAACAACAGCAACAACGACGACGCCAATCACAACAGAAGAAAGTACAACAACAGCAATAACGGCAACGACAACCACCACAACAAAAACAACAATCACAACAACAATTAAGACTGCTCACTCGTATCTTCCCTCGTTCCATTAAACACGTATATCCTAAGCCATCGGTACCCGCCCTCTCCGTCTTCGACCGTACCCCATTTGGGGATACGTCTTCCCTACTTGCCGCGTGTAGTTGACGCAGCCCCTATAACAGGGGAAGGAGGGGAGAAGAAAAGGGGGGGGAGAACCACAGAGCAAGAGAGAAACTTGCAGGAGGAGGGTTAGGAGCACGAGCACTGGCGGCAGAACCAGACGGACGTGTCGGGCGGGCGGGCCCTAACGGGCAGGTCGGGCGGGCTGGCCAAGACGGCCAGGTCGAGCAGGCGGGTCGCTAAAGCGTCAACCCATCCTAAAGGAAGTGTCGAGCAATAGCGCCATTCCCGAGTAAATCGTTCGGAATTCCAAAACGACAGCGTGATGGCTGAGTCTTGGAAACACGGCGCCACAACAAATTGTGAGAAAGTACCACGCGAGAGCGCGACTCATGCATATGATGCCAGAGAAAAACTCAAATCTGATTAAAGGACTATAGGGCTATAGGGCTATAGGGCTATAGGGCTATAGGGCTATATGGCTATAGGGCTACAAAGCTATAGGGCTATACGGCTATAGGGCTCTAGGGCTAAAGGGCTGTAAAGCTATAGTGCTACAGGGCTATAGGGCTATAAGGCTGTAAGGCTATAGGGCTACAGGGCTATGGTGCTACCGGGCACCCCGGGCACCTGGGCACCTGGGCACCCGGGCACTCGGGCGCGCCGCCGAAATTGGCGCCATACCTCACCTAACCATATGAATCCGCGAGAACCCGTACAAAAGCAAGCTCTAACTGGGGAGTATCATGATACTGGAGAAAGACCCCAATCCGAATCTTTTAGGGCTAGGGGGCTATGAGGCTGTAGGGCTAGAGGGCTATACGGCTCTGGGGCTATAGGGCTATAAGGATATAGGAATATAGAGCTGTAGGGCTATAGGTATACAGGGCTATAGGGCTATAGGGCTATAGGGCTATAGGGATATAGGGCTATAGGGCTATTGGGCTATAAGGCTATAGGGCTATAGGGCTATAGGGCTTTAGGGCTATAGGGCTATAGCGCTATAGGGCTAATAGGGCTATAGGGCTACAGGGCTACAGGGCTATAGGGCTATAGGGCTATAGGGCTGTAGCGCTATAGGGCTAATAGGGCTATAGGGCTATAGGGCTATAGGGCTACACAGCTGTAGGGCTATTGGGCCATAGGGTTATAGAGCTTTAGGGCTATAGGGCTATAGGGCTATAGGGCCCTAAGGCTACAAAGCTATAGGGCTATAGGGCTACCGGGCACCCGGGCACCCGGGCGTGCCGCCGAAATCGGCGCCGCAGCTAACCTAACCATATGAATCCGCTAGGACCCCTATAGAGGCAAGCTCTGATTGGGGAATAAGTCAGTAAGTACCTCGCGAGAGCGCGATTCATGCATACATTAGAAGGAAATCCCGCTCGTGAGCGCGAATTTGAAATAAATTGTGGAAATGATCCAGCGGGAGCCGTTGTTGTTGTAACTGGGGGGGGGGCAACAACACAGTTTGAGCAGGAAGATTTGCCCTGATAGAAAAAGGAAGGGTGAGAGCCCCGAGGGGGGCACTTCAATTGAAAAACACAATGCGCTCTGGTGAGGTGTGATCAAAAATAGTTGTTCTGGA
>CAUYUJ010004522.1:2500-7500 GCA_963575745.1 Prorocentrum cordatum
CTACTACGACTACGACTACGACTACGACTACTTCTACTACGACTACTACGACTACTACGACTACGATTATGATTACTACTGCTACCACCACCACTACTACTACTACTACTACTACTACCACTCGTCGTGATCGTCGGTGCGTCTACTACCACTGGACTTCTACACTACTTCTACTACTACTACTGCACTACTACTACTACTACTACTACTACTACTACTACTACTAGTACTACTACTACTACTACTACTACGACTACTACTACTACGGCTACTACGACTACTATGACTACTGGGACTACGATTGCAACGCAACTACTACTGCTACCACCACCACCACCACCACCACCACCACCACCACTACTACTACTACTACTACTACTACTACTACTACTACTACTACTACTACTACCTACTACTACTACTACTACTACTACTACTACTACTACTGCTACTACTACTACTACTACTACTACTACTACTACTACTACTACTACTTCTACTACTTCTACTACTACTACTACTACTACTACTACTACTACTACTACTACTACTACTACTACTACTACTACTACTACTACTACTACTAGGAGGATCCATTTGCATATCTTAGAATCGATACAATTCGGTGCGTTTTTGCTTACGCTCCGGTGCCCTCTTGCTCATCTTAACGTAGTGCTCGTGCGCAAACCCAAAAACTGAGACCAATTCCAACTCGAGCACGCATGTTGGCTTCCAGATCCTCTGCGTTGACATAAGGGGTGCCACTTGGTCTTCGCAGTCGTCTTGGGCTTCTCTACAATTAAATCTTATTGTGGGGCTATCCCAAGATGGTTGGGATTGGGCCCAGTTTGTTTTTCGCACTGGTTGGGATTGGTCCCAGTTGGTTGGGATTGGGCCCAGTGGGTTGGGATTGGGCCCACATGCGGCCAAGACCCCCCCTAAATAGCAAGCCGTCTAGCTCACTCCCACCCGCCCTCCCAACACAGAAGTAACACCCGAGCCTGAGCATGTTCAGCGGTCGTCTTTGGATGGACAGGTGCGCCTGCGCACGTGACAGCACACGTCGGGAAACATGTCGGCCCCCACCATCCATGGCGAAAACAAATGCCCACCATTGTGTCTGGTGGGCCTGCGCACAGCAGGCCATACGCCACCACTTGAGAGTGATCACGGGGCGGCCGCGCATGATCCAGATTAAGCCGCGAGGTGCATTGTGTAATGTTGGTTCTCAGAAGTGGTAGCCCTGCGCGCAGCACACAATATGCTGACACCCCCGCCGTCCCTGTCAAAATACGATACAAAGTGCTCGCGCGGGCCTCAGGAGCATGACTCCAGACTTTGCCCCAGAGTGTAGTTCGTATTGCTTGTGTAACAGAAATTGTGTTTGTGGGGGGGGGGGGGGCGCATCGGGTTGGCCGCGCATGCTCCAAATGTGGAGGCAGTATTGTTTTTTGACATGGATGGGGGGGTGGCCCTCATGGTGTCCTCATTGTTCCTGGTTGGCTGCAGGTCGCCTGGGGGAGGGGGTGTATACTAATAGGGAACAGTGATCAAGACACCCTCCTCGCCCGCAAGCCGTCTCGCTCACTCGCACCCGCCCTCCCAACACCCACCCGCGCCGCAGCGTGTTCAGCGGCAGTCCTTGGATAGTCAGCCAATGGAAACCAAAGCAGATCCCATGTGCGCAACGCGGGGGCGAGGTGCGCCAGGCGTGCCGGGCGCGCCACGCACGCCCGGAGCGCCAGGCACCCCTGTGGCCCAAGCGTGCTGGGCACGCCTGGTGCGCCAGATGCGGCACAAGAATCACGTGCGTCATGCGTGCCGCATGCTCCAGCCGCGCCAGGTGCGCCACATTCGGGGCAGAGTGTGCCAGGTGCGCCTGCACACGTGGCAGTACAGATCGGGAAACGTGCGGGCCCCCACCACCCTTGTCGGAAACCAGTGCGCAATCGCGGCAGGGTGGCCATCATAGCGTCTGGTGGGCCCTGCATATGGCAAGCAATATGCCAGCACCCCCGCAGCCCAAGTCAAAAACCAACGCGCAGTGATCGCGGGGTGCCCGCGCATGATCCAGATCTTGCCCCGAAGCGCACTTTGCATCGAGTGGCACCCGGCCCATCCCGCCACCGTGCTTGGGATTCGGGTATGAAGCCTATTGGATGTTCGTCGGGGTCTAAAAACAAAGTTTGCGCACCAAGTTAGGTGCTTTGTCCCGTGGGCGCGCCATGCAACCCCAGTGCCGTACCCTGCCCCGCTTCCCGCGCGCGCCATCCGCCCCCGGGTGGTGCGCCTCCCCTCCCTGCTGCGGCGCGCTTGCCCCAGCTTCTCGTCCGACCTGCTCGTGCACCTGGTGGCTGCCCTCCATGCCAGGCGGTGCGCCTCTACTCCCGCCGTGGGCGCACCACCCATCCCTGGTGGCGCGCTCGCCTCCCTCACACCCTGCCGCTCCCCACCCGCCGTCCTTGCCACGTCCTGCCTCCTTTCCCGCCCCGCCCTCTGGGCCCCCCGCCCTGACTCCCGCTGCGGACTCGCTCCTGCCTCCGCCACCGCTGCGTCGCCTGCCCCAGCGGGCCACCCCAGGCCCCTGGTCAGCCGCTGCAGCCTGCCGGCACAGCCCGCCCAGCAGCCGCCCCACCTGGCCCCCCGCAGCTTGCTGGGGCCCGCCGCTGGCTCTGCTGCTCGGGCCCCCACCGTGCCCAGGTGCCGGTCTTCGGCCCTGCACTGCGGCCGCTGTGCCCCTCCCCTGGGTGCGGACGTGATGCCGGCCCGCGCCCGCCGCCAGGGGTGCTGCACCGGCTCGGCCGCCCCCTGGCGCCCCGCTGCGGCCTCGCCGCGGGAGTGCGCTTGCCCCCCCCACCTGTTTCCCCCTTCTCCGGCGGCCGCCCCTCTTCTTTTCCTCTTCTCTTGCCTTCGGGACAAATCGCAGTGCCGCCTCCCGGCCTGCTGAGCGCGCGTGCGGACTGCCTCCGCCGCGCTGCGACGTAAGAAGTTCGCTGGGATCTCCTCGTGGGGGGCCTCCCGGGGGCCTGAGGCAGTTTGGAAGCCTCTTCGGGGCCTCTTCGGGCCCTCTTTTGGGCATCTTGGGGGCCTCTTGGGGTCTCCTGGGCGCCTCAGTCAAGGGAGAAGAAACCGCCCAGACCGGACAATTGGCGTTTACAAAACGGCCCTGGGCGTTTACTAAGCAGCCCTGCCCTGTTTGATTCCTTATTTGGGTGCGTTTACTAAACGGCTTCGCGTGTCGGGGTGGTTATTATCGGGGTGGATTTTCTGCCCTGTATCTTGGGGCGCCCCTTGGGGCGGAAGGCTCGGATTTTCGGTTCGTGTCCCCTCTCTAGTGCCACTTTTGCGGTTGTCTTGGGGCTCCCTTTGACCGTCTTGGGCGCCTCTTTGGCTGTCTCGGGGCGCTTTCAGGTAGTCTTGGGACCCTTGTGGAGGCCTCTTGGGTTGTTTTCGGGGGGTGGTCTTGGGGTGCTCTTGGGCCGTGTTGGAACGTCGGAAAGCCGAAGAGGCAAGAACGCCAAAATCTTCCAAATACCTACGAAAAATCACTGAAGTTAGTGGGCCCTTTTGGGTGTCCGCTTGAAGGCCTCTTGGGGCGTCTTGGAGGCTTCCTGGGCCGATGCGAGGCCATCTTGGGCATCGTGGGCCGATCGCTGGGCGTCTCGGGGCCACGTTGGACCGCCTTCGAGGTCCGTTGGGGCCCTCTTGGCCCGTCCTGGGGCCCTCTCGGGCCCGAAAAAGTCCTGCGCGAACACTTCCCGGATCCCAGGGGGCACGCGGGAAGCCCTGGGGGGCACGCCGGGAGCCCCGTCAAATGTTTGTATTTTGGGCCCCGGCCACGCAGAGACTCCTCAAGGTTGGGGACTGAGGCCCCAGGGATTGGGCAAATGACTCGGGAACACGCCCACCCCGTGCACAGAGGCACGGTGGCGGATTGTTGTTTGGCAGGGATGCTTGCCCTGCGCTCAGCAAGCAGTATGCGGGCACCCCCGCCGACCCCGTCAAAGAACAGTACAAAGTGTTCGCCCCTCTCCAATCATAACTCGAGATGTTGCCCAAAAGTGGATTTCACATTGTTGTGTTGACAGGGATGGTGCGGGGGGACACGCATTGGTCCTGGTTGGCTGCCGGTCGCCTGGGCGAGGGGGTGTTCATTAAAAAGGAATGATACCGGAGCAAAACCCAATCATAATCTTTTTAGGGCTATAGGGCTATGGGGCTATAGGGCTATAGACTCTGGGGCTATAAGGCAGTAGGGCTATCGGGCTATAGGGCTATCGAGCTACGGGGTTATTAACTGTATAGGGCTATAAGGATATAGTGTTATAAGGCTATAAGGCTATAGGGCTACAGAGCTATAGGCACCCCGGCACCCGGGCACCTGGCACCTTGGCGGGCCGCCGAAATCGGCGCCACCCCCTCGTCTAACCATATGAATCCGCTAGGATCCCTACAGAGATAAGCTCTGATTGGGGAACAATGAGGATCCCTCCCCGAAGGGGAAAAAGGGGGTTTAAACAAATCGCTAAACCATGCACGGCCTGGAAGGACGGTGGGATTCCCCCCGATAATGGGCAAACGATCAGGTTCCCAGGAGGGTCGCCGACACCCAACAGGACTCGGCAACTAATTGTTCCGCCGCCGCCGTCGTCGTCGCTGTCCCTCCGCAGAGGCGCCCGGGGAGCCCACGGATTGGGACACGTCCCTGGCGGAGCTCCACGCCTCTGCGAAGGCGCGCATCCCGCGGGAGGTCGAGGAGCGGTGCAGGGCCGCCAAGCACCGGGCGAACTGCGGGCTCGTGCCCCAGCTGCGCCATGCCTGGGCGTCGGCGGATGGCATGCTGCACATCTGGGACTACCACCGGGAGGCGCCAGAGGTGCAGGGCCACGACATTATAGATATACACGCATATATAAATCCAGGTATATCTATATATATATATATATATAGCGAAATACTTCTGTATATTCATACATATATACATATATGTCCATGTATAG
>CAUYUJ010004522.1:12500-69203 GCA_963575745.1 Prorocentrum cordatum
CCAGCTACTGACGTCTCTGTTGGGCATGCTGGTCACGGTGGCCTCCTGCAGCTGGCGCCCAGGTCCTCGGGCCTAGGCGAGTTCGAGGCTGGGCAGCCGACGGTGCTCACGCCAGGTCGCGCGGCTGTCGCGCATGTAGCAGGCCCCTTCCCTGGGGGCCTGGCTTGGATCAACGTCTACTTGAAGGTTGGCGAAGGCCTCTCGGCTTACAACCTTGGCATCTTGGACGGCATCGCGATGGCGATTCGCGCCATTGGCAAACCCTTCGTGATCGCGGGAGATTTCAACATGGAGCCCCACGAGCTCCAGTGCTCTGGCTTTCTCGAGCGCGTCGGAGGCAAGGTGGTCTCGCCAGCGGACGGCACCATTCGGCCATCGGGCAAGGTGATTGACTACTTCGTCATCTCACACGTGATCTCGGATGCGCAGGCGGAGATCAAGCTAGGTTGGGATCTCTCTCCTCACTTCCCTGTCGAGCTCAGGTTCAACGCCAGCTCGGTCAACAGGTACATGCAGGTCATGAAGGGCCCCAAGAAGCTCCCGCACCCTCTACCCAAGGCGTGCTGCACCGAGGACCACTCCCAGATGTGGACGGAGGCGCGCGGCCGCATGGCGGCTACTTCTTCGCTGGACAGCATGTGGCAGACCTTCATCCACAGCGCCGAGTGGTACTTGCTGGACGCCATCGGCCTAAAGCACGCGTATCACGAGTTTGCTGGACGTGAATGGCGGCCCAGGCTGGCCGTAGTCAAGGTGCTCAAGCCGTCGGCGCCCAGGCTGCCGAGGATGACCGCCACCACCTCCTGGAGCAAGAGCGTGGCCATCGCGCTCAAGGACGCTGCGCAGGTCGACCTCGAGCTGAAGAGGTTCGGGGCGCTGAAGGCGCTCGATCGATTGCGCAGTGCCCAGCCCGATTTTCGGGCCGACTCCAGGCAGGAGACGGCGCAGGCTCACATTACCTTGCTGGGCTTTGCGCAGGCGGCGCAGTTCATGGATCTGCCCCAGCTGCAGGTTGCGAGCTTCATCGCCACCACCATGGCAGACAAGCTTGTGCAGCGGGACGCTGACAAGGCGAAGGCTGGCTTCGCAGACTGGATCGCCGAGAATCACGCTAGAGGTACGGGGGCCCTCCACTCCTGGACCAAACCTCCGCAGGGCTGGCAAGCGAGGCCCTCTGGGGACCCTGGGAGCGAGCCTAGGACGCCCTCTCAGACGGTCCAAGCCCTGGTGAAGGAGTGGTCAGGATATTGGGGAGTGGGGGCCCCCACGCCGCTGGGGGGCGAGCTCACGAAGGCGCCGCTCGAGTGGCCAGCTGATCTTGGCGAGCGCCCTGCCCGGCCTTCGGTGAGCGAGATCAGGGCGGCCATCGCCACCTTCAGGGACTCCAGCGGCTCGTCTTTCGACGCGCTGCGCCCGCGCGAGCTGGGCGTGCTCGACGACGCTGGCATCGAGGCGCTCATCGACTTGCTGGTCGCCATCGAGCTGCAGTGTGACTGGCCCTCCTTCGTCACCAAGCTGGCCTTCATCCCCAAGTCGGACGGGGGCCTCCGTTCAATCGCGCTGCCGGGCGCGGTGGTCCGCATCCACGGCAGGCCCCGCAGGGGCATCGCGAAGGCCTGGGAGGCGACGCACGACAGGGACTACTGGTGGGCCAGCTCGGGCAAGAGCTGCGACAGGGCAGTGTGGCAGCAGCAGGCTCGAGCAGAATGGGTCCAGATGATGGGCGAGCTGAACAGGGGCCAGGACTGGGCCTCGGCGTCGATCATGATGGACTTGTGGAAGGCTTTCGAGCAGATCCTGCACGGCAACCTGTTGCAGGCGTGCGTCCAGCACAACTTTCCACTGTGGCTGGCCAAGCTGCAGGTCTCACTCTACCGTCTCCCCAGGGTGATCAGCCTGGAGACGTGCTGCTCTGACGAGCTCTCGGTTATGCAGACGGTGCTGGCTGGCGACGCGTTCGCCACTACCTTCATGAAGGTCATGCTCCTCTCGCCGCTCGACGAGATGAGGATCGCCAGCCCGACGGTGGCCCCAGCAGTCGTGGTCGACGACGTCGTGCTGCAGCGCTGGGGGGGAGTGAAGCGCGTCGCCAAGGACCTCACCATGGCCGCCAAGGCGGTGGTAAAGGGGCTGGCGAAGGTTCACCTGTCCGTTGCCGTCAAGAAGTCGCGTGTGCTGGCCAGCAGCAAGGGCCTGAGGTCCACTCTTCAGAAGCACCTGGGCTCGACCACGGGTGCGATCGGTGTCAGGGAGGCGCGCAACCTCGGCATCGACTACACGGAGGGCGGCAGGCGGTCTAGCGTCGTCAGGCGGCATCGCATTGCTCAGAATCGACTTCGCCTTCCTCGTATCCGACGGCTGCTGGGCCTTCGTCGAGGCAGGGCCGCAGCGGCTAAGATTGTCTCGACAGGCTTGGCCCCCAGCCTTTTCTATGGCATCAACTGTACGGGGCTTAACAACACGGAGTTGCAGCAGGCGCGCAGCATTGTGCGGCATGCTATCGAGCCGAAGCCCCACGGGAAGTCGCTCACAGCGTGTTTGCTGGTGGGGGGCTCGCCCACCATCGACCCCCTCTTCGCGGCGACGCTGGCACCCTGCGTCACGCTGGCGCGCGCTGTGTGGGAGAAGTGGTTGCCGCTCGCTCAGCTCGGGCCGGCCTTCGAGTGGGCTGCGAGCTCGGCCTACTGCTCGGCTGATGTGCGTGGGCCGCTTGGTGCTGTGGTCATGTCGCTTAGGAGGATCGGCTACGACCCCAAGGCGCTGGACTGCATTGTCAGGCCGAACGGCTCGATCATCAATCTGCTGGAGGTTTCCCCCTGGTACGCCAAGCAGTGCATCACGCAGGATGTGAGGTCTTGGCAGATGAAGCTCCTGGCCGACGGCACTCACGATGACGTTCGCAGTGGCATCTTTGTTTCGCAGTTGCGGCGATGGTTCGCCAAGGGCGTGGAGCTCCAACCTGGCCAAGGACTGGGAGCCGCTCAATAGCAGCCAGCGGGGGTACGCGCGCTCGGTCTTCGTCCTTGGGCAGTGGCCAAACAGCAGGCGGTACCACGGTGCCCCTCGGATCTCTCACACGCCGTGCTGCCAGTTGCATCCTGGGCAGCCTGGCACCCTCTGGCACAGGCACACCGCCTGCCAGGACAGCTGGCCGAGCCTGACGCTCCCAGCCAAGATCAGCAAACTCGTTCCCTTCGGCACCAGCGTGACCATCACCACGCTCCTCGAGAGGCTGGTCCTCCCCGAGCCGCTCCACACGTGGCGCCCGCCAGGCGACGACCTCCTCGCGCACGTGCAGTGGCTCGAGGGCGGCGACGGCGTCCCGTTTTCCAACGCCACGGTCTACTCCGACGGCGCGGTCTACGAGGCTGGGATCTCGCTGGCGGTGGGGGCCTGCGGCATGGCGCAGCTGCCCGACGGCGGTGACGACTGGGATCCTGGACCCAAGTCGGCCGTCAAGGCCCTGGGCACGCCTTTGCCTGGGCCTTTGCAGTCCATAGACGGGGCCGAGCTCCTGGGATGCCTGGTGCTTCTCCGCCACAGCCTGCCTCCGATCACAGCGGCCTTCGACGCTTCGTACGTCACCAACGGCCTGACGGTGAGGGGCGAGGCCGACACCACCAAGGCGACCTCTGCCTGGGGGCGTGTATGGCGGCGCGTCTGGGCGGCCCTGGACGACTTCGGTGGCATAGGGCCCCAGGGGCTCACGATTCAGAAGGTGAAGGCGCACGCCACGGTGGCCATGGTCCAGAACGGGGACATCACTGCCCGTGACAGGCGAGGCAACTGGGAGGCCGATCGTGCGGCGAAGGTGGTTGCAGCCGCAGTGAGGGCGCCGCTCGAGCTTCGCGAAGCCTGGCAGCGGCGGTCGCTCACTCTCGACGGTGTCGTGCACTGGGTCGCGCGCGCGTGGTGCGAGGCAGCCGACCTGAAGCTGGACATCGACCCGAACTGCAAGCCGATTCACAAGGGGCCGCCTCTCAGCATCACCAGGCACGACGTGATCAATGTGGCTGGTGGCGGAGTCCATTGCAGGGCCTGCCTCAAGACGGCGTACACCGACCTCAGCATCAAGCGGCTGCTCAAGGATCCGTGTGTGGGCAAGCCGTTCGCGCCCGAGGCAAGCGGCGCGAGGCGCAAGCCTGCCGCGTCGGCGTTGGCTTCTGCGGGCGCTGTGGCTGTGGCGCTGGCGGCGGCTCGCAGGCTCGAGCAGGAGGCTCAGAGCGAACAGGACGACGAGCTCGCGGCGGTCCTCGAGCCCGAGCCCCAGCCGGCTGCGCCGAGCCCCGTCGGCGCCGCGCGCGAGCCACCAGCTGCGGGCACGCGGGCGCTGCGGCGCCCAGCGGCGGCGGCGGCAGGCGGTGGCAGCAGCAGCAGCAGCAGCAGCAGCAGCAGCAGCGGCCAGGACCCTTCGCCTGGTGCTGCCCTCCTGCGCGCGGTGGCCGCCGCCCGAGCTGCGCGCGAGGCTCAGGGCGTGGCGGCGGCGGATCCCGCCGACGGCCAGGCGGGCGCAGGCGCCGAGGCCGCCCAGGACGCCATGCACG
The DNA here is from genome assembly GCA_963575745.1 of Prorocentrum cordatum. NCBI lineage: Eukaryota > Dinophyceae > Prorocentrales > Prorocentraceae > Prorocentrum > Prorocentrum cordatum. Next base: position 17,045 of record CAUYUJ010004522.1, read on the forward strand.
TGGACGAGCCTGGGGGGTCAGGCACCCAGGAGGCTGAAGGGGCGGGCCACGCGCTGCTCAGCATCAACGGCTTCAGGATCTGCACGCGGTGCAAGGCCTACGCGAAGGAGGTCAACGGCAAGCACAGGTCGCTCGGCAAGACGTGCGACGTGGTCTCAGGCAACGCGCTGCGGTTGCGCAACCTGAAGATCGCCAACATCAGGGCAGGCTTGGACCCGAAGACGGGCAAGCGCCTAAGTGGGTGAGTGGGGAGTGCCTTCGGTGGTCCGGGCCTTTTCAGGTTCGGCACGGGGTGGATGGTGGCTCGCGTGGCCGCCTCACCTGACGGCGCACACCCCCGAGGCGTGGCGAGTGCGCGGCAACGTTGAGGCCGCTGTTTGCAGAGCCTCCTTGCCCGCCTGGATCGGCTCGTGCTGCGCGAGCTGCATTGGTCATTAAGTGGCTCTAATCCGCAATGTTTTATGTACGTCTGTTGCTATATATATATATATATATATATATATATATATATATATATATTGCGCCTCCCCTGGGGCACGAAACCTCCCTAGGAGGCCCCAGAAGGCCCCAGGAGGCCCCTGGCTCATGCACAGAGACGCGCTCGTACTACTGAGGCTCATTGACAATCCAATCCATTCGCAGTTAGATTTATGTCCAGACCGTCACAACTGAAGCCCGTTTATATTCGAAAGCTCTTGCGCCTGGACATTCACGGCGGACAGGTCCAGGCGAATAGATGCACATATGGGGAGCTCCACGCAGTGAATAAATATTATTCAGAATGACGATGGCGGAGCAAGTTCTGAGCATTTCTCGGGCGAGGCGCGGGTTTAAGCACCCCCAACGGGGGGCCGCCAGGGTGTATCACAGTCCTCCGTTCGCGCCAAGATGGCGGGGACGCCTCGAGCGGTTTGCCTCTTTGCATCCGCAACATTTTCCGCTTTCGGAGCAGATGCTGAGGATGTCTCGAGCGAGGCGCTGGTGTTCGCACCACTGGGGGGGGGGGGGGGGCAGATTGTGAGAATCTCTCGGGCGGTTTGCTTGTTTTGCTGGCCAGACTCTTGGTCACAGGTCCTCCCCAGGATGCACAGGAGGCTCCAACAGGCTCAAAAGAAAACCCAAAAGGCCACAGGAGGTCCCAGGAGGCATCGGGAGGCCACAGGAAGGCTCAACAAGCCACAAGAGGCCCCAAGAGGCTCCAGGAGGCCCCAAGAAGCCCCAGGAGGCTTCAGGAGGTTCCAGGATGTTCCAGGATGCCACAGCAGGCCCCAGGAGGCCACAGGATGCCCCAGGAGGCTCCAAGAGGTCCCAGGACGCCCCAGGAAGCACCAGGAGGCCCCAGGAGGCCACAGGAGGCCAGATGAAGCGCCAGGAGGCACCGGGAGGCACCAGAAGGCCCCAGGAGGCCCCAAGAGGCCCCAGGAGCAGGAAGCTTCAAGAGGCCGCAGGAGTGGTTCCTTCTTGGTGTTTTACCAATGTTCCTACAGTGTGGGCAATTCCTGGGGCACGAATCTTGTGTGTTGTTTACATGTGTTTCTATAGTGTGCCCTTCTCTTGTGTTTTGTTTATTCCGTAGCCATTTTGGCTCAAGACCCAATGCTTGGGAGGCTGCAAGCCTCCTGGCCGACACGGGATAGCTCTGTTTCCCGAGCTCGACTCTCAGCGGCGCGCGCGGCGGCTCCCATTGTTTTGGCACTTATAACACAGTGCGTGCCCCGGCCATGGCACCTCAGTGGCAGTGCGTTTGTGGAGAGTACCACGCGGCTGACCGCACTCGGTGTACCAAGGCGTGGTGCGGAGGCATGCGACCTCGCCTGCCGCGCGGAGCAGGGCAGCATCAGCCGTGGCAGCTTCGTCAGCCTCCCACCCGCGGCAAGTGGGCCAACTCGCCGCCGAGCAACCAGTGGGGTCTCAACGGCAAGCTCTTCAAAGGCAAGAGTGCTGGAGGCGACAAGGGCTCCACGGGCACGTCCCTCAGCGCGGAGGAGGTCAAGGTCTGGGCCGCATTCTCGCAGGAGACATGGGACGCGACGAAGCACACCCTCACGCAGTCATCTCGTGGGAAAGTGGACGCTGCTCGCCGTGCTCAGTCTCTCGGCCTGGTGGGGAAGTCGGCGCCTCAGAAAGTGGATGGGCTTGATCGGCAGCTTGCTGACGCTCAGGATCGACTCAAGCGCGAGTCCGCAGTGGCTCGCAAGGCGCTGGAGCAGGTGCACACGACCAAGATGGGCATCGCGCAGCTGCAGCAGGAGCTCGCAGATGCCAAGCGCGAGGCTGCCGCACTCTACGGAGGAGGCATCAGCCCTGACGCGATCAAGGAGAAGCTCAGCACGCTCAACACCGACGGAGTCTCTGGCCAGGATCTCCTCGAGCAGCTCTCCAAGATGGTCAACGAGCTCGCCGAGGAAGCGAAGGCAGCTCGCCCGCAGGGCGGATCTCCTGCCGCAGCAGGCGGCGCTGTGCCCGCCCCAGAGCCAGCTGAATCTCAGCCTGGCGGAGGCGAGGCCCCAGCGGCGCCAGCAGCGGGGGCGGCACCAGCCGAGGACTTCGACGACTTCCTGGGCGAGGATGACCCTGGTGGGCTTCTTGGCAGTTGTGGTGATGATGACGAGCAGCGCAAGAGGATCCGCGACGCCCTGGAGGTCTTGCGGTCCGTCAAGAAGCCACGAACCTCAGGGTGGCCGCCCTCACGGGCGCTGGTGGACAGCTCTCTCCATCAACGCCAACGCCTACAGCAGGTCCGAGGGCATTCTCAACTACGGAGGTCTCAGGAGCTGCGACCTGGTTGCGGTCCAGGAGACGCACCTTTCCCAGGAGAGGTGCTGCGAGGTCACAGACAAGCTACAGAGGCTTGGCTGGCATGCGGTGGCCACTCCAGCCACCGACGTGGCTGCGGGGCATGCAGGTCACGGCGGCCTCTTGCAGTTGGCGCCCAGGTCCTCGGGCCTCGGCGAGTTCGAAGCGGGGCAGCCGACGGTGCTCACGCCAGGACGCGCGGCAGTCGCGCATGTAGCTGGCCCCTTCCCTGGGGGACTAGCTTGGTTCAACGTCTACTTGAAGGTTGGCGTCGGCCTCTCGGCCTACAACCTCAGCATTTTGGACGGCATCGCGATGGCAGTGCGCGCCATCGGCAAGCCCTTCGTGATCGCGGGAGACTTCAACATGGAGCCCCACGAACTGCAGTGCTCGGGCTTCCTCGAGCGCGTCGGTGGCAGGGTGGTGTCGCCAGCGGACGGCACTATTCGGCCGTCGGGCAAGGTGATTGACTACTTTGTCGTCTCTCACGTGATCTCGGAAGCGCAGGCGGAGATCAAGCTTGGGTGGGACATCTCTCCACACTTCCCTGTCGAGCTCAGGTTCAACGCCAGCTCGGTCAACAGGTTCATGCAAGTCATGAAGGTTCCCAAGAAATTTCCGTACCCTCTCCCCAAGGCGTGCTGCACTGAGGACCACTCCCAGGGGTGGGCGGAGGCACGCGGCCGCATGGCGGCCACCTCCTCGCTGGACATCATGTGGCAGATCTTCATTCACAGCGCGGAGCGGTACTTGCTGGACGCCATCGGCCTCAAGCACGAGTATCACGAGTTCGCTGGGCGCGAGCGGCGTCCTAGGCTGGCCTTAGTCAGGGTGTTGCAGCCGTCGGCGCCCAGGCTGCCGAGGGTGACAGCCACCACGTCCTGGTGCAAGAGCGTAGCCATCGCGCTCAAGGACGCAGCTCAGACCGACATGGAGCTGAAGAGGTACAGGGCGCTGAAGGCGCTCGATCGTTTGTGCGGTGCGCAGCCCGATTTTCAGAACGACTCCAGGCAGGAGACGGCGCAGGCTCAGTTCGCCCTGCTGGGCTTTGCGCAGGCTGCGCACGGCATGGATCTGCCCCAGCTGCAGGTCGCAAGCTACATCGCCGCCACCATGGCAGACAAGTTGGCGCAGCGTGACGCTGACAAAGCGAAGGCGGGCTTCGGAGACTGGGTCGCCGAGAATCACGCTAGAGGTACGGGGGCCCTACACTCCTGGACCAAACCTCCGCAGGGCTGGCAGCCGAGGATCTCTGGAGCCCCAGGAAGCGAGCCTCGTACGCTCTCTCAGATGGTCCAAGCCCTGGTGAAGGAGTGGTCAGGATATTGGGGAGTAGGGGCCCCCACGCCGCCGGGGGGCGCACTCGCGGCGAGAGACCTCGAGTGGCCAGCTGATCTCGGTGAGCGTCCTGCTCGACCTTCGGTGGGCGAGATCAGAGCGGTCATCGCCACCTTCAAGGACTCCAGTGGCTCGTCCTTCGACGCTTTGCGCCCGCACGAGCTGGGCGTGCTCGACGACGCTGGGATCGAGACGCTCATCGACTTGCTGGCCGCCATAGAGTTGCAGTGCGACTGGCCGTCCTTCATCACCAAGCTGGCCTTCATTCCCAAGTCGGACGGGGGCCTCCGCCCAATCGCGCTGCTGGGCGCGGTGGTCCGCATTCACGGCAGGCTCCGCAGGAGCATTGCGAAGGCCTGGGAGGCGGAGCACGACAGGGACTACTGGTGGGCCAGCTCGGGCAAGAGTTGCGACAGGGCAGTGTGGCAGCAGCAGGCTCGTGCAGAATGGGTCCAGATGGTGAGCGAGGTGAACAAGGGCCAGGACTGGGCCTCGGCGTCGATAATGATGGACCTGTGGAAGGCCTTCGAGCAGATCATGCACGGCAACTTGCTGAGGGCGTGCGTGCTGCACAAGTTTCCGCTGTGGCTGGCCAAGCTGCAGGTCTCGCTCTACCGCCTCCCCAGGGTCATCAGCCTGGAGACGTGCTGCTCTGACGAGCTGATGGTTATGCAGACGGTGTTGGCTGGCGACGCCTTCGCCACCACCTTCATGAAGGTCATGCTCCTTTCGCCGCTAGACGAGTTGAAGGTCGCCTGCCCCACGGTGACCCCTGCCGTCGTGGTCGACGACGTTGTGCTGCAGCGGTGGGGAGGGTTGAAGCGTGTTGCCAAAGACCTCACCATGGCTGCTAAGGCGGTGGTTAAGGGGCTGGCGAAGGTCAACCTGTCCATTGCCGCCAAGAAGTCGCGGGTGCTGGCCAGCAGCAGGAGTTTGAGGGCCACTCTCCAGAAGCACCTGGGCTCGACCACAGGTGCTATCGGTGTCAGGGAGGTGCGCAACCTCGGCATCGACTACACGGAGGGCGGAAGGAGGTCAAGCGTCGTCAGGCGTCACCGCATAGCTCAAAACCGACTCCGCATCCCTCGCATCAGGCGACTACTGGGACTTCGGCGGGGCAGGGCCACTGCGGCTAAGATCGTATCGACAGGCTTGGCTCCCAGCCTTTTCTACGGCATCAACTGCACAGGGCTCAACAACACGGAGTTGCAGCAGGCGCGCAGCATGGTGCGGCACGCCATCGAGCCGAATCCCCACGGGAAGTCGCTCACGGCGTGCTTGCTGGTGGGAGGGTCGCCCACCATCGACCCTCTGTTCGCAGCGACGCTGGCGCCCTGCTTCACTCTGGCGCGCGCCGTGTGGGAGAAGTGGGTGCCGATCGGGCAGCTCAAGCCAGCATTTGAGTGGGCGGCCAACTCGGCTGCATGCTGGGCGGACGTACGCGGTCCGCTCGGAGCGGTGGTCATGTCGCTGAAGAGGATTGGCTACGACCCCAAGGCGCTAGACTGCATCGTCAGGCCGAACGGTACGGTCATCAACTTTCTTGAGGTCTCCCCATGGTACGCCAAGCAATGTATCACGTTGGACGTAAGGGCTTGGCAGATGAAGCTCCTGGCAGACGGCACTCACGAGGACGTTCGTAGTGGCATTTTCCTTCCGCAGTTGCGGCGCTGGTTCTCCAAGGGCGTGGGGAGCTCTAGCCTGGCGAAGGACTGGGAGCCCCTCAACAGCAGCCAGCGGGGGTACGCGCGCTCGGTCTTTGTCCTCGGGCAGTGGCCTAACAGCAGGAGGTACCACGGTGCCCCAAGGATCGCCCGCACGCCATGTTGCCAGTTGCACCCTGGCCAGCCTGGCACCCTCTGGCACAGGCACACGGCCTGCCAGGACAGCTGGTCGAGCCTGACGCTCCCTGCCGAGGTCAGCAAGCTTGTTCCCTTCAGCACCAGTGTGACCATTACCACCTTGCTGGAGAGGCTGATCTTGCCCGAGCCCCTCCACGATTGGCGTCCCCCAAGCGATGACCTACTTGCGCACGTGCAGTGGGTCAAGGGTGGCGACGGGTTCCCGTTTTCCGCTACCACGGTCTACTCGGACGGAGCGGTCTACGAGGCTGGGTCCTCGCTGGCGGCGGGGGCTTGCGGCATGGCGCAGCTGCCAGATGGGGGCGACAACTGGGACCCAGGGCCCGAGTCGGCCGTCAAGGCTTTGGGCACGCCTTTGCCCGGGCCATTGCAGTCCATTGACGGGGCCGAACTCCTGGGGTGCCTGGCGCTTCTTCGCCACAGCCTGCCACCTATCACTGCGGCCTTCGACGCCTCGTACGTCACCAAGGGCCTGCTGGATAGGGGCGAGGCCAACACCACCAAGGCGACCTCTGCCTGGGGATGCGTATGGAGGCGTGTTTGGGCAGCTCTGGACGACTTCGGTGGCATTGGGCCCCAAGGGCTCACGATTCAGAAAGTGAAGGCGCACGCCACGTCGGCCATGGTCCGCAACGGAGACATCACTGCACGCGACAGGCGAGGCAACTGGGAGGCCGACCGTACGGCGAAGGCGGTTGCAGCTGCAGTGAGGGCACCGCTTGAGCTACGTGAAGCCTGGCAGCGGCGTTCGCTCACCCTCGACGGTGTTGTGCGCTGGGTTGCGCGTGCGGGGTGCGAGGCAGCTGACCTGAAGCTGGACATCGACCCGAACTGCAAGCCGATTCACAAGGGGCCTCCGCTCAGCGTCACAAGGCACAACGTCGTCAAGGTGGCGAGAGGTGGAGTACATTGCAGGGCCTGCCTCAAGACGGCGTACACGGACCTCAGCATCAAGAGGCTGCTCAAGGACCCGTGTGTGGCCAAGCCGTTTGCGCCCGTGGCTAGTGGCACGAGACGCAAGCCTACGGCGTCGGCGTTGGCTTCCGCAGGCGCTGTGGCGGTGGCGCTGGCGGCTGCGCACAGGCTTGAGCAGGAGGCGAGGAGCGCTCACGTCGGCGAGCGCGTGGCGTACCCCGACGCCGAGCTCCAGCAGGCAGCGCCGAGGCCCGCCGACGCCGCCCGCGAGCATCCTGCTGCGGGCTTGCAGGATTTGCAACGCCCCGAGGCGGCGGCGGCAGGCGGTGGCGCCAGCAGCAGCAGCAGCGGCCAGGATCCTTCGCCTGGCGTTGCCCTCTTGCGCGCAGCGGCAGCTGCCCGCGCTGCGCGCGAGGCCGAGGGCAGGGCGGAGGCGGATCCCGCCGACGGCCAGGCAAGCGCAGGTCTCGAGGTCGCCCAGGTCTCCATGTCGGACGGCGCGCCCGAGGGATCTGGCACTCAGGCAGCAGGTGGGGCAGGCCACGAGCTGCTCAGCATCAATGGCTTCAGGATCTGCACTCGCTGCAAGGCCTATGCCAAGGAGCTCAACGGCAAGCACAGGTCGCTCGGCAGGCTGTGTGTGGCTGCCTCTGGCAACGCGCTGCGCCTGCGCAACCTGAAGATTGCCAACATCAGGGCTGGCCTGGACCCGAAGACGGGCAGGCGCCTGAGTGAGTGATTTGGGGAGTGCCTTCGGTGGTCTAGGCCTTTTCAGGCTTGGCACGGGGTGGAAGGTGGCTCGCGTGGCTGCCTCACCTGACGGCGCACACCCACGCAGCGTGGCGTGCACGCTGATTGTGGAGGCCGCTGTTCGCGGTGCCTCCCAGCCGCGCTCCGCGGCTCGCGCCATTTTGGCGGCGGGATCGGCTCGTGCTGCACGAGCTGCCTGGTGTGTACAAAAAAATGTGTTTTGTTTATTTATGTTCCTGTAGATTGGGCCTGCCCTGGGGCACGACTCCGTTGTGCTTTACGGGTGTTCCTATAGCTTGCCCCTCCCCCGCGGTTCCAACCCTATATGTTTACATGTGCTCCTACGTGTTGGGCCTCTCCTGGGTCACGCGTCCTCCCCAGGAGGCCCCAGGAGGACCCAGGAGGACCCAGGAGGCCACACGAGGCCCCAGGAGGCCACAGGAAGCCCCAAGAGGTTTCGGGAGGCCCCAGGCCCATGCGCAGAGACGCATTCGCACTACTGAGACTCATTCACACTCCAACCCATTCACAAGTAGATTCGTTCCCAAACCGCGAATACCCAAGCCCGCTTGTATTCGAACACTTGTGCGCCTAGACACTCACGGCGGGTAGGCGCATGCAAATAGATGCACAGATGGGGAGCTCCACGCAGTGAATATTTCATTCTTCTTCCAGAACCCGCTTGTAGGAGGACATGCCCGACCTAAGGCTCGGTCGTGGATCGACAACCGATCTCGAAGAGGGAAGACAAAAACATGCCAAAAAACTACGTATGCTGGCAAAGGGCCCAACCATATGCAGTTCTAGGTACCGCAATTGTAAGTACCTTCTTCGGTGAAGCTCCCCATGGGGCCACGAAGCGCTGCATTGGGTGGGGGGAACGCATGGGGGGGGGAACGCATGCGGGCGGTACCAGTGGGGCCGCCGGTGGAGCTCCCTATGGTACCACGAAACATTGTAGTGGGTGGGTGAAAAAGGCCAAATTCAATGTGGGGCGCATGCGGATTTTGGCACTGTGGCCTTCGGTGGAGCTCCCTATGGGGCCACGAAACGTTGTACTGGGTGGATGTAAATGCAAACTTGGATGTTTCGGGACGCGTGCGGACGGTGGCGCTGGAGCCTTCGGTGAAGCTCCCTATGGGGCCACGAAACGTTGTAGTGGGTGGGTGAAAATGCCAAATTCAATGTTTCGGTGCGCGTGCGGACTGTGGCACTGTGGCCTTCGGTGGAGCTCCCTATGGGGCCACGAAACGTTGTAGTGGGTGGCTGAAAGTGCCAAATTCGATGTTTCGGGACGCATGCGGACTGTGGCATTGGTGCCTTCGGTGGAGCTCCCTATGGGGCCACGAAACGTTGTAGTGTGTGGGTGAAAATGCCAACTTAAATATTCCAGGGCGCATGCGGACGGTGGCACTGGGGCCTTCGGTGGAGCTCCATATGGGACCACGAAACGTTGTAGTGGGTGGGCGAAAATACCAAATTGGATGTTTCGGGACGCCTGCGGACGGTGGCAGTGGAGCTTTCGGTGGAGCTCCCTATGGGGCCACGAAACGTTGTACTGGGTGGATGAAAATGCCAAATTGATTTTTCCGGGACGCATGCGGACGGCGGCACTGGGGACTTCGGTGGAGCTCCCTATGGGGCCACGAAACGTTGTAGTGGGTGGGCGAAAATGTAAAATTCTATGTTTCAGGACGCATGCGGACGGTGGCACTTGAGCCTTCGGTGGAGCTCCCTATGGGGCCACGAAACGTTGTATTGAGTGGGTGCAAGATCCAAATTGGATGTTTCGGGACGCATGCGGACGGTGGCATTGGGCCCTTCGGTGGAGCTTCCCATGGTGCCACGAAACGTCATAGTGGGTGGGTGAAGCTAAATTTGATGTTTCGCGGCGCATGCGGACGGTGGCACTGGGGCCTTCGGTGGAGCTCCCTATGGGGCCACGACGTAGTACTGGGTGGACGAAAATGCCTCGTTGGATGTTTCGGGACGCCTCGCCTGCACCCCGCGCCCTCCGGCCGCCTGAGGCCCCGCCCACCCGCGCCCTGTCTCCCCAATTAGTGCTGTGCGCGCCCCGCCTAGTTCTTAACCGGAAGAGGCCCGCTCTCGACCCGCAGACCAAAAAAAGTTTCGGGACGTCTGCGGACGGTGGCACTGGGACCCTCGGTGGAGCTCCCTATGGGGCCACGAAACGTTGTAGTGGGTGGGTGAAAATGCCAAATTGGATGTTTCGGGACGCATGCGGACTGTGGCACTGGGGCCTTCGGTGGAGTTCCCTATGGTGCCACGAAACGTTGTAGTGGGTGGGTGAAATTGCCAAAATCGATGTTTCGGGACGCATGCGGACTGTGGCACTGGGGCCTTCGGTGGAGCTCCATATGGGGCCACGAAACGTTGTAGTGGGTGGGTGAAAATGCCAACTTAAATATTCCAGGGCGCATGCGGACGGTGGCACTGGGGCCTTCGGTGGAGTTTTCCTATGGGGCCACGAAACGCTTTATTGGGTGAGTAAAACGCAGGGAAAGGGAGGAGGGGGAGGAGGGAGGAGGAAGGAGGGAGGGAGGAACGCGGGGACCGTCTCTTCAAAACGAGGACCCAACACCACAGGATGGTTGGGACCAAAAAAATTGACGTTCTGCGCGGATTTCTTGGATCTGCGCTGGGACCCCCTGGCGGCGCCTCCTGCGCCGCCCCAGTCGCGTTCCGCGCGCCAGGGAGGGGGGCTCTAGCGCAGGTCCGAGAAAGCCGCGCGGAGCGCCAAAAGTTTCTATTCATGCAGTTTTTTCTTCCTTCTGCGATCAGCCGCCGATCTCGATCGGGTTCGGGTTCTCGCTCAGGTTTGGAGTGGTCGCGCTCTGGGGCAGACCGGGCCATCAGGGGCAACGTGAGGGGGGGGAGGCTCAGGGGGGGAGGCATCGACTCCCAATCGCACATTCCTCGCCGATAGGGGCCCGACAGCCCACCCCGTCCAGGATTTTGCGGATTCGCTATCGAGGGGATGTGGGCGGTCTGTCGGGAACGCATGGCCAATTTTAGGCCGATGCCTGACGACTTTTTTGAAGTCAGGTCCCCATGACGTCCCCTTCAGGCCTGGCCATCAGGTCGGCTTGATGGGGGCAGGGATGGTCTCTGGATCAAGGCGGCTCGGCTGATCGCCTAAGGCTGCCGCACCGACGGCGCTCTGTTCCACCGGGTGCGGTATACAGAGGACGGCCACGTCCTCCTGGCATGCGGGGCGCCTCAGGTCTACGAGCTCGCATACTCCCGAAACCCTGGCTGGTTCCACTCGAAATGCCGGCTGATCCGCCACTCGAACGGCCTCCGTGCCCGCGTCCGCGACTTCCTGTCCATCTCTGCCGCCGCTGCGCCGGGTCGCATCCGGCTCCTCGAGTGCGCCCCGAGCAACTTCGCGGCCACCGTGGACGATTGCAACACGCTGCGCCTGCTTGGCCTCCGGGACCAGGCCGTGAACCGGGCCGAGAGCGTGGCGCTGCTGGAGGAGCTGGCCGTGCTGACCGCGCCAGCGCTGGCCGAGAGGGCGCTCGCGGTGGCCCGCGTGCACCTGGCGTCGCACGTCGTCACGCACGTCTTCCTGGCCATGGGCTCTGACGGCCACCTTCGTGCGCGCGTGGTCACCGCCGCCAGGGAGCTCGAAGACCAAAACCGACAACATGAGCATGAGCTTTCGGAGGTCCGCGCGGACTGCTTGGATCGGCACCAGGCCCCCCCCCCCCAGCGGCGCTTGACGCGCCGCCCCTGGCGCGCTCCAAGAGACCCGCGGGGAGCTCCAAACGTTTGTGCTTCTGCTGGCTTGCGCCTCTCCAGGAGAGGCTGCTGTTCATCTGCTCCGCCTCCTCTGCCGCAGGGCCGCCGACGGGCGGTTCGGACGCGTCCGCGGGCGCGGCCGCGCCGGCCGGGAGGCGCTGCTTCGGGTTTGCAAAAAATCCTTCGGGTTTTTGTTGCAATCCTTCGGGTTTGTTTGCAATCCTTCGTTCGGTTTTTTTGCAATCCTTCGGGTTTTTTTTGCAATCCTTCGGGAGGCTCGGGCCGAACGAAAGGGGGGGATAGGGAAAGGGGGAGTTACGAAATCTGCTGCATGCAGCTGGTTTCGGCCCCGCCGCCGGGCCCATTCCTCGATACATGGTCGCCTCCCGGCGCCGGGAGGCGCCGGGAAAATCAGCTACGTGAGCTGATTCTCAAACCCCCCCTTTGCTATCCCCCTCTTTCGCCCGACCCGAGAGGCGCTGCTTCGGGTTCTGGTTGCAGCACGTGTCGCAGGCGCACTTCGGGGCACCCCCGGCGAGCTCCTGGGGCGCCTCGCGGGGTACGGCCGCGGCGCCGGGGCAGCGGAGGTGCTCTTCTTAGCTGCTCCTCCGGGGGTCGAGTTTTGACTCCGGGGGTGAAGATGGCAGATTCTTCTTCCCGGAGAGGAGGAGGAGGAGGAGGAGGAGGAGGAGAAGGAGGAGGAGGAGGAGGAGGAGGAGGAAGAGGAGGAGGAGGGGGAGGAGGAGGGGGAGTGGGAGGAGGAGGAGGAGGAGGAGGAGGAGGCCCTTTGTTCCACCACGTCATCGCCGTTGCTCACGCCCCGTACCAGAAGGCCAAGGACATCAACGGTTGGTGGGAACACTTCAGAGAGCTGTGTGACATGTGGAAACCAGAGATCCTGCTCATCGACGCGAACGCCAAGCTAAGTCACAAGGACGGAGAGGACACACAATGGTTGGGCCAGAAGGGCCCAAACCAGCTGACAGACAAGAATGGACACGAATTCCACGAGTCTGTCGCCAGCTGTCACCTGCACGTCGTCAACACATACTACGGGAACAGCGACGACTACACATACCACAAGGATGGGGTCTCCAACCGCATCGACTACGTCGCCATGGCTCCCTGCCTGTTCAAGTGCGTCGCGGCCTGCACTGTCCTGAGGGACTTTCAAAAGCCGACCGCCAAAAAGAAGAACGAGCACAGCAAGCAGAGGAGCAACTACGCCCAGAACGGCTACGACACGACCACAGACCACCTGCCCGTGCTGGTTGAAGTCGTGGGCGACATCATCGGACGCCACCGAAATTTGAAGGGAAACGCGCTACTGGACACTAACAAACTCAAGAACCCAGAGTGCATCACCGCATTCAAGCAGGACCTGAACAACATCAGCTTACCACCGTGGAAGGCAGACGCCAATGATCATTACCACGAGACGGCGGGACTCATTGCCGAGAAGACGAAGCAGCATTTCGGACGGGACCCGCTTACACCTTGCAACGCCACAATCTCAGAGGCCAGCATGCGACTATTGAGACTGCGCAGATACGCTGAGAGCTCCACGCGGACCTACACGAACAACGGGGATCCAGCACCACTAGAAGTTTTCCGCAAGAGGCTCTGCTACGAGGCGTCGGTCTACGCCCGCGTGGAAGATAGCTGGTATTGCCCTGTGGCAGCCCTTGCTGGCGCCTGCCAGTTCAGCCGCACCACCGACTGCCTCGGTATCGCGCATGACGCCGCGAGGCTTTTCATCGCCCACACCAGGGACACGTTCAGGCACCAGCTGAGTATCGACCGCAACCAGTATTTCCACGACCTCGGCAGCAAATTGGCGGACAGCAGAACAGCAAGAGACGCCAGGACCGAGTGGCAGCTGACTAAGAAGATTCTGATCCATGGCGGCCGCAAACCAAAATACGTCAGTGCGCTGCCCACCATGCAGCAGCCCGACGGCACCGTCATGGGCAGCCAGTGCGAGATCAGTCGCGCCACGCTGCAGCACTTCGCCAAGATCGAGTCAGCAGACATCAGGGACAAATACGACCTCGCGGACCGCTACAACGGCAGCCGTACCCACAGATCACCACCCGACGAGGTTTCACAGCACCTGCACATGACACTCAATGATCTGGTGGAGAGCTTCGCGGACGGCAAGAAGGGCCGAGCAGGAGGAACCGACGGCAATCTGGACGACATCCTCAAGCTCGCGCCCGAGGAGACGGCCCGCCACTGGTACCCTGTCGTCCTGAAGACGATATTGCGAGGCCGCGAACCGATCCAATTTAAGGCAGGTATTGCAGTGAAGCTTTACAAGGGCAGCGGCACGAGGGCCCTACTGGAGTACTACAGGTCGATCCTCCTCAACAACACCGCGGCCAAGCACTACCACAAGTGGCTCCGCTCAACGACGTTGAGGGTCTGCAGCAGCCTGCTGAGAGTCACCCAGCATGGCGGAATCCCGAAGAAGTCAGGCGTGTACTCCACTCACACCATCAAAGCGTTCTTCGGGATCTGCAGGCGGAGACGTCTCAGCGCAGTCGGCATCCTGTTGGACCTCCGACAGGCCTTCTACTCTGTCATTCGCGAGTTCGTGCTGGGACGGGAGGGGGAGAAGCCTTGGCTCCTAAAGGAGATGGCAGGAGGCGCCCCACCTGAATGGCTCATGCCAGCCATCCAGCAGTTGATCGCGGCACCAGGCTATTTAGCACTCAACGACGTAGACGAGAACCTGCGATTCCAGCTAGAAGAAGCACACGACACGACATTCTTCCAAGCGCGGGGAGATGAGCTTTGCGCGGAGAGCCGCAAGGGCACACGCCCAGGTAACGGCCTGGCTGACCTCATCTTCAACATCAGCTTCGCGCACGCCCTGGGCCCGCTGGAGCAGGAGCTACATTCGGGAGGGTACTTATTACAGCGACCACCGGCGGGAGAGCAAGCCATTGCCACGTCAGGCCAGCTCCGAGGGCTTGAGGGGACCCTGCCAGAAGTATCCTTCATGGACGACGCGACATTCCTGTGCGTACTCAGGGACAACACGAAAATCGAGAGCAGCATCTTTGACATATTGTCCATCATTGCGAGGAGACTCAAGATCTTTGGGCATGACCTACACCCCAAGAAGACCAAAGCGTTGCTGCATATTGATGGGCACGCCAAACAGCATATCAAGGCGAAGATTTTCAAGACAAACCCCATCACGCTGCAACGCGAGGAATGCCAGCCGCCGACCAGCACTGATGTCACCACGGCTGAGGTCACGACCCAGGGACTCACATTGGGCAATATTGTGGCAAGTGATGGCGGGGAGGGGCCGAACCTTATGAGACGCATCATCGACCACAGATCCGCAGAGGGCCCCTTGAAGAAGTCCATCTTCCGTCTGCCGCACATCGACCTCAAAGCCAAGTTGCTGTATCTCACGGCACTGGCGCAGAGCAAGCTGACCTACGACTGCGAAGTATGGGGGCCGCTGACAGCACAGCAGAAACAGATGTTGCAGAGCAGACACATGGCGAGCCTACGGGCCGCCGCACGGCAACAGCGACATGGTGCGGGGCACGTACATACTTTGGACGACGAAATATACTTGATATGTGATGAAGTACCGATCCACATGTACCTGCGCCGACGGCGCCTGATGCACTTGGCCAGAATGGCGCATGCAGACACGCCCTTCCTCCACCGCCTCATCGACGAGCTTTGGGGGGATGATAAAGCCTGGAATGCCCTCATCGTCGAGGATCTGGACTGGATAAGAAGATTCCTACTAGACGACGAAGACATTGGCTGCGACATCAGGGGCTTGGTACGATGGTTACGAACACAGCAAGTGCAAGCCGCACAAGCCATGATCACGCGTGCGTGGCTCAGGTACAAGGCATGGCAGCACGACTTATACCGACATCGAATATGGCAAAGGCAGTTACACCGTCTAGCGCAAGAGTTTGGACTGACCACGCCCAACTTCGATGGACTGCCGCCTGCACAACACAGTGGCTACATATGCTATGAGCGTGGCAAGATCCTAAAAACTCGGGGAGCATGGAAGCGCCATCGCACCATGGAGCACATCGGCTACGACCTCCCCGAATTGCTTGCCCGTTCGACAACCTGCCCTGGGTGTGGGAAGAACTTCATAACGCGATCGCGCATACTCAAGCACCTGAGAAGGTGCCCCAGGTGCCTGGCTGTACTCCAAGCAATTGAAGTCCCAATGGATTTGCAGGAGGCAGCCGAACGCCGAGAAGAGGAACGAGAGGCTGTGGCGACGAGGAAGGCAATGGGGCATGGAGCTACAAAGGCGCTGGTGCCCGCCCAACAGGTCATACACATCAAGCTTGCCGACTACATCGAGCAGCATCAGCTCCAGCTCTCGCCGGCGCCGCCTGCAGCAGCGGACCCTCAACCAGCGACGCCACCTGCAAGCGCATTCGCACCGTGCAAGCCGATGGTTACTACGGCTATGTTATTGCTGCACCTTTTCTCAGGCAGACGCCGAACCGAGGATTTCCAGCACCACTTCGAGATGAACATTCGGGAATGCAATTTGGTAGTATTATCGATCGACGTGCAGATAGACCCCGACAAAGGAGATCTGACGAAGCCAGACGTCGTCGAGTTTTGGTGCGCGGCGATACGACAGGGCAAAATATTTGGCATTGTTGCGGGCCCCCCCTGCGAGACGCGGTGCTCATCGCGCTGGCATGCCGCCGAAGGGAAAGCTCCACGGCCACTACGTACACACGACTTCCCCTGGGGCATACAAGCAGCCAATCAAGCGGAGCGTCAACAGATAGCACTAGCCAACGAGCTATACAGGACAGCTCTACTACTCATCACCACTGGCTTGCAGCACAACGTATCTGCCGTACTCGAGCATCCCGCTCCAGCCACCTGGTGCCCTCAAGCGCCTAGCAGCTGGCAGCGAGCAGAGACGCTCTGGCTTTTGGAGCAGACGAGCGTCGAACTGCACTACATAGACCAGTGCCAGTTTGGGCAGGCCGCGCGAAAGCCAACATGCCTGATGGCGGTACACCTCAGTGAACTTACACAGGAGCTGGGGGCGGTACCTGGGGGACAGCTATGCCGACATAACGGACATGACAGAGCTTACGGACGAGACGGCCAAGGCGGCTGGAGGACCGCCCCCCTCAAAGAATATCCTTCAAGGCTGTGCAAGGCAATGGCTACTGCATTCGCAGCCCACTGGGGACAGCTTGCTGACGAAGAGGCAATGTGGGCCGAAACGGATGAATGCTATCACAGGTTCTACGCCCCCTTGGACTACTACATCGAGCCAGAGCAGCTGGGCCACGACTGTCACAGGGCATGGGGTAACCAACGGCGCTAGCAGCTGACACTGCAGCGGCACTACGTTTGCCTGCACAGATATTCGAGTTTAATTGTTTCAGGATTATTCATACTTGCCAGTCCCTGGAAGGGACCATCGGTTTGCAGTTTGGCGCAGACTATTGGCATCTTACAGATTGGAGGGCAGTTGGTATTACAGAATGGTGTACAGTCGGGTAATATTTCAGAGTGGCAGCAGGCGCGTCAGCATCAGCGCACCTACTGTATGTACTCAAGACCCGCATTGCTACTGGGTTATTGGCACGGCTGCGTCTTGGACAGCGATTGCGTGCCATACTCGAGGGGGGGGGACCCGTAGCGCCCATACGGGTGGGCACGATCCCTCAATGGCGACGGAGCGTGCCCCCCCCTCGAGCACTTTCTGGATTTATTGGCTTTCTTTCAACACTGGCATTTACTTCTATGATTATCCAGCGCCCTGGACAAGGCACTACGGTGCCATGGTTTAAGTCCTGAGGAAGCCCCGAATGCGAGGGAAGACCTCAGGCAGCGTCGCCAAGTTTTGCCCTGGTTAGAACGCAAGTCCTGGGGAAGCCCCGAATGCGAGGGAACACCCCAGGCACAAGTCGCCACGTTTTGTTGTGAGTACCCTGGCGGCGACTGGCTACCTACAACTTGGAGGGCGCCAGCTGGCTGGCAGCGGGCGGTCCATACGCCGCCGGCGTACTACTGACCGACATCGACAGCATACCCAGCACGACCCCGCACACCTCCTGTCAAGTCAACGCTGTCCTGGTGAGGATCAAACTTCGAGACGGGCTCGAAGGGCGGGGGGGAAGGACGAGTACTTCCCGCGCCCACCAGCGGGGATGGTGAGGGGCAGGGGGGGGGTAGGACGGCCACTACCTGCGCCCCCGCGGTCCGCCCTAGCTCGCCACCCCCACCATTCCCATGGAGAAGGAGGAGCTACCCGAGCGCCCGAGGGCGAAGCACAGGACAGCCGAGACATCCCACTCCGACGATAATAAGTACCAGGCCTGGGGTTCGCCCCCACCGAGGGCACTGTGACCCCTAGCCATAGCGGGACGAGGTGGGACAGCCAAGACCCCCACTTGAAGTCGGTGCATGGAGGCCTTGGAAGCCCACAACCAACGCAACACCAGCAATGATCCGACCCCCAACGACCTGACCAGCACGCTCCACACCCTGCACTCAGCCCTACAAACGACCGCCATCTACAACCTCCGAGATCAGCACCCTCCTGTACTGCAGAGGCGGGGGTGGCATGACTGACGACATCGGATACTACGGCTAGTGAGTACCAGTACGACCAAGACTGGACAGGATCAAGCAGGAGTACCAACCCGTCCAGCACGGCTAGGACGAGGGATACGTGTTCGAGCACCACAGTGTCAGGCAGCACTGCAGGTTCAACATGGAGTACTCGACGAGAAGGGGCGGCCTGCCCCTCGGCGAGGGATACACAGCGCCAGGCGCCGAAGGGTGTATCCCCGTCGCCCTCGCGTGGCATGCGAGGGGCCGAGGCCAGCCGGCCTTGATCGGCATGATGACGAGAGCAGCCGCTGCAGACCTGCTGGAGCCCAAGAGCGGCTCGGCGGGCCTCCACAGCGCGCTGCGCCGAAGGGTGGAGGCCGCCGCAGCTGGGGGCAGCCAGCCACCCGAAGACCCCACGGCGGCTGGGCTCAGCGCGAGGCGCCGAAGGGAGCCCAGCCGCCACCCACGCGGCCGCCAGCCCACAAAGAGGCCGACGGCCTGGCCGTGCGCCGCGCTGGCTGACGCCCGCTGGCGCGGGCGCGCGCGGCGCCCGCCCGTGGGCCCTGACGGGCCCCCTTTTTTCTTTTTGCTGAAACCCGGCCCCCCTTCTCCCTCCTCTGAGGTTTAACTTGGTCCCTGGTTCCCTCTGCTTTCCTCGGGGTCGGGTTCCCGGGGCCGCTGTCCGAGTGCCCGCACGGCCCTGAGGGCCGCTGCGGCGCGCTCCGCGCCCGCGGGGCGCGCGACAAGACGCTGCATAGCGAGAAATGAGAAATGAGAGGAGGAGGAGGAGGAGGAGGAGGAGGAGGAGGAGGAGGAGGAGGAGGAGGAGGAGGAGGAGGGAGGGGAGGAGGAGGAGAGGAGGAGAGGAGAGGAGGAGGAGGAGGGAGGAGGAGGAGGAGGAGGAGGAGGAGGTAGGAGGAGGAGGAGGAGGAGGAGGAGGAGGAGGAGAAGGACCCTGGTACGCACGTGCTGAAACGGAGCACGTACCGTGTTCAAGACGTACGTGCGTTAACACGCTGCGCGTTGGCTCGGCATGTGTTGGGGTCCACGCTTCGGCGAACGTGCCGCGCCAGATGTGCGTGTTCAGTCGACGTGCTGCTCTCCGTGTCAACACGGTACGTGTTGCGCGTTGAGGAGGAGGAGGAGGAGGAGGAGGAGGAGGAGGAGGAGGAGGAGGAGAAGGAGGAGGAGGAGGAGGAGGAGGAGGAGGAGGACGCGGGGCGTCGCGAGAGAATGGGGAGGAGGAGGAAGAGGAGGACGGGAGGAGGAGGAGGAGGAGGAGGAGGAGGAGGAGGAGGAGGAGGGGGGAGGAGGAGGAGGCCGGGGAGGATGAGGAGAAGGAGGAGGTATCGGGGCAGCGGAGCTTTGAGCAGGGCCAAGGGTCAGAGAGCGCCTTCCTATGCAGGACCACCCAAAAAAGAGGCGTCAAGATGGTCAAACGCCTCGCTGGTGGAGCCGATGAAGGTGTGCAACACCCCACCAGTCGCTCCGCAACACGCCCGAAGCTGTGGCTCGACGCCCAGTGTGGTGCATCAGTTCCGGCTTGACCGAACAGGTTGGTTGCGCCCCCTGTCGTACGTTTAGGGTGTCCTGCAGACCTGACCCCCAGCCCTATCAGGAGGGAAAGAAACACACAGACACGATTAATCGGCGATTCCCCAGAAAATAGAAAATTAGGAAAATATTGGGGATCCTGTTATCTGTGTGTATTTATATGTGTGTCCTTTGGCCCCTTCGCCCCAGTCGAGCGGAGGTCCTCTTGCCTGGAGGAGGCGTTCGAGCCGTGCCTGTACTCGGCCGGCGTGTGGGTCGCGGGGGCGCAGCGGCCGGGGGGCGCTGCGTCGGAGGTGGGGGTCACCGCGCGCCTAGAGGAGTGCGGGGGGGAAAACCACACACAGACACAATGAATCGTCGATTCCCCAGGAAAGATTGGAAGATATGGCAGAAATATAGGGGGGAAGACGAGAGCCCCCAGCAATAGGGCAAGATATGGGGGGTATGTTTATTTGTGTGTATTTATTTGTGTGTCCCAGGGCCCCTTCAAGGAGTGCGGGGGCGCGGCGGGCGCACGCACGCTGCAGACCACCATGACGCTGGACGCCCAGGTGAGCGAGTCAAGAAAAACGGGGTCGTGTGCGCCGACATTGGCGCGAAGGCTGCCCGCGTGAGGTCGTGCGTATGAGCGCCCTCGTCTCCAGCGTGGCGTGCCGCGCTGGCAGCCCCGCGTGGGCTGCGGCGTGAGGTCGCTGCGTCGTCTCGCGCAAGACCCGTTTTGGATCGTCGCTCAGGTTTTGGACATCGCAGAAGAAGGGAGCAGCGCCGGCCTCCTCCGCACACCCCTTCCGGCGCTGCCTCCCGTCGATCCCGGGGGCGCGCCAGGAGCGCGCTCCAGGTCCTTCGCGCTGCTGATGCAGAACGGCGTGCAGGTGCTCCGCGTGTCCCCCAAGGCCCTCGCGCCGGGACGCCCTCCCGCCACCGCCGCGGAGTGCTGCGCGCACCTGGCACGGCTGCCGACGTTGCCCTCGGCGCCGTCGCCCGGGCCCGGAGACGCGGCCGGTGGCAGCAGCTGGGCCTGGAGCTTCGACGACGTGCGTGCACCCACTCTCGGGGAGCACGCGGCCCTGCCGAAGCCCGCCTTGGGCCGCTGGCTCCACGGGCTGCTCCGGTTCCTCGGTGCAACGCTGCAGCCGCTGTGGGGCGCGCCTCTGGTCGTGCCGGTGCGGGGCAGAGTAGGCAGCAGCCAGGGGGAGGAGTTGCGCATCGCGCTGAGCGAAGAGGTCATCTATGGCGTCCTCAGGCATCGGGGCGAACGGAGTGGGTACGGGAAGAATAGGCACAGAGACCGAGAGCAGCTCCTGTACAGGGTTCGCCATCGGCGTCGCCTAGGACGCGGCCCATTGGAGGCGGAAGGCGGCCTGCCCAACAGCAGCCACTGTCTGTTTTGGACAACATCTGTCGGGGGCTGCTAAAGGTACCCCTAGCTTTTCCCTCCATTTCGGAGCCCCTTGGGCCCTCCCGGGCCTCGTGAGGGGTGCCCCGGAGGCCGCGGGGGCCTCCTTGGAAATCCTGGGGGCACCTTCTCGGGCCAGGGGCACTTCTGGCAGCACCCGAGTCTGTTGCTGGGCGTCGGGATCGTGCCCCTTTGTCCCGCGCCCCTTCCACGCTCCCACAACCAGGAGAAAAAAAAAACACACACAGGCACAATCGATCATCGTCGACCCCCAGGAAGCTACGGGAAGTGGGGGGGGAGACGAAGATCCAGAACATATTTAAAGCATGGGGGATCCGGGGATTTGTGTGTGTGTCTTTGTTTGTGTGTCCCCTGGGCCCCTTCCCGAGAGGCAGCTGCACCCGGTGCTGCTCTTCGCCAGGCAGGGCCTGGCGCGCGAGGGCGGCGGCGCGGCCGCGGCGGCGAGGCAGCCGCCGCCCTCGGGCGCCCAGCGCGCCCGGGCCTACTGCTTCGAGCGCACGGGCGACGACGAGGCTCGGCCGCGCGCAGCAGGGGGTGTGGGGGGAGGGGGGAGGGCTTCTTAGACTTTGGCATCGCTCGGACGTTTGCATTGTTGTTCCTTCGGCGAGGACACTCGAGGAGCATCCTGGATCATTTGGCGAAGAAGCCACGCACGAAACCGAAAAAAACACGGGGAATGGACGTCCGAGCGATGGCCAGTAGAAGCAGCCCCTGCTTCTCTGCAGGCGCGGGCCTTCTCTGCAGATGCAAGGCCGGCGCCCTCTAAGGAGCAGCCTCCTTCCAAGGAGCCCTCCCCCCGTCCCGCCACCCCCTTGTTCAGGAGGGGAAAAAACACACAGACACAATTAATCGTCGATCCCCAGGAAAATATAGGAAAATATGGGAAGTGGGGGGGAAGACAAAAAACCCGAAAAGATGGGAAAATATGGGGAATCATTTTATTTGTGTGTATTTATTTGTGTGTCCTGGGGCCCCTTCACTTGCGCGCGCCGCCAAGAGGCCGTGGCGCGGGCGCGGGGCGCCCTGGAGGAGGTGCTGGCCGTGGCGGAGATCGGGGGGCGCCAACGGTCAGCTGCGGGGCAGGCCTCGGCGCCGCGCCCCGCGGCTCGGTGTCGCCTCCGGGGGCCTCCCGGGAGGCCTTCTGCGTCGCCACGGCCGGATATGCGCCTCGCAGGTTCTGGTCCGAGCGCGCCCGGCGAGAGGTCCGGGGGGGTCGTGGTTTGGTGGTGTCTTCTGGCGTCCCTACACTGAGGCGTTCCAGAAAGGGCCCCGCCTTCGGCTCCTCTCGCCCGCGGCGGAAGCAAGGCGGCAGCGGGCCCGACGGCGGCAGCCAGCGGAAGGCGGCCGAAGTAAAGGCGAGGCGTCAACATTTTTGGACGATGACGACGACGACGACGACGACGACGACGACGACGACGACGACGACGACGACGACGACGACGACGACGATTCATCGTCTTCGTCGTCGTCGTCATCGTCGTCGTCGTCGTCATCGCCATCGCCATCGCCATCGCCATCGTCGTCGCCGGTTTCCGGAGCGTGACACGAAGGATTGCAAAAAAAGGATTGCAACAAAAAGGATTGCAAAAAAAAACCCTGGATTGCAAAAAAAAAAAAAAAAAAAAAAAAAAACCTGGATTGCAAAAAGGGTTTGTTTTGCAATCCTAGGTTTTTTTGGTTTCTTTTGCAATCGCTCGAAAAAAAAGCACACCTGCACGGACCCTGGCCAGTCCCATCTTGTGCCCAGGACGGGGCCCCGGCCAGGCCTCGGCGCCGGAGCGCCGCTGCCGCCCTCCAGGGGCCCATGCCGAGCCGATCGCTTTGGCTCGACGCCGCTCTCGGCCAGCCCGACCCGATTCGACCTCGACCTTCCGACGATGCGGTGCGGCCCGACGTCCGCACGGCGCCGCCGTGCACACCGGCGCGGCCGAGCCGATCCGAGGCCGCCTCCGTGCCGCTGCAGCCCGATCCGACGCGCACGCCCCGATCCGGCCCCCGCTCTCCCGGTGCGACGCGGGCCGAGCCTGCCCCGGGTGAGGCCTCGGGCTGCGCACAGGCAGCCTCCGCAGGCAGTGCTGGCTGGCCTCCACTCGGCGGCGAGCGAGGGGGGGAAGGGAGGAGGAGAAGGCCTTCTCAGAAAGCGGCGGGACTTCTCAGCAGCCCTCGCTGCCTTCCTTCTGAGAATTGCTCAGGGCCTTCTGCGACGGCTCGGCTAGAAAACTGCTCCGAGGGCCGGGTGACTTCCGAACCCTCTGAGAAGGCCTCCTCTCTCTCCTTCTAAAAAACAGAGAAAAAAAAAGGCCGTCTCCTTCTCGTTTCCCCCCCCCCGCTCGCCGCCGATCAAGAGGCCTCTAAACAGTCCAGGGCGGTCTCAGCACCTCCACCCTGGGGCGCGGAGCGCCCCAGGGGCGCCGCTGAAGGCGGCGCCAGGGTGTTGAGACCGCCGTCGACTGCTCAGGGGGCGAGGCTTACGGTAGGTTTGCGTCGTGTCGACCAGCGGCGACCCCAGCGCGGACGTTCAAGGTTGAACGCCGCCGGCGACCCAGAATCGATCGATGTTGAACGATCGGACGTTGCGGCAGCGGCCGATCGTTCAAGGTTGAACGATCCCTGCGGTGTCAAAAACCAACGCTGGGGTCGGCACGACACGAACCTGCCGTAATTATGATGTTCCAACCTACCTGAGCCTTGACCGCCAGGAAGAAATCCGAGCACCAGCAAGAGAGCCGAAACTCCAGGGTTTTCACGCGTCGGGCCCTGGGAGACACTCGTCCGACACTGTTCCGACACTGCTTCGACACTCTTTCGACACTTTTCCGGGTGCTCGAAATGAATTCTGGGATGTGGTCCTTACGCACGATGGGAACAACATAAGGCGAGGCCAGCCGGGGCTTCCTTGGGGGGGCTGTCTGGCAACCCAGCGTTCTGGAACGGCCGCGGCGCCCGATGCAGGTCTCGGAAGAAGTCAGCGAGCATTCCTGCCACGTTCAGCTGTCAATGGCCCCCCCCCAATGATCAATGTTGGCGGTGGGTTCGATGAGCGGCACTTCGACCGGTCTTCCCCGCGCGTGCCAGCTTCGAGTTTTGGGGGGCGGGGGAGTGTCCACTAGTTGCTCCCTCTACCGCACGTCCTCCAGAGCCGCCCAGCCTGAGAGATCCCCGACGTGTCCCGGCCCGATCTCGTCCCAGCCCTGGCTCCGTCTTCGGCCCCGCCCCGGGAGGGGGCGCGGGGGACGAGGCTCGAAAGCAGTCCCGGGCCCCTCCTGGCGCCCCCCCCTGACCAGTGCTTCAACGCGGATCCGGCCCTGGCGACGAGAAGCCTGCTGGAGGCCTCTCGAGAGGACGACACACACACACACACACACACACACACCGGCGGGGAGGGCCGCCGCGGCCCGGCCTGGCCCTCCGAGCCGCCGGCCCTGCCCCAGGAGAGGGCGCGGGAGGCGCTGGCGCTGCTGAGGGCGCTGCACTCGCAGAGGAGCGCCTTCCGCGTGCTGCAGAGCGGGGCGCTCGACGGCGGCGCGCGCGAGCGGCTCGCCGACACGCCCCTGCGGGAGCTCGTGGGCAGCGACGGGGCCATGGAGCCGGCGGCCTGCGGCCCGAAGCGCAGCGCCACCACCCGGACCCCCTCGCGCCGCGAGGGGGAAGCGCGGCGGGGGGAGGGCTCTGAGGCCCGTCTTCGGCCCCCGTGGGGGCCCCTGGCCGGGCCCCGGGGTCGCCCCACAGAGGGTGGGGAGGGAGAGGGGAGCAGGAGCAGGAGCAGGAGCAGGAGCAGGAGCAGGAGGAGGAGGAGGAGGAGGAGGAGGAGGAGGAGGAGGAGGAGGAGGAGGAGGGAGGAGGAGGAGGCGGAGGAGGAGGAGGAGGAGGAGCAAGAGGAGGAGGAGGAGGAGGAGGAGGAGCAGGAGTAGCAGGAGGAGGAGGAGGAGGAGGAGGAGGAGGAGGAGCAGCAGGAGCCACCTTTCCTGGAGGAACTGGCCGAGGCCTTCGGGGGCCGACGCCGTGGACACAGCATGGCGTCGGGGGACTGGCAGGGGCCCTGACCTTCCAGGAGGGCTAAGAAATAGCACCGAACCTAAAAACCGATCCCGAAGCTATCCTGAGTCCTGGCTATAGGATGTTCTGTCTTTGCTCAGTTCTTACAGGTCCTCCTCCTCCCCCCCTCCTCCCCACTCCTCCTCCCCTCCTCCCCCCCTCCTCCCCCTCACCCTCCTCCTCCTTCTCCTGTCCTCCTCCCCTCCTCCTACCTCCTCTCCTCTCTCCTCCTCCTCCTCCTCCTCCTCCTCCCCCCTCCTCCTCCTCCTCCTCCTCCTCCTCCCCCTCCTCGTCCTCCTCCTCGTCTCCAGGGCTAGACAAAAAAAAAGCTCTCTGGAAAGCCGGGGGGGGGCCCTCGCTCGACCCGATCGATGCGAGCCGGCGTCGGGCCCACCCGGCTCGGTCCGGTTCGACGTCGGCGTCCGGCGCACTCGTGCGTCCGCGCGGCGGCCGTCTCGCTCCGGTCTCGATTACGGAGGGGGAAAAACACACAGACACAGTGAATCTTCGATTCCCCAGAAAATATGGGAACATATGGGAAGTGGGGGGGAGGGACAAAAACCCAGAAAATATAGGAAAACATGGGGAACATGTCTATTTGTGTGTATTTATGTGTGTGTCCCAGGGCCCCTTCATCGATTCCGTGCCGATGCGGCCCGACCCGATGCATGTTCCGATCCGATCCGATTCAGCGTTTCGATGTTGACTGATCTTGCCAGGGGGCGCCAGGACAATCGCGCTTCGCGCGTCGCGGCTCCGGCTCAGAGAGCCATCCTCCTCCAGGGTGGCCTCGTGCGGGTGCGAGGATAGCCACGCATCGCGGGGCGCGATGCACGAAATCGGGCGACCCAGAGACCGGAACATTGCGCGAGGTGGGAGGAAGAGGAGGAGGAGGAGGAGGAGGAGGACGAGGAGGAGGAGAAGGAGAAGGAGGAGAAGCATTTTGGTTTGAGGGCGAGCTGAATTTGGGCGTTGGCGAAGAGTTCGACCGAGCTCCACCTTGAAATGACGCAGCAGGCGTCCTGGGGGGAGACGGAAGTCTCTCATCCCCCATTGGCCGCGCCTTGTGGGCCACCAGAAGCCCTGGAGCACCTCAGGCAGCTCAAGTCTCGACGAGCAGTGGGGCAGGTGATGTCTTATGGCGAGAGTTCTTAGCGCAGCCGCCGGATGTCCCGGCCAGCGGTCGGGCCCCAGAGCGGCCCAGAGCCTCGATGCTCCCCGCCCTCGCCGCTGCGAAAGCCGCCTGCGTCGAGCGCCTATCCTCGCCGAGCGTGTGCACTTGGCATCGCTCGGACGTGTGCATGTCTCCCTCGGCGAGGGCCATCGAGGAGCATCCTCGATCATTTGGCGAAAAAGCCACGCACGAGACCGAAGAAAGCACAGGAAGTGGACGTCCGAGCGATGGCCAGCGCGTGCCCTCTGGCCGGTGCTGCGAGCGGCGGGGCGGCCGAGGCGACACGCGCGGGCGCGGGCGCCACTTGGCAGGCCGAGGGCCGAGGGCGAGCTGCGAGGGCCCCGGCGCCGGCGGGCGCAGCTTCCAATTGTGACCCCCTCGCGTAGTGAAGAAATTGAGGAGGAGGAGGAGGAGGATCGGGGGTGGACAGAACCCCCAACAGTGACACGTCGATTAGCGAATGGTCCGTTTTTGGTTCTCGAGAGGGCGCCCCGGCCGTTGTTTTCCATACTTGCGCCCGCCAGGTGTGGGCCTCAGGTCGTTTTCACCAAACCACGTTTTACTAAAGGGGGGTCTGTCCATCCCCGAAGAAATCACGATGGGAGGTTTTTGGCTGTGTTCGGCCCTGGGAGCCCTTGCTGGACCCCGAGACCGTCAAGAAACGATCTGGGACGAAAAGCCAGCCCCGGGGAATGGGTCGACACCTCCGAGGGTCCACGTTGCGGATAACTCATGGCGTCGGGGGGTTGGGATGGAAGGCGAACCTTTCTTAAGGTGTGGTTCCCGCCGTAGTGCTGCGCACACTCGCCGTAATTACTAGCTTCCAAGAGCTACAAGAAGGGAGGGCAGCTCATTTCCAACATGAGGCCGGCGCCTCAGCTGGGGAGAGAGGCGCAGGAGGAAGCCGAGAGCGCACCACCCAGGAGGGAACAATGGGGGCGAACACGAACGAGCGCCGGTTCCCAGGAGAGTGCGGGAAGACATGGGAAGGGTGGACGGGGAGACGAAGATCCAGAAGAGATGCAGAAACAGACGAGAAATCCTCGGGGGCGTGCACACGTGTCTGTGCGTGCCCCCGGGCCCCCCTCCGAGGGAGGCAGAGAGTGCGCCGCGCGTTTTCGGGCGCGGGCGGAGGCGCGGGGCAGCCGCGGCGCCGCGAGGGCTGCCGGCGCCGGTGGAGCTCCGCTCCTCTGCGCGGCGGCTCCGCTGGCGGATCTGCGGCCCCTATGGGCGAGCAGCCTCGGGATGCTGCGTGCCAAGGAAGAGCCGGTCTGCGCGCTGCCGGGGCAGCTCCGCCTGGTCCACCCGCTGGGCCCGCCGCTGGCCCGGGTGGGGGCTGAGGATGCCCGAGGCTCCGCGGCGGCGCGGCGCCAGATGCCAGAGGGACCTTGCCGTCGCAGGAGCTCCCACTGGGACACGGCCCGCCGCGGGAGGAGGGGAGAGCAGGGCGCTGCACTTGACAAGCTGACGCTGAAGAGCTCAAGAGATCGAGCGCGGCAGGTTCGCGTCGTGTCGACCGGCGGCGACCCCGCTGCCAGCGTTCAACGCTGAACGCTGCCCGTGACCCAGTCCGGGTCGATATTGAACGATCTGACGTTTCGGAGACGCGCGGTCGTTCAGGGTTGAACGATCCCGGCGGTGTCAGGAACCAGCGCCGAAGTCGGCGCGACAAGAATCTGCCGTAATTAGGCGATCGACTGCAGAATGGATGTACCCCAGATCTGTTTTGTTGGTCGAGCTTGCGAGAAGTACCTGCGTCGAGTGCTTCGTGGAGCTACGAGGATTCTGCGTATTTGTTCGTCCAAATTCGACGCACAAACCAACTCTGGGGTAGGTCACTCCTGCAGCCGATCCCCCCGTCAAAGAGAGCCTGCACGGCGCACGTCCACCAGGCCTCGGGGGAGCTGGTCAGGGGAGATCGTCGCGGCGGGGCGGCGGGAGCGCGGCAAGAAGCCGCGGGGGGCCAGAGACCCGCGAGGATTTCTGGTCATGGCCACCGAGGAGAGCCGCGGGGGGCCCCCGAGGTGACACGCCGCGCACCTGATCCCCCGGATTCGCAGGAGGAAAGGGTACCCCTGCCGCTGCCTGTTGTCCCCCGTGGTCCCCTTCTTGGGGCGCCCTCCTGGGAGAGGCCACCGCCGGAGATTCGCCTCGAGATTCTGGTCGGATAGCATTTTAAGTCGGGCCTGTCACTCCACAGGGGGCATATTCAAAAATAGTCAAAAAATAGTCTGGGGACCATTTTTGGATCATTGTTGTATATGTTTTAAGGTATGCTTTCATTTTTCGTGCAAACTCCCCCTGTAGGGGGACAGGCCCGACCTAAGGATAGCACCCCGGGAGAGGTCTGGCGGTATCGTTACTTTTTGTTGGTTTCCCCACGGACGCGAGCACGAAATCTCATCAGCATGAGGGATGACGCCCTTGGGCGGCGAGCGCACCGTGAGGGAGGAACGCCAGCGAGTGGTTGGAGAGTCAAGCTGATAAGAGGCTGACTCTGATCAGACGCGTGCCTGCAAGATTCGTCACTGGCAGGCCGCCTTGCAGCGAGCGTGAGCACATGCGAGCGTGCGTCGGTGCATCCCTATGGCCCCGCTGCCAGTTCTGCCCCCGCCGCCTTAGCTGCTCAGTCAGGTCGCCCGCTTTCATTCGAAGAAGAAAAGAGCGTAAACGTAAACTTTGGGCGCTCCGCGCGGATTTCTCGGATCCGCGCTGGGGCCCTCTGGCGGCGCCTCCGGCGCCGCCCCTAGCGCGCGGAGCGCGCCAGGGAGAGGCGTCCAGCGCAGATCCAAGAAGTCCGTGCGGAGCGCCACAAGTTTATGGTTCTGCCTTTCTTCTTATTCTTCTTCTTCTTATTATAATTATTATTCTCTTATTCGTCTTCTTATTATTATCATTATTATTATTATTATTATTATTATTATTCTGTTCATGCCTGAGTGGGGTGAGCTCGCGAGGTGCGAGAGCAGGCGGGCCCAGACTGACTGCCGCCTACGCACATCGGGACCTATCTCTTCGTCCCTTCGGGCGGGGGCGTCCCATCACGAACGCTCCTCGCGCTGCCTGGCCGCCAGCCCGCTCGGCCGGTTGCGCCCACACCGCGTGGGTCGCGGCGCCCAGCCGGCGCAGTCGCGCCGTCGCGGCTGGGTCGCGATGGCCCAGCGAGCCAGCACGCCGCCGCCGGCCGAGCCGCCTGGGCGGGCGGGGGAAAAACCACGGCGGCGCGGCCCTCACGCGGGGCCGAGCGCCTTCCCGCGCCGCCGCGAGGCCTCCGCTCGCGAGCGCCCAGCGCGCGCGCTCCGCTTGGGCCGCGGCGGCGGCGCGGCTCCTCTGGGGCCGCGCCCCCCTGGGCGGCGCGGCCCGTCCCGCGCGCCCGCCGCGCCGCCGCGCAGAGCCTCCGCGGGGCCGCGCGCTCTCCGCGCTTTCGCCAGGATGCCGCCGCTCCGCCGCCGACCGAGTGCGAGTGGCCGACGTCGGAGGAGGACCGACGTCGGAGGAGGAGGAGGAGGAGGAGGAGGAGGAGGAGGAGGAAGAGGGGGAGGAGGAGGAGGAGGAGGAGGAGGAGGAGGAGGAGGAGAGGACGAGGAGGAGGAGGAGGAGGAGGACGGCAGTCTTTGGCGATGGTGAGCGGAAGAAGAAAGAGCCCCCCCCCCGAGCGGTCTCCTGAGCGCCCCCCCCCCCGAGCTGCCCGAGGTGGTGAAGCTCTGCACTGCCACCGTGGCAGAGAGCGGCCTTGCCACGCCGGCGCCAGAGGACCGCGCCCTCCTGGGCTTCCAAGAGGAGGAAGAAGAGGAAGAGGAGAGGGGGAGGAGAAGGAGGAGGAGGAGGAGGAGGGAAAAAGGAGGAGGAGGAGGGAAAAAGGAGGAGGAGGAGGAGGAAAAAAGGAGAAGAAGGAGGAGGAAGGAAGGGTGGAGGAGGAGGAGGAGGAGGAGGAGGAGAAGGAGGTCTCCTGCTAATGCCCGCGATGAGGAGGAGTAGGAGGAGGAGGAGGACGTGGAGGAGGACGAGGAGGAGGAGGAGGAGGAGGAGGCGGAGGAGGCGGAGGAGGCGGAGGACGAGGAGGAGGAGGAGGAGGAGGACGAGGAGGACGGGGAGCATCCCTAGGGATTCAAGTGCTTGCAACGACAGCGACAAAAGAAGGAGGAGGAGGAGAAGAAGGAAGAGGATGAAAAGTGCGACGAGGAAGAAGAAGAGGCAAGGGCTCCGAGGAACAATAGGAGAGACCGCATTGACCTATTAGGTTGGCGCCAGACCCCTTTGCGGCGCATCTGGCGCCGCACCCTGCGCGCTCCACGCGACAGGGGAGGGGATACAGCGCCGACCCAAGAAATCCGCGCAGACTTCCAACAGTGTATGCGTATGCAGTTGTTTGTGTTTGCAGTGATGGTGGCATCGGTCTGTAGACGAACTTTCTGGCGGCGTTGAGGCGGTACGGAGAGAGAGGGAGAAGGAGGAGGAGGAGGAGGAGGAGGAAGAGGAGGAGGAGGAGGAGGTGGATGAGGAATCCTCCTCCTCATCCTCTTCCTCCTCCTGCTGCTCCTCCTCCTCCTGCTCCTTCTCTCCCTTTCCGCGCCTACTGCAGTTGACGCGCACGCGCGCTGCCGCGTGAAGGGGCCAGCGCACAGTCCAAAAAATCCATGAGCTGATTCTGTTTATGTCGTCTTTTCGTTCCTTACGGATCAGGGCAGGAGAAGGGGGAGGAGGAGGAGGAGGAAGAGGAGGAGAGAAAGGGGACGAAAAGGATGAGGAGGAGGGGGAGGAGGAGGGGGATGGAGAAGAATCAGACTCGGGAGGAGCTTCCTCCTGCCCCCTTCGCCCAGACCGTCCTGAGGCTGCGGTTACCGCTCCCTTTCGACCTCGGTTCCCTGTCTCTGTTTGCGGTCGCTAGCTCGTTCGCCCACCACCGTGGCAGTCCATCTGGAGGGACGTAGTTTCGCAAAGATCGACGGGATCGACAGGAGTAAGACGAGGTAGACGAAGAAGAAGCGCCCGCACGAGCCTCCATGAGGAGGAGAGGGAGGAGCCAGATGATCTGACCCCCCCTCCTTCTCGTCCTCCCTCATCCTCCCTCCCTCCCTCCCTCCACGTCCTTCCTCGCCACTCCTCTCCTCCTCCTCCTCCTCCTCCTCCTCCTCCTCCTTCTCCTCCATCCTCCTTCTCCTCCTCCTCCTCCTCCTCCTCCCCCCTCCTCCTCCTCCTCCTCCTCCTCCTCCTCCTCTTGCTCCTCCCTCCCTCCTTCCCTCCCTCCCTTCTCCTGCCGCTCCTCCCTCCCTCCCTCCCTCGCTCCGCCGTTCCTCCTGCCCCTCATGCCTTCCCTCCCTCCTCGCTCCCTCCGGCTGCTCCTCCATCCCTCCCACCCCGCCTTCCCTGCCCTCACCCCACCTCCCCTCTCGCTCACAGCCCTTCGCCCCTCGCCGCCCATCCCTGCTCACTGCGCTCCCCGCTCCTCTCCGCCATCCGACCCTGTCCTCAATCCTCCTGGCATCTCGTTCACGGCTCAACGCTCCTCGCCTATCGCTGCTCGCCTCTTCGCGCCCCTTGCTCCTCGCTGCCACCCGCAGGCAGCCCCCGGCATCGCAGGCCGGCCCACGAGGCGCACCAGCGACGGGGCCGACGTGGGCCGCGGGGCCGCTAGGGCCCTGTGCCGCGAGCTAGAGGATCGTCGTCCTCCTCTATCCTCGACCCCCTCGACCTCCTCCTCCTCCTCCTCCTCCTCCTCCTCCTCCTCCTCCTCCTCCTCCTCCTCCTCCTCCTCCTCGTCCGTAGCCATTTTGGCTCAAGTCCGTAGTGTTTCGCTCCAGGACTGAGTTTTTGGCGTGGGGGAGCAGCGGCCCCCGAAGGCTCTCGTACCTCCTCTCTGCCTGCCCTGGCTGGAGGTACCACTCTGTTCACGTGCTGTTTCGGGAACGTACGCTCCCCTTTGCACTAGTTACATCTCTTTGCTGCCGCGGATGTCTCAGGGAGATGGACGGGCACAGAAGACGAGCAGGCATGCCCAGAGGCGTCGGGCGGAGGCGACGGATTGGGTATGTCGATGGTGTGTCCACCCAGTGTCGGGCGCGGCATGGTGGAACAGATCGGATAAGGTTTCTTGTCAGAAGTGTGGTGTTGCCAAGGCCTCTTCCTTTCTGGAGCCTCGGTTCAAGCATACGGCGCCTTCGCAGAAGCAACAGCGGGCAGACCGAGCGGCCACAGCCGAGCAGCCGCCGCCATGGCATGCGCGCAAGGTCGCGGAGCTGGAGAAGCAGCTGGCGGCAGCGCGGCAGCAGCTGGCCACCGGAGAGAGGTCTGAGAGCAACGAGATGGAGGTCGACGTCGAGAGCGGGGTGCTGCCGCCGCAGACCCCCGCTCAGATCCGTGTTCGGTTGGACGAGATCGATGAGGCCATGCGGGCGATCAAAGACCTCAAGGACCCCTGCTTCGAGAATGCGAGGGAGGACTACGAGGGGGAGCGCAAGCGGCTGCGGTCGGACTTGGAGGCGTCCAAGCCAGTGCCTGCGCAGCTGCGCTCGCTGTCATTCCAGTCGGCGAAGTGGAACACCAAGAAGGCCAAGCACGAGGGCCTTCTGGCGGCCGCCAAGATGGAGGTGCAGAAGCTGCAGGAGACCATCCGTGAGCAGGAGCAGTTGGTGGTCGAGGCTGAGCAGGCCATATTGCAGATTGCCGAAGAACAAACCAGGCTTGCGTCATCGGTCCCGAGGCCTCCATCGTCCACCACCGAGGCAGGCGAGCTCGTGGCCGCCCTCGGCATCACGGTCGACAAGCTCGGAGGCATCCTTGCAGGGCTCGGAGACGACGGTCAGTTACAAGCGAAGTTGGACTCGGCCTTGGAGGAGGTACGGGTTCTGGAGGAGCGCAGGAGACAGGGGCGGTCGACACCCGAGGCAGCACAGCACGAGAACGCTGAGCCGCAGCGGGAGGCCGCCTCTCAGGGCGAGACCAGGCCTGAGCCTGGAGGAGTCGACGTACCAACACCAGACGACACGGACCTGGAGGAGCTGCGGGCTTTCCTGGGGCGCGCTGGGGTTGCTGTGCAGCCCGAGGCCGACGAGGCAACGATCCGAGGGAGCGTTCGCAAGCTGGCCGAGGGTCTCAACGAATGGAGGACTGAGAAGCGTGCCAAGGTCCAGGTCCCTGCCTAGAGCACTGGTGATATGCTTGATGGGCCTGGTTCATACTGTGAGTGCGATGCCGTCGCTGGGCACGGTAGCAGGGTCGCTTGCAGCGAATCCTCTTTTTCAGGAGACTGGCGGCAGTGCTGCCGATGTGGAGGTGGCCAGAGTGCACTGCCTGGGTCGGAGCGGCGGCGGCAGTGCCGTGGGCCGCGGCAATGGGCGCGGAGGACGAGCCGCGGACGCGCGGGTGGTCGATGCCTCGTCCCACGTCCGACCTCCTGCTCGAGACGTCGACGGACGTAGCGCCCCGAGCGGGAAGGCAGCCGCGGCCCAGGCGAGACCGCGGTCGTCCGACTCCAGGCCCAGACACGATGTGGCAAGTGTTGGGCCAAGCCGTGGTGCAGGAGGCCTAGCGGCCGAGGGCCGTGGCAAGGGGCGAGCGAAGCGAGCCGCGGACGCGCGGGTGGTCGATGCCTCGCTCCTCGCCCCTGGGCTCACTCGGGCCGTCGACGGACGGAGCGCAGCCCCGAGTGGGGCCCTGGCCACGCGGCAGGCTGGCGTGGGCGGCGAGCACTGCCTGGGTCGGAGCGGCGGCGACAGTGCCAAGGGCCGTGGCAAGGGACGGGGAGGACGAGCCGCGGACGCGCGGGTGGTCGTTGCCTCGTCCCACGCCCAGCCTCCCGCTCGAGACGTCGACGGACGTAGCGCCCCGAGCGGGAAGGCAGCCGCAGCCCAGGCAAGTCCGCAGCCGCTCGACTCCAGGCACAGACGTGATGCTGCCCAGGTGGGGCCAGGCCATGGCGAGGGCGGCCTGGCGGCCCAAGGCAGCGGCAAGGGGCGTGCTAGGCGAGCCGCGGACGCGCGGGTGGTCGATGCCTCGCCTCACGCCCCAGGGCCCACTCGGGCCGTCGACGGACGGAGCGCAGCCCCGAGGGGGGCCGATGCCACGGAGCAGGCTGGCCACAAGGGCAGCATCGTGACGCTGAATTGCTCGTCCGAGAAGCAGCTGCTCGAGTACATGGTGCACTGCAGTCACACAGTGGTCGCGGTGCAGGAACATCACGTTGCTCATGATGACCTGGCAGACGCACAGCATCGGTTGCTGGACGCGGGCTGGCAAGGCATATGGGCGGCGGCCAACCACACAGTCAACGGTGGCACGCAGGCAGGGCTAGCAGTTCTGGCCAGGCCGAACGTCATGATTACGCGCGGGCCGTGCATGAACGGACAGACCGTACTGGCTGGCGGTCGAGTTTTGCCCGCTCAAGTACATTGGGGAGTCCCTGGGGGAGTGGTACTGGTCTCAGTGTATATTTACGTCAATGAAGGTTGGTCTGGCAATAATCTACACATCATGCAGGAGGTCAGTAGCTATTTGGAAAAATTGAATCATGCAGGCTACGATTGGATTGTGGCAGGAGATTTCAACATCGAAGCATCCCAGTTCGGCGATATGCGTTGGCTACACGGGCTTGGTGGTATGCTTCGGGCTCCAGCGGCGACCACATGCAGACAGGCTATGCCTGGCAGTTGCATCGATTGTTTCCTCACGTCGTCTAACTTGATGACACGAGTAGAGCAGCCGTGTGTTCAGGAGGCGGCAACCACTTTTCCGCACCTGCCAGTGTATATGCATATCAGTGGCAAGGACATCCAGTTGTTTCATCGAGAGCTGCGTGGGCCGCGTGCCGTGCCCAAGCAACCGAAGCCAGGGTGCGCGAGGTTTCCTTTGTGTTGGCACGGAGTTGCACGTATTATAGATGCCGCGTGTGACGACAGCAGTTTGCAGGTGGCATGGGATGCTGTGCTGAGCCAAATTGAATTAGAGCTGCTTGCCAGACATGACGCCGTTGGCACCAAGGCTGAGCCGTTCGTTGGAGCATGTGGCCCAGTAGAGTTCGAGATTGTCAAGCTGCAGTGGCAACCACAGCAGAAGCGTTCATACTTGTCAAAAGCAGCCAATGCGTGGTGCGTAGCAGCCAGATGGGCGCGACACATGCGTAGGGCGAAAGAGGCTATCATTAATGTCACGGCGAAGGTAAGTCTGCAGCAAGAGGCAGGGGAGGCAGACACGGCCCACCTGCACAAGCTGTCGAGTTTGACGATTGAGCTAGGCAGTTTTTTGGCGAAGGTGCTAACTGAGACGGCCGTGCTCAGCGAGCTCGACAGCTGGGCGTCTGACTTGTTTCTGATGGGAATGGAGTTCCTTGTTCACACAGAAGTAGATGCAGTGCTGGATGCAATCGAGGCCAAAGCAACGGAGCTTGCGGAGGCACACAGTCAGAAGGCCGCCAAAGCCTGGAGGGACTGGGCGGCAGCAAGTTTTTCGAATGGCGCGCGTTTCGCGCATAGGCACACGAAAGGGAGAGCGTTGCAGGAAGTGGTTAATGCTAATGTGACTGCTCGCACGCCCTCCCAGCCGTATCAGCTAGCCGATAAGGCCATGAGGGAATGGGAAGAAATTTGGTCGATGCACGATGCCGCAGTTCCTCAGTTGCCAGCAGAGGCGAAGGACTGGGAAGAGCTCCCACCTTTGACCTTGCAGGACTTGGAACGCGCCATTCTTCAGTTCCCATGGGCGACGGGAGTCGGCCAGTTCAGTTTTGCTCCTCGCAGTTTAATCTTTCTGAGCAGCCCAGGCCTGGAGGCCTTAGCGAAGCTGTTCATGAAGTGTGAAAGCCTCTTGATCTGGCCTTCGGACAGACTGCTGACGCAGCTCGTTCGCCCCCCCAAGGCGTCGGGAGGATGTAGGCTGATAGCGCTCTTGAACACGCTCCTGAGAGTCTGGTGCAGAGCCCGCAGGCCCATCGCGGCCGCCTGGGAGGTTGAGCACGACCTGGATTGTTTCTGGGGGACGGGAGCTGGTAGGTCGAGCTCGGACAGCGCTGTTTCCCTCAATCTGGAGGCTGAGATTGCGCACGAGTTAGGAGAAGACAGCCTCACAGTTTTTATCGATATGTTGAAATGCTATGAGACTGTCATTTTGCAGAGCCTGCTTCGAGAGGCCAAGCTGAATCGTTTCCCGATGAGATTAGCGTGGATGACGATTCAAACGTATCTGCAACCTCGTTGCCTGCGTGCTTTTGCCTCCCTGTCAGTACCAGTGCAGTCTAATCAGGGTATCCTAGCAGGCTGCTCCTTGGCCACTACCATGCTGCGGGTCCTGCTGCATAGAAGCTTGCAGGATTGCATGACTATATACCCCACGGTCAAGCCGCGTGCGCTGATCGACGATGTTAGCTTCCACTGGTCAGGAGAGCGCGATAGGGAGGGAGATAGCGTCGGCCAGGCAAGAGACTTGGCCAATGCAGTACACAGTTTTTGCCTCAGTGTGAGACCGCTCGGGTTAGTCGTCCAGCCGAGCAAGTCAGGTTTTGTTGCGAACACGAGCCGAGGCCGAGATACTTTCGCTCGATTGGTTGTGCCTCTTCGTATGCGAGCGAAGCGAGCGATGCGTAATCTAGGTCACGAGATGCACGGCACCAGAGTCTTGCGGGTGCAAGAAAAGTTGCGTCTTAAGAATATCAAGGCTCGTAGGCGTAAGGTGTGGGGCCTGAAGCACGCCGCTGGGGAGGCCGTGAAATCCTTGTGGAGGACGGGGCTACTCCCAGCTGGCGGCCACGGCGCCGGAGTGTCAGGGATATCTGACACAGCGATTCGCGAGCTTCGGACGTATGCTGGAGGCATGTGCGGGGCCAAGCCCAAGGCGTCGCTCACTCTGTTTTTAGCTACACAGCGAGACGACAGGTTCGACCCTATTTTTGATGCGACGGTTCCGTTGGTTGTCAGGTTTGCCTCGTTCATCTGGGACAATAGGGTCGCGCCTGGACGGCTCCGCAGAGCCTGGGAAGCGGTCAAGGCGAAGCTCGACCAACGCATCTCGTGGTCCAGAGCCCGTGGCCCCATCGCCTCTGTTTGGGTCACGCTCCTGCGCGTGGGTTGGACGATGTTTTCTCCAACAGTGCTTGTGGACGATCGAGGTCGCCACGTAGATTTAGTCAGGCAGTGTCCAGGTGATGTGAAAGCTTTCCTGGAGGACAGCATTCGCCGCTGGCAGGTAGAGAGGATCCTACAGCACCTGCCCAACAGCCTTGGAGAGAGCTGCTGGAGGAGGGGAATGAGGAAAGCAGTGTTTGCTGTAAGGGACGTTGCGAGGCGAGGCGCCTTGCGGACGCTCTGGTCGTCAGGGGTTTGGACCCCCGAGAGGCTGCACAGCATTGGGCTCCGCAATTCCCCGCAGTGTTTTGTATGCAAGCAGGCAACAGGCAATGAGTCCCACCAATGGTTTGAGTGCGACGCCATGCTAGACGGGTTGGACGTGCCTGTTCCAGATTACGTCCTCGAGCTGAGGAAGGATATAAAGGCCAGGAATAATTCGCAATCTGGAGCGGATCAATTTTATCTCAGCTTCGGATTGCCGCCCGAGCCACAAGCACTGTCGCCCCCGAGCGATGAGTACCCTGTGTTGGGATGGGGGGACTGGCGCGGGCGATGGGGGCGGAGGGTGTACACCGACGGAAGCGGCCAAGCGTCGTCGATCCCAGAGCTGGCCCGATGTGGCTGGTCCGTGGTCGAGGTGGACGAGGCTGGCAGCGTGTTGCGTGCAATTTTTGGCGCGCTACCAGGAGCTGGTGCAGACAGTGCCACGAGCGGAGCACTACGCAGCGCTCAAAGCAGTAGAAGTTGCGCAACAGCCTGCTATCATAGTGTCCGATCACCTGAATCTGGTGCGTGAAGGGTGCGCCTGGTCGGCGGCCGCTGCCTCTTCTAGTGGCCGCCACGCGGCTGTGTGGGAGAAAATACGTCGGCACTGTCCCGAGGCTCCTCCTACTTTCGAGTGGGTCCCTGCGCACAGAGAGCTCTCGGAGGTTCTGGAGGCCCCCGAGTGTGACTTTGTCCGTTTCGTTGCTAACGAGTGGGCTGACTTCTTTGCCAAGCGCGGGGCCCAGGTGCATTCAACGGGCCAGACCATGCAGGATTATTTTAAGCAGGCCATGAAGGCGGCCAAAGATCACTCGCAAGTTTTTGCCTGGATGGCCCAAGCGGTCGCCAAAAAGAATGCTGAGCTCCAACCTAGGGAAGTCGTGCCGTCTCAGGTTTGCCGAGACGTCGCCGCCCCACAGGTTGTGATTGACTCGCATGAGTTTCGTTTCTGTGAGAGGCTGTCTGAACACAGGTGCCTGAAGTGCAACAGGTTTGCTAGGACGACCGAATCCTTGAAGGCCCTTCGAGCGAAGCGATGCGAGCCCACGGACCTTGCGAGAGCGATGGCAACGCGTTATTTTGCCCTCACCCCCGAAGTTTATCGGCACGCCTCGCGCGCGGTGGACGTCGCCGTGCGTGCTGCTGGCCTTGATGAAGGCCTAGGGCCCTCTGGAGGCCCATGCGAGGGTGGTGGAGTGGGGGCTGACGTCGTCGCCGTCGGGGTCGACCGGGAGGTGGAATTGTACTCGGAGCTCGGCCACGGGATGGAGCGATTTGGCTCCACGGTCATCTGCCTCGGTTGCGGGGCGTTTAGTGTGGCTGGAGGCCGCAATCGGAAGCTGCGTGCCCAGTGCAGAGGCCATTCGGACGTAGTCTCTACGCGTGCGAACGAGGAGATGCAGATCTCACGTGCGATGCGCGGGCTGCACCCCAGGTCGGGGGACCCTTGCCCATGACGACCTCGACGCCAGGTCCCCTCTGTCGGCTTTCCGACGTGGTGGGGACGGTGCTGTCGAGGTCAAGCCGCGCGGTGCGATGGTTCGACGCCTCGCCGTGCGGCTCATCAATTTCTTCCCGCTGATGCGGGTCCGTACGCTCGGACTCGCCCTTCATCGCTCGCTACCTCCTCCTCCTCCTCCTCCTCCTCCTCCTCCTCCTCCCTCCTCCTCATCTTCCTCCTCATCCTCCTCCTCCTCCTCTACCTCCTCCTCCTCCTCCTCCTCCTTCCCTCCTCCTCCTCCTCTCCTCCTCCTCCTCCTCCTCCTCCTCCTCCTCCTCTCTCTCATCTCCTCTCCTCCTTCCTCTCCTCCTCCTCCTCCTCCTCCCTCCCTCCTCCTCCTCCTCCTCCCCTCCTCCTCCTCCTCCCTCCTCCTCCTCCTCGTCCTCCTCCTCCTCGTCCTCCTCCTCTTCCTCCTTCTCCTCCTCCTCCTCCTCACCTTCTCCTGCTCATCCTCCTCCTACTTCCCCCCCTCGTCCTCCTCATCATCATCATCACCATCATCGTCATCAGCATCATTCATCAGCAGCATCATCATCATCATCATCATCATTCATTATCCTCTCTCAGCCTTCTCCTCATCATTATCTCCTCCTCCTCCTCATCCTCCTCCTCCTCATCGTCATCCTCCTCCTCCTCCTCCGCCTCCCCCTCCTCTCCTCCTCCTCCTCCTCCTCCTCCTCCTCCCTCCTCCTCCTCCTCCTCCTCCCTTCCTCCTCCTCCCCTCCTCCCCCCCTCCTCCTCCTCTCCTGTTCCTCCTCTTCCTCCTCCTCCTCCTCCTCCTCCTCCTCCTCCTCCTCCTTATTATTAGTATTATTATTAGTATTATTATTAGTATTATTATTATTATTATTAGTAGTAGTATTAGTCGTATTATTAGTAGTAGTAGTATTATTATTAGTAGTAGTAGTATTATTATTAATATTATTACCATTGTGAATATTATTATTATTATTATTAGTAGTAGTATTAGTATTAGTCGTCTTCTCATCCTCCTCATCCTCCTCATTCTCGTCCTCCTCCTCTTCCTCTTCATCCTAATCGACAGCAGCATCAGCATGGGCATCATCATCATCATCATCATCATCATCAGCAGCAGCATCATCATCATCATCATCAGCATCATCATCATCAGCATCATCATCATCATCAGCATCAGCATCATCGTCATCATCAGCATCAGCAGCATCATCATCATCAGCATCAGCAGCAGCAGCATCAGCATCATATCCGCCTCATCATCAGCAGTAGTCGCATCAGCATATGAGTCGTCAGCATCCTCATCAGCATCATCATCCTCATCATCAGCATCATCATCAACATCATCATCGCATCGGCATCATCATCATCATCATCAGCATCATCATCGTCATCAGCATCATCATCATCATCGTCATCATCATCCGCATCCTCATCCTCATCATCCGCATCCTCCTCCTCCTCCTCGGTATGCTCCTCCTCCTCCTGCCCATCCTCCTCCTCGTCTTCCTCCTCCTCCTCCACCTTCTCCGCCTCAACATCATCCTCATCAGCATCATCATCATCAGCATCATCATCATCAGTATCATCAGCAGCAGCATCATCATTAGCAGCAGCAGCATCAGCAGCCGCGTCCTCCTCCTCCTCGTCCCTCTCCTCCTCATCATCCTCCTCATCGGTGTCCCTCTCCTCCTCATCCTCCTCCTCCTCCTCGTCCTCCTCCGCCTCCTCCTCCTCATCCTCCGCCTCCGCCTCCGCCTCCTCCTATTCCTCCGCCTCCGCCTCAGCCTCCTCCTCCTCCTCCTCGTCCTCCTCCTCCTCTTCCTCCTCCTCCCCCTCCTCCTCCGCGCCTCCTCTTCTCCCCCTCATTCCTCATCATTCTCCTCCTCCTCCTACTCCCCCTCCTTCATCCTCCCCTCTTCCTCTCCTCTCCTCCTCTGCCTCCTCCTCCTCCTCCTTCTCTCCTCCTCATCCTCCTCCTCCTCCGTTTCCTCCTCCGCTTCCTCCTCCTCCGTTTGTCATCCTCCTCCTCCTCCTCCTCCTCCTCCTCCTCTTCCTCCTCTTCTTCCGCCTCCTCCTCCTTTTCATTATCCTCCTCCGCTTCCGCCTCCTCATCCGCCTCATCCTCATCATCATCATCCTCCTCATCATCATCCTCCTCCTCAGCATCATCATCATCATCAGCATCATCAGCATCAGCATCATCATGATCATCATCATCATCATCATCATCATCATCATCAGCAGCAGCAGCAGCATCATCAGCATCACCATCAGCATCAGCATCCTCCTCTTCCTCTTCCGCCTGCTTCTCCTCCTCGTCGGTTTGCGTTTCCGCCTCCTCCTCCTTCTCCTCCTCCGACCTCTTCCTCCGACCTCCTCCTCCTCCTCCTCCACCGCCTCCCCTCCTTCTTCTCATCGGTCTGCTCGTCCTACTCCTCCTCCTCCTCCTCCTCCTCCTCCTCCTTCATCCTCCTCATCCTCCTGCTCCTGCTCCTTCTCGTCATCATCATCGTCATCATCATCATCAGCATCATCATCATCATCATCAGCAGCATCATAATCATCATCAGCATCAGCATCATCATCATCATCATCATCATCATCATCATCATCATCATCATCATCATCATCATCATCATCATCATCATCATTCCTCCTCCCTCCTCCTCCTCCTCCTCCTCATCCTCCTCCTCATCCTCCTCCTCCTCCTCCTCCGCCTCCTCCGCCTCCTATGAAGAGGCCCCTCATGGGTCCCAGCAGGCTGCGACCCAGTCGGAGACCGCCCCTGCTGCTGCTGTCTTGTGGCCTGAGCTGGCCCCTTGGCCCGCCCGGAACCATTCGGTTTTGGAGGCCGCGGTCTTCGACTCGAATGGGTTGGCCGCTGGCTCGATAGCTCTGTGCTCTTCGTGCGGAGCCGTGTGCCAGATAGGAGGCCACCGGGGTAGGTCTGCTCTCGCGTCAGATTGTTTGCACGCGTGCTCCACGGGCCGTGACAGGCAATTGGCTTGGATTTTGCGCGGGGACCATCCGTCTCGCAAAGGCTTCCGTGTCGACAGGCCGACGGTGATTTCGGAGGCATCGAGGGCCTGGCTGGCACCCAAGATGGGGTTGGAGCAGCAGCCTGCCCTCGCACGGCCGCCTGCCGAGCGCTTGACGCCCGCGGCTCCTACTGGGATGGGGGTGGACTTGGCGAGGGGGTTGGCTTTGTTCGGCTTCCCAGATCGGGCTACGGCCGAGGCCCTCGGTGCCCGAGCTGTGGAGCGCAGGAACCGTGCG
This sequence comes from Prorocentrum cordatum, assembly GCA_963575745.1. NCBI lineage: Eukaryota > Dinophyceae > Prorocentrales > Prorocentraceae > Prorocentrum > Prorocentrum cordatum. The sequence continues at coordinate 59,319 of CAUYUJ010004522.1, forward strand.
GCTCGAGCCGAATCCGAAGTGAATTCGTTTGAGTTTTAACCCCGACTTGTGGGGCGTCCTTGGCCCCAGGTGGCGACCTCTTTGAGGCCGATGTGCCGCCTTTGGTTTTTATGCATGCTAGAATGCGATCGCTTCCCCAGCGGGTGCCGGACTCCCCCCTCATTCCTCCTCATTCTCCTCCTCCTCCTCCTCCTCCTCCTCCTCGACCTCCTCCTCCTCCCTCCTCCTCCTCCTCCTCCTCCTCTCCTCTCCTCCTCCTCTTCCTCCTCCTCCTCCCTCTCTCCTCTCTCCTCCCCTCCTCCCCCTCCTCCTCCTCCTCCTCCCTCCTCCTCTCCTCCCTCCTCCGCCTCCTCCTCCTCCTCCTCCTCCTCCTCCACTCCTCCTCCCCCCTCCTCCTCCTCTCCTCCTCCTCCTCCTCCTCCCTCCTCCTCCTCCCCTCCTCCGCCTCCTCCTCCTCCTCCTCCTCCTCCTCCTCCTCCTCCTCCTCCTCCTCCTCCTCTTCTCCTCCTCCTCCTCCTACCTCCTCACCTCCTTCCTCCTCCTCCTCCTCCTCCTCCTCCCTCCTCCTCCTCCTCCTCCTCCTCCTCCTCCTCCTCTCCTCCTCCTCCTCCTCCTCCTTCAACCTCCTCTGCCCCCAGCTGAAGGAGCAGTGCCCTGTCCTCTTCAAGAGGGTCGACGTCGCATACCTGAGGGGCCGCCTGGGCGTCACCGAGGCGGGGGGGACTGGCCGCTGGCCGTCCCGTCAGGCCGTGTCGGCCTCGGCTCTCGTGGATCGCCAAGGCTCGAGCCGCCTCGGCGCCTGAAGGGAGGAGGGAGGAGGGAGGAGGAAGGAAGGACAGAGGGAGGGAGGGAGGAGGAGGAGGGGGAGAGGTGGGAGGAGGAGGAGGAGGAGGAGGAGGAGGAGGAGGAGGAGGAGGAGAGAAGGAGGAGGAGGAGGAGAGGAGGAGGGAAGGAGAAAAGGAGGAGGAGGAGGAGGAGGAGGAGGAGGAGGAGAGGAGAGAGGAGGAGGAGGAGGAGAGGAGGAGGAGGAGGAGAGGAGGAGGAAGGAGGAGGGAGGAGGAGGAGGAGGAGGAGGAGGGAGGAGGAGGAGGAGGAGGAGGAGGAGGAGGAGGAGGGGAGGAGGAGGAAGGAGGAGGAGAGGAGGAGGAGGAGGAGGAGGAGGAGGAGGGGAGGAGGAGGAGGAGGCGGCTCTCGTGGGCTCGCGCCGCCTCGTCGCGGCGGCGACGCCGGTCGCGCGGGGTTCAAGGCGGAGCGCCCTCCTGGAGCCCATAGAGGACAGCCCACGGCGCCAGGCCTCCTAGATGGGGTCGGGGTAGGTGGGGTCGGAGGATCGCGCCGCATCGCCGATGCATCGCCGATAGGGCTCGATGTGGAATCCGATTTTCTCCACGCCGACGGCGCCGATGCATCGCCGACGTCGTCGATGCATCGGCGATGCATTGGTGATGAGGCGCGATCCTCCGACCCCATCTGGGAGGCCTCTAACAGAGGACAGCCCACTGCGCGAGATCCACACGAGATGGTCCAGTCGACAGCCCGCTGGGGACCAATGGCTCACGCGGTGTCAGAAGCAGAGGCCCGCCTCCCTCCGCCCGTCCTCGTCCGTCCTCCTCGTCCGGCCTGCGGCTCTGCCCCGCTCGTCCGTGCAATCGGTTCCGCCAGCGTCCGTCTGGCGATCGGCGGCGGCCGATCCCGGGCGGCACCCTGCGAGGTGCACGGGGCCAGCACCGCCGGCGAGCTGCTGCGTTGCTGCGTGCAGGCGGTGGCGCCCGCCCCGGCGCCGGACCCCACGGCCGCGCTGGCGTGCAGCCTGCAGACGATGGCGGCCGAGGACCCGGCGGTGCTCGCGCAGGACGTCCGCGCCACCGCCGCCGCGGACCCGTGGGGCGCGGTGCAGAGTTGCGCGGAGAGGCTGCAGCAGCTCCAGCAGGGCGCGGCCAGCAGGGGCGGAGAGGCGTTCGGCGCCCAGGCGCGCGCACTGCTCGAGGCGCTGCTGGGCGCCATCTGCGCCGCGCCGCAGCTCTACCAGCCGAAGGGGGGCGTGGCCGATGCGGCCTCCAAGGCCGTCAAGCATCTGCTGCTGAAGACCGGGTCGCTGGGCGGGGAGTCGCAGGGCGCGCTGCCCCCGGCGCACGAGGCCATCCTCGACCACCTGCTGGCGAACCCGCAGCTGCACCGCGTTCTGCAGCAGGTCCTGGAGAGCACCGCCGTGGACGTGCAGGGCTTCCTGCGCAGCCGGCTCGCGGTCGGCAGCCGAGCGGCGGGCGAGATCCTGGCCAGGCACCACCAGGCGCAGGGACGCCCCGCGGATGCCAGCGAGGTCCTCGCACAGCTGGCGGGCCGGCAGGACCCCGCGACCACTCTCGAGGAGCGCGCCCGCCTGCTGCAGCAGGCCCTCGCGGCCGCGCAGCAGGCTGCACCGAGCTCCAAGACCGTGGTGGACCGGCTGTCGGCGCAGCTGAACCTGGCCGTGCGCGTGCAGATGCCCCTCCATAGTGAGATGCTGCTCCTTGCCCGCGACGACCGCGTGGAGTCCCAGTGGCGAGAAGCGGCGGAGAAGCGGGCCAAGGAGCTCCAGCGACTGCTGTCCCTGCAAGAGCTGTACCAGACCGTGGAGTCCTTCGGGCTCTGGCATTTGGCGCTGCTGGTCATCGACCTCGCTTCGGATGTGCAGGATCAGCTCATGATCTCCAACCAATGGCTGAGGGTACTGCTCCCGCCGAACTGCCCATACACTTCGCGCGAGCTGACGCAAGGCGTCTTTCCACTGCTCATGTTGCGGCGCTGTACCGACTTCTTCCTCCATGCGAGCCCGCCTGGGCATCTGCCAACGAGCGCAGTCGCCTGTCCAGATGACTTCCGTGTGCGGGCCTCGCGCTTGTTGGACGAGTTGGCGCGCGCCACCGATGTGCATGGTCCACTGTGGGAGGCGCGTCGTTTGGCCTACATGCTCGAATACTCCAGCTGCCTCTGGCTGCGCGCCACCGAGACCGCCGCAGTGTTGCCGGAGGCCTCCGCCGAGGACTCACGCTGCCAGACATGGGTGGCGCTGGAGCTGCTGCCTGGACGGCCATTCCACATGTCCGCGGCCAGCGTCACGAAACTCTATTCGGACATGCTCGACCTAGCGAACTGGCTTGGCGAGTTCAAGGATATGCTGCCGCCCGATCCGAACGGCTGCTGTCGGCGGCTCAGCGAGGACGAATTGGTCGTTCACAAAGACGTGTTAGGGGTATGTTTCTTCCGTGGTCACGAAACCAATGTATCCCCAGTCATGGGTTCTCTTTGTGTTTTCTCTCTCTCTCTCTCTGTCTCTCTCTCTCTCTCTCTGGCTCTCTCTCTCTCTCTCTCTTTCTCTCTTCCTCTGTTCTGCAGAGCGGTACCAGGACAAGCTACAAGATTCAGGCAACCTAGAAGGGAAAGTAATGCACTGTCTGCAAGTACGCTCTTGAGACGTAATCGACGAACTGAGGGCAAGCGAACCGCACGCTGGTAGCAAATAACAGCAAGTCTAGAGAGAATCGAAACATCGAACAGCCAGCATATTGCTGTCTATTACCAAGCCGAAATAAAGATCAGGACCTGCTAGAGGCGAGCTGAACACAAGATGTGGGCAAGCTAAATGGTAATACACGGGCAAGTTTACGAGGGTTGCATGTCCAGTTCAAGGCAAGCGTATAATTTAAAGGCGAGCCAAATGCAGTTTGAAGGTTAGGTAGTTAAAGTAAGCTACAGTCAGGACGAGTGTTACAAGTTAAAAGTATCCCGACAAAGCAACCTAACAGCGATGTGTAGAAGCATATCTGGAAGCATTCCCCTTAAGATTTAGGTGAGAATCCAGTTGTAGAATTCTGCTGTTCTCGCAGTCGCAGCCTCAGCCTGCCTCGGCCTGCCTCGGCCTCAGCCTCAGCCTGCCTCGGCCTCAGCCTCAGCCTCAGCCTGCCTCAGCCTCAGCCTCAGCCTGCCTCAGCCTCAGCCTGCATCAGCCTCAGCCTCAGCCTGCCTCAGCATCAGCCTGCCTCAGCCTCAGCCTGCCTCAGCCTCAGCCTCAGCCTGCTTCAGCCTCAGCCTCAGCTGCCTCAGCCTCGGCCTCAGCCTGCAGCCTCAGCCTGCATCAGCCTCAGCCTCAGCCTGCCTCAGCCTCAGCCTGCAGCCTCAGCCTCAGCCTCAGCCTGCCTCATCAGCCTGCCTCAGCCTCAGCCTCAGCCTGATCAGCCTCAGCCTCAGCCTCAGCCTCAGCCGCTCAGGCCGCAAATTGCCTCAGCCTCAGCCTTCAGCCTCAGCCTGCCTCAGCCCTCAGCTGCACAGTGTCTCAGCCTCAGCCTCAGCCTCAGCTTGCCTCGGCTTGCCTCAGCCTCAGCCTCAGCCTGCCTCGGCTTGCCTCAGCCTCAGCCTCAGCCTGCCTCGGCCTCAGCCTGCCTCGGCCTCAGCCTCAGCTGCCTCGGCCTCAGCTCAGCCGTTCTTGCCTCAGCCGCAAGCGCAACCAGCGCAGCCTGCCCGCATAAGAGCAACCTCAGCCAAGCTCAAGCCTCAGCGTCAGCCTCTCAGCTCAGCCTCATCAGCCTCAGCCTTCAGATCGGCTGCCTCAGCCTCAGCCTCTAGCCGAAAAATGCCTAATCCTCTCAGCACAGCCTCAGCCTCAGCCTGCCTCTGCCTTACCCTCCCAGCCTCAGCATCAGCCTCCCTGGGCTTGTCCTCCCTGGGCTTGCTCGCCTCAGCCTCAGGCCTGCCTCGGCCTCAGCCTCAGCCTCCGCTGCCACAGCCTCAGCATCAGCCTGCCCACCTCAGCCTGCCACAGGCCTCAGCCTGCGCCTGCCTCAGCCGCAGCTTGCCTCAGCCTCAGCCACAGCCTCAGCCTCAGCCTCAGCCTGCCTCAGCTTCAGCCTCAGCCTCAGCCTGCCTCGGCTTGCCTCAGCCTCAGCCTCAGCCTGCCTCGGCATCAGCCTCAGCCTCAGCCTGCCTCAGCCTCAGCGTCAGCCTCTCAGCCTCAGCCTGCATCAGCCTCAGCCTCAGCCTCAGCCTGCCTCAGGCTCAGTCTCAGCCTGCCTCAGCCTCAGCCTGCCTCAGCCTCAGCCTCACAGTTGGCTCCGGGCAATCAAAATGTAGCCTGGGAATGGTGTTTTGGGAACACGAAGACACGAAGTGGCCTACAGTTGGCTCCGGGCATTCAAAATGTGGCCCGGGAATGGTGTTCTGGGAACTCGAAGAGCACGAAGTGGCCTACAGTTGGCTCCGGGCATCCAAAATGTGGCCCGGGAATGGAGTTCTGGGAAGTCGAAGAGCACGAAGTGGCCTACAGTTGGCTCCGGGCATCCAAAATGTGGCCCGGGAATGGAGTTTTGGGAAGTCGAAGAGCACGAAGTGGCTTACAGTTGGCTCCGGGCATTCAAAATGTGGCCCGGGAATGGAGTTCTGAGAGCGCCAAGAGCGATTTTGCGAGGATGTCTAAGGCGATTTGGGTGGCGGCGGCAGAGCGCCGCCGGATCCCGCCCAGATTCCCTTGGAGAGTCATGATGTTCTTGTGACCCTACTAGAAACCTATCAGTCTTCGCTGTTAGGTAACGAAGTAAGTTGCAAGAGAAAAGCCAGGTAATTATAAACCCACACGAAAGCCGACGAATGGTAAGCAGTAGTGATGCGAAGAGCAAACATAAATCAAGTAAGACGTAAGCTAAAGGCAAGAGGAGTTGACGTTAAACGCAATATGAGGCCAGCGACGAGCAAGCCACAAGTAAGGTGGACACAAATAAGGCATGGCAGTTCATTGGCAGGTTGAAATCGGAATATCGCATGCCGAAGGAAAGGAAGATGCAAGCGAAAGACACGCTAAAGGAGAACTGAAAGCATGCGAGTCACAGTCAAGCTGATAGAAAACTCACCAGGTAAGCTGAAGGCACAGCGATGATTCGCCAATGGCCAGCAAGAAGCAATCGATAAGCGCACGCGAAGAGCAAGGCAACAGCGGGCGAAACGCAGGCGGCTGTGCTCCTTGGGGAGCCGTGCGCGGAGTCGTTGAGGAACCCGGGGGGGGGGCCTTGCCATCGGGCCCCTCCTGCGCACGCGGAACTCCACACATGCGGCACAAGGAGGTGCACTGCCGACGGCTCCGCGAGGACCCCCCCCCCCTCAGGAATCGACCCCCCCCGGACCTGCCCTTTTTTGGTGCGCCCTTGGGGCCAGGGCTTCGAGAGGCGGCCCCGGCCGTGGCCACGAGGGGCCCCCCCAGATGACGCACCCCGAGAAGCCAGAGGGCCGCCCAGAGGGCCTCGAGCCTCGAGCCTCGAGGACGAGATGTCCGTCCACCTGGGCGGAGTGCTGCTCGCCGCGGTGCGCGCCGCCTGCGGTGGCGCGCCCTCGCTGGAGCGCCTCGAGGCCGGCGCCCGCGGGGCGGCCCGTGCGGCCCTGGAGCGCCTTCGGTCCCGCCTGCCCGCGGTGCGGGGCCGCGAGGCGCTGCGGAGCGCCGCGCAGCGGCTGCTGCGGGAGGTCGAGCCGCTCGTCCAGGGCTGAGCTGCGGGCGCCGTGAGCCAGGCTTGGAGCCGGGCGCCGGGGGACCGAGAGGCGGCGGGGCGCGGATCCTGGCCAGCAGGAGGGGGGGGGGGGCGAGGCCACCGCGCCGCCACGGCCGGACGCGGCTCGAAGGACGGGTCCGTGTCGGCCATGGGAGGGGTCTGGGGGCCAGATTTGAGCGCAGGTGCCTTCTTGACCGATTCTCACTGGGCGCATCCAGCTCAGACCCCCCACCCGCCTCCAAATCCAGACCGCCCCGCTGGTGCCGGACCCCGATGGGGTCGGAGGGTTGCACCACATCGCCGATGCATCGGCGATGAGGGTTGCGCCACATCGCCGATGCATCGGCGATGGGCCGCGACCCAGAGCCACATGCATCGCCGGTGCATCGCCGATACGGTGCGATCCTCCGATAACGTGTTCTGTGCAACCTCATCTCGGCGGCGTTTTTTGTTCAGTTTGACCACCCAGAGCAGATGTTTCGGAAACCACAGAACGGCATGAGCATAAATTATCGGAGGTCTGCGTGAATTCCTGGGGTCGGTGGTTCCGCGCCGCCCCTGGCACGCTTCGGGCGCCAGGGGAGGGGGCCTAGCGCCGATCCAAAAAATCTGCTCGGACCTCCGAAAACTTATACTATGCAGTCGTTTGGTCGTCTGGTATTGTGATGCCGAGCGGACAACACACACACACACACACACTCACACTCACACACGTACCCTTAGGGGGGGGGGGGGGCTGAGGGGGCCATGGGTGCGTGTTGTCGGATGGGGCTCCCCGCTCCAACGGGAGCCTCCCCCCCCGGTCCGTCAGCCCGCACCCATACCCACAGCCAGCCCTCCTTCCTCCGACACCCTCATTGGTACCCATCGGTCGTTGAAAGTAGGTATTTCTGGATTCCCAGATTCCAATCTATTTTCAGCGCCTTCCTACTTCAAGAGTCGAGTGGTTTTCCCTCTTCCTTCCTCTTCAGTAGGCGTGCGGAAACCCAATCTATTTCCGACGCCTTCCTACTTCATGTTTCTACCTACTTCTTCCGACCGATGGGTATGGGTGTGTGTGTGTGCTGTTCGTTCGTCATTGTGATGAGATGATTCGTCCCCGCTCTGCAAATGGGCCCCGGCAGCCGGAGCCATACGGGGGGGCGCTGGTCGTAAAGGGCGGGGAGACGCGCAGCAAAGCGCTGTATTCGCCGCCTCGCGTTGCTGCGGATGCGCCTCGCGCAGTAGCTGCGGCATAATAGGCTGGAGACGTGATCCCAGGGCCGCGGCCCCAAACTGTTCGAACCTCTCTGCGCTCGCCTAAGAAAAGTGCGCGCCTCCGGTCTGCGCCCTGGGCCTGTCGAGATGGCAGCACGAATGAAGCATGCAGGTGAAGATTGTCTTTTAGCATTGAACACGAAGGTGCAACTTAGCAGTAGAACCTGGATCATTGAGGCGATGACGGTTCTATGTGCACACCTGCACCCATATCTAAGGTCTACACGTGCATGTATATATATATATGGATACATATATATATATATATATATATACATACGCATGTATGCATTAATATGCATGTGCATGTATATCAGCATATCACAGATATCGAGAAATTGAATAAGGACGTGCATATTTATACCCAGCACAAGGGGCCTGCGGCGCCCTGTGCCAGTTGCCTCCATCATCCGCGGGGGGGGCTGGGACCCTTCGGAGGAGCGCCCCCGTCCTGGGGAAGCTGCGGGATCCCCAAGGCGACCGAGGGAGCCTCGGGGTGGGCCAAGGTGGCCCTGGGATGGGCCAAGAGAGCCCGACGGAAGCCGAGGAGGCTCCCGACCTGCACTGGTTCTGGGCAAGCAGAGGCCATTCAGCACCCGTAGGTTATGCAAGAATCTGCCGTGACCACGCTGCCGGTCTCAAGAGCGTCCTAGACGGCTTCAGATGCACACATGACCACACCAAGGCGGTCAAAAAGGGCCCCACGAGGCTCTCGGCGTGCCCAAATGAGCTCCAAGAAGGCTCACGAGGGCCAATGAGGGCTCCAAAATGGCCTCGGCAGAAGAATCTCGGGGGGGGGCTCTGGGAAATCCAAGACTCCTCCAAGATGGCCCCACGAAACCTCCAACCCATAGATTTTCTGCAAGATCTTACCTTTCTCGCGTCTCCGGTCTCCAGGGCGTCCAAGACGGTTCAAGAGGCCCCTGATCGCCCAGAGGCGGCCCAAAAGAGCCCCAGGAGCGCTTTCAGCGAACCAAAACCGGGCTCCCAAGGTTCACGAGAGCCCGCAAATAATTCCAAACCGAGCCCGAAAGATTCTCGGAGGGACTCTGGGCCACCCAGTGCGCCTCCAAGACGGCCAGGAGGGCGTCAAGATCGTCCACGACGTCGTCAAGATGGTTCAGCATGGCCCCAAGAATGCCGAAGAGGTTGCCAACATGCCAGGAAGTGCATTCGCATTGCATGACGTTGTTTTGAAATGCATTCGTATTGACGGTACTCCCGAATGAACTTGCGTTACGTTTCTTTGTTTTCCCGTGCCTTGGGCCTGGTCATCGCTTGCTGGGCGTTACCTTGCATGTCGAGGCACTGTCACTGCTTCCGTTTTCCATTCATATGGTTTGTGCTACGCTGCCAACGCAGCAGGTTGCATTCATTTGAACGAGTTGCGCCGATGCGCATTGTTTCGCATTCAGCTTGCTTGTGTGTACCCATGTCGGTAGTACGTATCTTTTCGGTCCGCGTTCGTCCTACTGCATCGTTTCATGTGGAGCCATGTGTGGGTACATGCATGCGTGCAGCTATGAGTATGCCAACGGCTGGGGCTTGCTAGAATCCAAGCGCGTGCGAAGCGCGCGCACTCATACTGGTGTATGAATGTGAGTTTGCGCGTATATGTATGTATCGAAGACATGTATGGCGAACCATCGCCGCCTTCTGCCTTTGGGAAACACCCATGCGGCCAAACGTTGGGCCAAAGCCTGACCAAGCTACTAGACTATGTGCTCCCCCAGCCGTTGTGGAACCCCTTGGGGGGAACACTGGGAAGAGGAAGAGAAAGGAGCGACAGAGGGAGGAGGAGGAGGAGGAGGACGATTGGGAGGAACAGGAAGAGGAGGCCTACGGAGGCCGCCATGGGGCTTCCAGGGGGCTTCGGAGGCTCCCGGGGGGCATCTGCGGGGACTCCCGGGGCCCTCGGGGCCTCTCGGGGACCCATTGGCCTTCGGAGGCCGCCTTGGGGTCCTCTTAGGGCAGTCGTGGGTCTCTCTTCGGGCGCTTCCTGGGCCGCGTTAGAGGTCGGTGGGGCCGTCTTGGGACCGCCGTGCGGGCCTCTGGGGCCAGCTTGGGGTCCCCTTGGGCCGTCTTGCGGGCGTGTCAGGGGCCTCGTGGACCATGTTGG
>CAUYUJ010004523.1:0-38945 GCA_963575745.1 Prorocentrum cordatum
AGTGCGACGCAAGAAACAAGCACTGTGAGAAACTGACCGGGTTCAGTTTTCCCTGGCAGGTTCGAGCATGCGCTGCGTTTGCCGACGCCCAGCTCTTGAAAGCGGCCCTACACATGCCGCCGCTGCTCGAGCCCGCGCAATTGCAGAAGACATGATCAGGCAATGCTGATCGCCCCCCAGCAGCCGCCCCAACGGCCGCCCCCCATGCTGGTTCGCGCCAGAGGCTGCGAATTATCGCCAGAGGCCAGAATCGCTGTGCGCCAACATCAACACATGGCACTCGATCTCTGCAAGCTGCCCTTTCTCCACCTCTGCGAACGACGCTTCCCTCGCAAGCGAATGCTCCCCGCCTGCGTCCAAGAACATCTGGGCAACCGCGTCCTTCGCGTCACCCCGAAGGTGTTCCTTGACGCCCATGCGGACTAGTGCCATGGACAACAATCGTTCGTCGAAGCCCAAACAGGCACGCGGGGGGGGCCCGTCGAGCAAGTCCCACGCGCGCGCCCAGGCGCGGAGAATATCACTCCTCGAAGCCCCTGCTTGAAGCAATGCCTGGGCGGGTTTCGCATCGAAGGACAAGATGCTCGCGACAGAGTCTGCGACGCACCGCCTCCTCTCAGACAGCGCGCAAGCCAGAAATAAGCCTCCAGCGTGCCAAGCTCGGCAACATTGACACAGTGCCCCCGCGGCGGGCGCGCGCACCCATCGCAAAATGTCTTGGAACACCCACGCCAAGATGGAGACGATGGCTGGCTTCGCGGTGGCTTTCGTTGTGATTCTCGCATAACAACGAGTCTCGCCAGGGCACGCTGTCGCGCCAGAGGCTGCGACGGGGGCAGCCATCCCCAAATCCTCAACGACGGACACCGGGAGCGCTGGCGGCGGTAACACCTTGCGGGCAACAGCTTCTTTGTTTGTGGACAAGCACAGGAAGCAAACCAAGTCGTCGAGTCCGTAAATATACTCGGGAGGTGCACCAACGCCATCTTGCGGAGACGTCGCGCCAGGGGCTGCGAGTACAGCGGCCAAGGCTGCGCGGGCCACCTCAGCCGATTCGTAGGAATCAATTCCCGCGTCGTCCAAACCTTCTTCGGCCCCGGACCCCATGCCAGCGAGCAGGGGCCAATCTTCCTCGTCGACAGGCACGTCCAGGCCCTCCGCCTTGAACAACCACCGCATGAACCTTGGGAACACGACAGGAATACAACAATCCGCTTTGCGGGGGAGGGCGAGGGGGGGACTGCAGGATTACCGGATTACTGCGTCGGGGGCACGCAGCAGACGGAAGACGGGGCCAAGCGCGCCCAAATATCTCATATCTGGCGCCCCCCCTAAGGATTGGGCCGACCTGCCCGCGCGGCCCGCGTCTGACGCGGGGCCGCGGGTGTATCTGTTCGGGTGGCTATGTTCCGCTACGGTTCCCAGAAGAGAATCAAAAACGAAGCCCTGTTCCGGAAGCAGCTGCAGGTGCCGCGCGCGGGCGGGCGGCGGCCCTGCGCGATCCTTTTGGCCGAGGGAGAGGGAGGAGGGGGGAGGGTCAACGCGGGCAGCGAACGAGGAGGAAGAGGACACGCGAGGGGGAGGGAGAGGGGCCACATGGGGCGGGGGGGGCACGACGCAGAAGAGGGACAAAGGAAACCCTTGCCGGGCTCCACTTGGGCCCGACGCGCGGTCGGGAGCCCGCTGGCGGGGTACATTTGCAGCACCCGTACCACCTGATTCGATTGTATTTGGCGTGGGCCCCGGCCCAAAGCTTTATCTCGTGCTTCCTCAGGGCGCTCTCCGCGTCCCTGAACGTGGGTTTCACGTGGAACACCTAGGCGAGGTCCTCGCAAGCTGCCCGGAGGTTGCCATCCCGCACATCAGGCAGCAACAGCGCGAACTCCTGTCCACCAGTGCGGCGACTTGCCGGGTTCATGAATGGATGATACGCATAAGTCGCGCCAGAGGCTGCGTTCCCGAGCTTGCTCCTCTCATCGCGGCGCATTAACTCAACCTTGTGCTCGTCACGGTATCCGAGAACCTGGCGCCCCTTCATGTCCGCTTCCATCGAAGTCCACGCGACCTGTAACATTTCAGCTCGCTCTGTGGACTCCGCGTGCTGAAAACGGGATAATGCCTTTGACAAGTGTCCAAGAAGTGAGCTCGTCGACCACCGCCAGTAGCACAGATAGACCACCGCTAAAAGCTCCAAGCGCACTGCAGTCGCGCCAGAGGCTGCGGCCCGAAGATACTCGCCGCTCGCTACGCCGACACGTATGTCATGTCTGTGTAGCAAAGTGAGGATGAACCCGCCGGCGACGTATGCGCCTACTTTGTCGGCCGCTTTGCCCAAGGCACCACTCAACCGGGCAATTTTCCAGTGCTGCCCTCTCGGCACTGGAGCGCGGTATGCCGTGCACTTCGGGTTTTTGCAGCTCCCATCATCTCTGGCGCGCTCAAGGCACGTCTTGCAACGGAGCCCCATCGCGCCAGAGGCTGCGAGAGCGCGCGGAGCGCTCCGTCACCCCGCGCGGCCGATAGCCCGCACGAAGAGCGCGGGCTGGACCAGTGCGCGCTCGAGCCCACGCAGCTACGCACAATCGGATAGTGAGAGGGGCGTCAAGCGTTTGTTGCATGCTGCGAAGAGCAGTGTAGTACAATGATGGGCGGGGGCAGGTGCTTTCTTTGGGTGTATTTAATCTGCCCTACTGGGCGGTAACTGGTCTACTTTGGGACGATATCTGGCCTCATAATGGGCGGTATGATTTCCTCTGGGGTGGGGCTGGTACACTTCTGGGCGGCGTCTGGTGCACATGTGGGAGGTCTGATTTATTTTTGGGCAGTTCTGGTCTCCTTTGGGACGGGGTCTGGTCTCCTTGCGGCTGGTCTGATCTACTTGTGGGCGGGGCTGGATCTACTTTGGGGTGGGGTCTGGTCTACATTTGGGCGGGTCTGCGCTACTTGGGGGCAGGGGCCGATCTTCTTTTGGCTGGGGGTTGATCTACTTTTGGGCGGGGTCTGGTCTCCTTGTGGGAGGTCTGATCTACTTCTGGGCGGGGTATGATCTACTTGTGGGTGGGGTCACGTCTCCTTGCGGGCGGTCTGATCTACTTTTGGGCGGGGTCTGATCTACTTTTGGGCGGGGTCTGGTCTACTTTTGGGCGGGGTCTGATCTACTTTTCCACGGGGTCTGGTCTACTTTTGGGTGGTCTGGTCTACTTTTGGGCGGGTCTGGTGTACTTTTGGACGGGGCGCGGTCTCCTTGCGGGTGGTCTGATCTACATTTGGGCGGGGTCTGATCTACTTTTCCACGGGGTATGGTCTCCTTGCGTGTGGTCTGACCTACTTTTGGGCGGGTCTCATCTACTTTTGGGCGGGTGTGATCTACTTTGAGTTTGTTTTTTTTGGTTCGGTATACCTTGTTTTGTCACGTGTCCTGCGTTGTTCTTGCCAGGAAAGCCCCGGAGGCCGCAGGAGGCCGCAGGAGGGCGCAGGAGGTCCCGGGTGGCCCCAGGAGGCCGCAGGAGGCCCCGGGAGGCCCCTGGAGTTCCTGGGAAGCCTCAGGAAGCCCCAGGAGGCCCCAGGAACCCCCAAGAGGCTCCAGGGGGACAAGTAGAGCCGGGGGCAGGCAGAGGACGGGATAGCGACGCAGGAGCGAAGTCCCCCGGAGGACGGGGCAGGCAGTCCTGTTCTGGTCGCCCGGGGCATTCCCCGGACGTCGAGCCTCCATCCCGCCAGAGGCTGGGTTTCGCTGCGCCCTGGCCCTCACGAGGGAGAAAGATAAGTAAGCATCGGGAGCAGGGGGGGGGGACTGAGGAATAATGCAGCAGGGAGGCGGAGGGGAGGACGACGACGACGACGACGAGGGAAGCTCATTTCAAACGTTTTTCGGCGTCGCTCGGGCGCGGAATCTGCACTCTCGCCAAAACTGACACGGGCACCAGAGCTGGGCGCGGAATCTGCACTTCCGCCAAAACTGACACGGGCACCAGAGCTGGGCGCGAGACTATTCCCGCCAGAGGCTGGGATCGGCACCGAAGGCGCCAAGGGCACGTGCTCACGCCGCCCGCGTTTCGAAGGCGCCGTGGGCAAACCGTACATACCGGTCTCCTGGTAGTGAAACGCTTTCGCGTTGCGCCTCATGGTTCCCGGCGCATTCTGCGAGACAGGATGCTTGCGCTTCTGGATCCAGACAGGCAGGCTCAGGTAAGCGCGGTAGATATCGTAGCATGAGCACCAGTCTTTCCCGAACCAGAAGAGTTCGGCCAGCGTGATGAATTGGCCAGTGCGGATCTGCCAGTTCCCGCCAGAGGCTGGGTTCCACCTCATCAAGCCAGTCTCGCCGCCGTCCTGTGTCATGATCAACTCCAAGTCTTCGTTGGTCAAGTGCCCTTTGCGTGAGGAGAGCCACGAATAAGTCGCCCAGCTGCGCGCGAATTGGTAATGCCAGTAGGCAGGTTGAAGGATGCTCCCGCCAGAGGCTGGGAAGGGCTTCCACTCTGTGCGCACAAGCCTGGCCTCGCCATCGTGCAGCGTCAAAATGTGCTTGACGTAGTCGCGCGTGTCGCGCACGCCGGGGAAGTCCTCAATCGAGGCGACGGGTGTCTCCGTCGGTGCCGCCCTCTCCCCAATCCCCCTCCTCGCCCTGGCCCCCTCTCCCCTCCCCTCCCCCCTCCTCGCCCTCTCCCTCCTCGTTCGCCGACCCCCCCCCCTCCCGCGCGGGGGGAAGCGGGGATGGGCGGAGAGGACGTTGCTGGGGGTCGACTGGGCTTTCGCATCGCTGGAGACAACCCCCGCCATTCCTGCTTGAGCTGCAGCCAGTCCTCTTCCTGGAGCACCCACCACCCGCCAGAGGCTGGGCTGAGGTCCGGCCACTCCTCGCAGAAGAGCAGACGGTCGTGCTCCATCTGGTGGGTCAGCAAATGCATGTAGTGGACCTTCCTGCTGGCGATGGCCTTCACGACATCCTCGTTGACGCCCCAGCGCCCGGCGTTCTTGGAAGGGATTCCCGCGATGAACTCTGCGGCGTCTGGGATCGGGTCCGCGTGCGCCCGCAGGTGCTGGAGGAGCAGCGCCCGATGCTGATCGCGAGCCCTGGCCGTCGCCGCTGGCTCCCGAGGAGGACCCCCCGCCCGCGGCCTGCTCTGCCAGTAATCGCCGAAGTGCAGCTGCCTATCGCTGGTGCGCACAATCTGGCGAAGCCGCTCCTTCTGGTCCTCGGTCAGCCGCTGCAGCCTCTTGGCGGACACGTGCATGGTGAGGTCGATCTCGCCGTCCGCCCCGCCAGAGGCTGGGTCGCGCGGGCGCGCGGGCCCCGCTCGCGACCTCGAGCGGCGACGCACCCTGCTCTGCGGCTCCGCTGGGTCGGCCTCGACGCCCTCCTCCTCCTCGTCCGACGGAGGGTCCGACTTCTGATCTGGGCTGTAATCGAGATCGCGGACTTCAGCCGATTCCTGATCGGACATCCTCATCGCCTCGTCCAGCTGGAAATCCTCGAGGTGGTCGCGGCGCTCGGCGCCGCCTGGGGCGCTGTCCGCAGGCTTGTCGCAGGCGGCAGCACCGGCATCGACGCTCGCCGCTGGCAGCAGCGCGGAGGCCGCGCTGGTGGCGTCGGCGGACGCCCCCGGCGCGGCGGCGGGCGCCCCCGCCATAGGCTCCACCGGACAGGCGGTGTCCGGGGCCGGAGGGCTCTGCGGCGCGGGCTGGCTGGGGGCTGGCGGGCTCTGCGGCGCGGGCTCGCCGGGGGCCGGCGGCCTCTCCGGCGCGGGCTCGCTGGCGCGGGCCGGCGCCCGCGCCGCGTCTCCCGCCAGAGGCTGGGGCACGGCCGTCGGCGGCGCCGCAGTTGCCGCCGGAGGCGCGGGCCTGGCCGGCGGCGGCGCCGCAATTGCCGCCGGAGGCAGGGGCCTGGCCGGCGGCGGCGCCGCAGTGGCCGCCGGAGGCTGGGGCGCGACGCCGGCAGAGGAAGAGCTCGCACTGGCCCCGGCCCCCCCCTCCTCAGGGGGGAAGCCGAGCGGCCACGAGCGGGCGGCCTCGGCGACATCCAAGAATATCGCCTCCGCGTGGGCGAGGTTATCCGCCGTCGCGGCCTTCCCTTGCATCAACCACCACATCGCCGCGAGCGGTTTCTTGATATGGTTTGTGGTCCATCCGAGGGTGAACTTCGCGCCAGAGGCTGCGAGCGTCACTGACAAGTCCCAAGGGGACTGGTGATATTTATAGGCCCAACCGTCCTCGTCGAAGCACTTGGGGTCGAGCGCCTTGTCCACCTTGTGCGGCGTGGCGGTGGAGACGAGCGGGTGGCTCAGCAAGAGGGCGCGTAGGCGGTGGATGTTGGTGTAGTGCTCCATCAGAACGCCCTCCCTCACTCTGGTTTCCAACTGCGCCTCCTGCGGCGCTCCCATTGGAAGGGGTGTCCCGCCAGAGGCTGGGGCCCTCACGAGGAAAGGAACGAAGAGCCACTTGTGGCTTCCCCCCGTAGGCATTTGGACTGAGTAGTAGTGCCACGGCCGTTGTGCGCCGGGGGTCGGCTTGGCGCTGGTATTGCCAAAGGCAATGGTCTCGCTGGTTCGGAGAGGATTGCCGCGGCGCCAATCCCGCAAGTTTCCCGCCAGAGGCTGGGGTTCAGTCAAGTCTCCCGCCAAAGGTTGGGGCCCAGCGAGTGGATGCTCCGACATCCCGGCCGAGAGGGCTTGGAGCGGCTGTGGACTGGGCCGAGAGGGCTTGGAGGCGCTTGCAGCACGAGCGGCTTGGGCCGAGACGGCTGTGGAGAGCAGCTGCCCCCTGCCTCTTTTTCCTCCTCCCCGTCTTACTCACAACCGCTCCCTGGAGCCCTCCCAGGATCCAACCGCCTCGATTTTCAGAGGTGCGTCCAGCCGCGGCGACGAACGGCCCTCCGGGGGCGCACTGCTCTCCTAGAGACGTTGGCGACGTGGCGACGCTCTGGCCAGAGTTTCGAGGCGAAGGCAGCCGTGGCGACGATGCCTCCGTGGCTCCAGCATGCTCCAGCCGTGGCGACGATGGGTCCGGCTCCCCATATTCCATGGTTGTTCTCTCCCACCTCTTGTACTCCTTCCTCCTCGTCCCACTTCCTCTCGTCTTCTACTCCCTCCTGCTCTACTACTCCTTCCTCCTCCTCCCACTTCCACTCCCTCCTCTACGTCCTCGTCCTCGTCCTCGTCCAAAACCTCCTCCTCCTCCCACTTTCCGCCCCACCCCTGCCCCCGTCCCTCCGCGTGCCAGGCGCGCGCAAACTTGCATGGCTGGCACGCGCAGCTCTATGAAGTCTCTGAGATTCCGCGCCGACATTCCCACGCGACCAGCCACCCCGGGGGGAGGGCCCGACAGGAGCCATAGCATGGGATCGCATAGCACTGCATCGCGTGGCCTAGCACGGCATATCATCGCATCGCACAAGGTTCCATGTGTTCGCAAGGCGTTGCAATGCAATGCACAGAGCACACTCGCACCAAGTCCAGACACTGCCCAGAAGTACGCCAGAGCCGTACTGTGTACAACATTCACACACGACCACCATGTGTCTCACAGAGAGGTTGTTGGGTGGGAACACCAGAGCTACAGCATGGTATCCCGTCGGATGGCGTCGCATACTATAGCATAGCATCGCACCACACCGGAGAGCAGCGCACGGCGTGGCACAGCATTGCTTAACAACGCATGGCGTACCACGGGAATGCGTACATATGGACAGCGTTCAAACGATCACGGAGCACGGTTTGGGATAGCATGTCGTAGCAAAGCAAACAAGTTAAGAAGATGTAACAAACACACGCCATGGAAATTCATGGTCTAAAGTAGATCACACCCCGCCCAAAAAAGTAGATCAGACCACGCCCAAAAGTACATCAGACAACCCACAAGGAGACCAGACCCCGCGTCAAAGTAGGCCAGACCCCGTCCAAAAATAAATCCGACCACCCACACGTAGACCAGACCCTGCCCACAAGTACAGCACACCCGCCCAAAAGCAGAGCAGACCACCCGCAAATAGACCACACCCCGCCCAAAAGTAGATCAGACCCCGCCCGAAAGTAGATCAGACCACCCACTCGGAGACCAGACCCCGCCCAAAAGTACATCAGACCACCCACAAGGAGACCAGACCCCGTCCACAAGTAGAGCAGACCCGCCCAATGGCAGATCAAACCACCCGCAAGGAGATCAGACCCCACCCAAAAGTAGATCAGACCCCGCCCAAAAGTACATCAGACCACCCACAAGGAGACCAGATCCCGCCCTAAAGTAGAGCAGACCCGCCCAACAGCAGACCCGACCACCCATACGTAGACCAGACCCCCCAAAAAAGTAGATCAGACCTCGCCCAAAAGTAGATCAGACCACCCACATGGAGACAAGATCCCGCCCGCAAGTAGATCAGACACCGCCCAAAAGTAGATCAGACCACCCGCAAGGAGACCAGACCCCGCCTAAAAGAAGACCAGACCTGCCCAAAAGTAGATCAGACCACCCAAACGTAGACCAGACCTGGTCCACAAATAGGGCAGACCCGCCCAGACGCATATCATACCACCCACATGTAGACCAGACCCCGCCCAAAACTAGATCAGACCCCGCCCAAAAGTAGATCGGACCACCCGCAAGGAGATCATGCCCCACCCAAAAGTAGATCAGACCCCGCCCAAGAAGCGGATCAGACCACGCACTAGTAGACCAGACCTTGTCCACAAGTAGAGCAGGCCCGCACAAAAGTAGACCAGACCACACATAAGTTGACCAGACCCCTCCCAAAAGTAAATCAGACCCCGACCATAAAATATAACCGGGCCGTTTCTGGAAACGAAGAAGGAAAACCGGGCCGTTTCTGGAAACGCGAGAAGAAAACCGGGCCGTTTCTGGAAACGAGGAAAGAAAAAAGGCCGTTTCTGAAACCGAGGGAAGAAAACCGGGCCGTTTCTGGAAACGAGAAAACAAAACCGGCCCGTTTCTGGAAACGAGGAAAGAAAAAGGGCCGTTTCTGAAACCGAGGGAAGAAAACCGGGCCGTTTCTGGAAACGAGAAAACAAAACCGGCCCGTTTCTGGAAACGAGGAAAGAAAAAGGGCCGTTTCTGAAACCGAGAGAAGAAAACCGGGCCGTTTCTGGAAACGAGGAAAGAAAACCGGGCCGTTTCTGGAAACGAGGAAAGAAAAAGGGCCGTTTCTGAAACCGAGGGAAGAAAACCCTACCGTTTCTGGAAACGACAGAAGAAAACTTGTGGTCCCCCCCCCCCCCCACACAAAGAAAGAAAACATGTCGGAAATCCGAACATGTTTTCTTCGCTCGGTTGCAAAACCGAGCGAAGAAAAGATGTTCGGGTCTAGCATGTTGGCGAGAATGTTGTGGGCTCTATACTACATGTCATATAGGGCCCACAACATGCTCGCCAACATGCCAAATCCGAACATGATTTCTTCCCTCGGTTTCAGAACCGAGATGAGAAAATGAAAGCATGCCTAGTGGGCTACTTTCCTCCTTCGTTTCCAGAAGCAGTCTGGTTTTCTTCCCTGGGTTTCAGAAACGGCCCGGTTTTCTTGCTTCGTTTCCAGAAACGGCCCGGTTTTCTTCCATCGGTTTCATAAACGGCCCTTTTTCTTTCCTCGTTTCAGAAACGGCCCGGGTGTTTTGGGGTTGTGGGTTTTTTTTTTCTTTTATTTTTTTTTTTTTTTTTTTTTTTTTTTTTTTTTTTTTTTTTTTATTCTTTTTTTTCCTCGTTTCCAGAAACGGCCCGGTTATCCTTCCTCGTTTCCAGGAAACGGCGCCTTTTTTTTTTTTTTTTTTTTTTTTTTTTTTTTTTTTTTTTTGTTGTTTTTTTTTTTTTTTTTTTTTTTTTTTTTTTTTTTTTTTTTTTTTTTTTTTTTTTTTTTTTTTTTTTTGTTTTTTTTTTTTTTTTTTTTGTTTTTTTGTTTTTTTTTTTTATTTTTTTTTTTTTTTTTTTTTTTTCTTTCCTCGTTTTCCAGTAGTGTCGGTTTGTTTTCTCGAGGTGGCTGCTCGCGCGGGTTTTTTTCCTCGGTTTCAGAAAACGGACTTTTCTCTTTTCCTTTCCTCGTTTCCAGAAACGGCCCGGTTTTCTTCTCTCGGTTTCATAAACGGCCTGGTTTTCTTTTTTCGTTTCCAGAAACTGCCCGGGCTGTCTTCCCTGGTTTCCAGAAGCGGGCCCTTTTTCTTTCTGGACGGGGTGCGACGCACTTTGGGCGGAGTCTGCTCTACTTGCGCGTGGTCTGGTGTACTTTTGGGCGGGCCTGCTCTACTGGGGCACAGGGTTTGGTCTACTAGTGGGTGGTCTGATCTACTTTTGGGCGGGGTCTGCTCTACTTGCGAACGGGGTCTGGTCTCCTTGTGGGTGGTCTGATCTACTATTGGGCGGGGTCTGATCTACTTTTGGGCGAGGTCTGGCGTCCTTGTGGGTGGTCTGATGCACTTCTGGGCGTGGTCTGACCTACTTTAAGGCGGGGTCTGGTCTACTCAAGGGTGGTCTGGTCTACTGTTGGGCGGGTCTGGTCTACTTTTGGACGGGGCCTGGTCTCCTTGTCGGTGGTCTGATCTACTTTTGGGCGGGGTCTGACCTACTTTAAGGCGGGGTCTGGTCTACTCAAGGGTGGTCTGGTCTACTGTCTGGCGAGTCTGGTCTACTTTTGGACGGGGTCCGGTCTCTTTGCGGGTGGTCTGATCTACTTTTGGGCGGGGTGTGATCTCCTTTTGGGCGGGGTCTGGTCTCCTTGTGTGTGGTCTGATCTACTTTTGGGCGTGGTCTGATCTACTTTTGGGCGGGGTCTGGTCTACTTATGGGTGGTATGGTCTACTTTTGGGCGGGTTTTGCTCTACTTGTGGACAGGGTCTGGTCTACTTATGGGTGGTTTGGCCTGGTTTGACGGGCGGCCTGGCCTTCTGCGCTGAATGGATTGGCTTGCGTCTGTGCGGGGTCGGAACATTTCCTCTGTTGCGTAACAGCGCCGCGCGCGTCCAAGGGCGCGTATGAAGCTGCACCTCCGGGCAAGAGACTGGTCTACCCATCAAAACTTGGCCGCGCTGGAAGGTCTTGCGCGCTTCCTCGCGCGCCAGAGGCGTCACCCCGGAACTGCTCACGCACTGGAGTCGCGACGCGCGCAAAATTTCGACACCTGAGTCAGGGCCAGGCCGCGTCAGTGGCGCGCCAGAGGCTGCGTCGTTTTCCCACCCGCGATCGCGCGCCTGCGATCTACTCCTCCGCTGAGTCCGAGCCCCCCCCATTCCCGTCCACCTCGTCCGCGATTGGCTCGAGCAAGCGCCGCACCTCCATCATCGTTCCCGCGAAGTACTTCTCTACTTTCTCAGCGAAACCGTCGTCGCCGCCGAGCTTCTGGGCGAAATTCTTGTCATGCCCCGCCATGTGCAGTGCGCATCGGTCCAAGGTCGCGTCGAGCCACTCCCGGTGCACCTCGTTGACCGCCACGCCCTCGTACTCCATCGCGCCAGAGGCTGCGATTGCCAACGCGCCAGACCCCGCCGTGAAGTCAACGATGTGCGTGATGTGATGGTGCTCGCAAATCCGCTGCCAAAAGCTCAATGGCTTGACCTCCAAGTGCGAGAAGGGGTGCCCGTTCGCCTCGATGTCTTTCTGCGCGCGCCTCCCTCTCACCGGGCCAGCGGCTGCGTTTCCCAAGATCGAGGCCTTCGTGTCGTGGGTCATCCGCGGCAGCTCGCGGCACTGCCGCATAGGCACGCCCGTGTACGTCGTGTACGAACTCGTGGTCTCGCCGCACAAGTTGAACTCCGCGCGCTGCACTACCTTCATGGCGCCTCTTTTCGGGATGGAGCAGATGACGACTTCCTTGTTGTTGCACGCAAAACAAGTCACTCTTCCCGGGACTCTGGGGTCCTGCGCCTTGCCCGGCTGCACATACACACACCAACACTCAGTCACAGCGTGCGCGCCAGAGGCTGCGAGACCCTCCTCTTTGTCCTCGAGCAGTTTGCGGCACGACCGGCTCCGCCCGTCGAGGAAAATGACGATATCGTGAACCGAACGCTTCTGCGAGACGAAATCAAGCACCCGCCCGAAACGCTCCGCATCCACAGCGACGCGGTCGCCCAAGCTCGCCGCCGCCCCGCTCTTGCTCACGTTTGGGGCGAACAGGTCGGCCGACACAACGAATGCTCGGACGTCTTGCTTTTTCCTGGCGTACCTATGTCCGAGACGCATCTCTTCCCAGAGTTTCTGCAACTGGGCGGTGCTGTGTTCCGCGCCAGTGGCTCCGCCAACCGACGGCAGCGCCACGAACGAAACGGACTTCCTGCGAAGAGAGAGGAGCAAGTCCTTGGTTTTCTTGAGGTCCTCCTGGTCGGCCTCCGCGAGCTCGGACGCCCCCATGACCACGCCAGAGGCCCCGCCCTCGGCAGTGCCAGTCGAAATGGGACCCGCCGCGCAAGCAGCGGTCAGCGCGCGGTACTTGACGCCCATCTCCTTGGTGCTATCGGTGAAATACCGGTGCCACAGGAAGGCGGCTGCACCTCCCTGCAGGTCTTTGGCGGCCAGCTCCTGGAGCTCCTCGTCGAAGTGGCCACCAGCCCAAACGGCCCACGCGAAGTCGATCAACGCCTGCGTCTTCGCTTCTCGGCCTTGCTGGTCGCGGTATTCGGCCACGGGGACAGCGAACATGTTTTCCAACCCTGTGTTATCGGAGCTCTCCTCTCGCCGAAATGCAGCAGCTAAGCCTTTCTCGCCAGAGGCTGAGAAGTGTTTCACGATGGCAAGCGGCGAGCGAAACATGGATACTGTAGGCGCCATGTCTTTGTCGATCATCGCCGCCTCGTGCATAATGTACTCGATGACATCATGTTTCTTGAACAGCACGTGCGTCAGCGCGGGGGTCTTTTTCTCTTGCCCCGTGACCCGTCCCACAGAAAGCCCCCCCCCCCATGGGGGCGTCGCCTGTCAGCCGGGCAACGCGCAAGCAGTCCAGGACGAACGCCATCGAGTCGCAGGCAGCCGCGTCCTTGTCTGCCTGGGAGGGCGCCGTCCTTGCTTTGCAGAGCTGCGCCAGCCGCATCAACAGCGTGGGTTCGCGGAGCTCGGGGCAGAAAGCCTCCGCCAAAGAGTAAGCCACGGCGCAAGCGTGATTCCCGACGAAAGGCGTCAAGCTTTTCAAAGCCTTGGCGTGTGCCGCGGTGAGCGCGTTGCCCTTGAACGTGATCCCGTAGGTCGTGAGGACTTTGGTCAATTTCGGAAGAGATATGTTCTCGGCCACAGCCTTCTGGTACTTTGTCAGGCGACTCACCTTTTCAGCCAGCTTCCAAAAGGCATCCGCGCCAGAGGCTGCGGAAGTAGAGAATACGGTCTCAGAGAACAGCAGCGACGCTAGCAGGCAGGCCTCAGGGTCGGGGCTGAGACGCAGCCTGATCGGCACAGACAAAGCTGCCTCAAACAGCTTGAATGTGCGATCACTGTTGCCGGCGGACAATGCCTCTGCCATGGCGCCATACCACGCCATCACAAGCGGGTGCCCCGCCAGCATGGGCACTCCCGTTGCCATGAGAACAGTGGATTCGCCCTCGGTCATGCGCTGGGCAACCTTGGTGTTGACAACTCGCGCTGGGAGCGGCACGTCGAACGAGTAGCGCCGCGACGGCGGGTGGTCGGAAGACAGCAAGAGCCTCTCCTCAGTCCAGTTCGCCATGGCGGCATCGAGCTGGCTGATAGAGACGATGTCGGACGTGTCGGCGGCGAGCGGGTCAAGCATCCACACCGTCCCTGCAGCCTCGTACTGCCCCGTCGTAGAGAAGCTCAACTGCAAGTTGTCGTACTGCATGACCTCCCGAAACGATGTCAGGTGCGCGCCAGAGGCTGCGGAAGAAATTTTCAGAGGAGGGATGAGCATGACGGAGGCGGGCACTTTGAAGGCCACCAGCGCTTGCTTCTCAGACAGGAACTTCAGGAGAGCATTGTCGACGCACTCCTTGGCCCCCTTGGCCCAATTGATCAGATGCCCCGCCTGGCTCTGCACCGAATCCATCTCGAGCAGCTCCTCGACGGCCAATGGCGCAGGCGGTGAGGGCGCCGCTGCAGACGGCGCCGCAGGCGCCGGTGCAGGCGGCGCTGCAGGCTGCTGTGCCGTGCGCGGCCTCTTCGGCGCGGGAAGAGCTTCCTGATGAGGCGCCATGGGCGGCGCGAGCACACGAAGAGACGCAAGAAGAGTCGGGCGCGCGCCTCGTTGCCAGCACTTGGTCCTTGAACCGATCAGCTGCGCTGGGTGGATATCTTATTCATTATTTCGGGCGTGGTCTGCTCTACGTTTGGACGGGGTCTCGTCTCCTTGTGGGTGGTCTGATCTACTTTTGGACGGGGTCTGATGTACTTTGGGGCGGGGTCTGGTGTCCTTGTGGGTGATCCGGTTACTTTTGGGCGGGTCTGGTCTACTGTTGGACGGGGCCTGGTCTGCTTATGGGTTGTCTGATCTACTTGCGGGCGGGGTCTGATCTACTTGTGGGCAGGGTCTGGTCTCCTTGTGGGTGGTCTGTTCTTCTTTTGGGCGGGGTCTGGTCTACTTTTGGCGGGGCCTGGACTGCTTGTGGGTGGTCTGATCTACTTTTGGGCGGGGTCTGGTCTACTTTTGGGCGGGGTCTGGTTTACTCGTGGTTGGTCAGGTCTACTGTTGGGCGGGTCTTGTTTACTTATGGGCGGGGTCTGGTCTCCTTATGGGTGGTCTGATCTACTTTTGGGCGGGGTCTGATCTACTTTTGGGCGGGGTCTGGTCTCCTCGCGGGTGGTCTGATCTACTTTTGGGCGGGTCTGGTCTACTTTTGGGCGGGGTCTGGTCTCCTTGCGGGTGGTCTGATCTACTGTTGGGCGGGTCTGGTCTACTTTTGGACGGGGTCTGGTCTCCGTGTGGGTGGTCTGATCTACTTTTGGGCGGGGTCTGATCTACTTCTGGTCGGGGTCTGGTCTACTTTTGTCTTGGGTCTGGTCTAGTTGCCGTTGGTCTGGTCTACTCTGGGTTGGGGTCTGGTCTACTTTTGGGTGGTATGGATGACCTGTTGGCGGGCTCTGGTCTACTTTGGGGCAGTCTGGATACATATATTTATATATGTGTGTTATTTCTTTTTTGGGGGGTCTGGTCTACTGTTGGGCGGGGTCTGGTCTACTTTTTGACGCGGTCTGGTCTATTTTTGTCTGGGGTCTGGTCTACTTGCGGCTGGTCTGGCGTGCTCTGGGTCGCGGTCTGGTCTACCTTTAGGTGGTCTGGATTACTTGTTGGCGGGGTCTGGTCTACTTTGGGGTTGTCTGGTATATTTTGGACGGGGTCTTGACTACTTTCTGGGTGGTCTGGTCTACTTTTGGGCGGGGTCTGGTCTACTTTGGGGCGGTCTGGTCTAGTTGTTGGGCGGGTCTGGTCTACTTGCGGGCTGGGCCTGGTCTACTTTTGCGGGGTCTGGTGTACTTTTTGACGGGGTCTGGTCTACTGTTGTCCGGGCTCGGGTGTGCTTGCGCGGCCTGGTATAATTTTGGGTGGTGCCTGCTCTACTTGTGGACGGGGTCTGGTCTACTTTTGGGTGGTCTGGTCTACTTGCGGGCGGGGTCTGGTCTACTCTGGGTCGGAGGTGGTCTACTTTTGGGCGGTCTGGATAACTTGTTTGGCGGGGTCTGCTTTACTTCGTGGCTGGGTCTGGCCTGCTACCTGGGTGGCCTGCCTCACTTTTGGGTGGTCTGGTTACCTCTTTGACGGGGTCTGGTCTACTTGCGGGCGTTCCGGCTTACTTTTTTCTGGGGGGGGAGGGAAGTCTACTTTCTGGGCGGTCTGATTATAATATGGGCGGTGTCTGATCTACTTCTGGGTGGTCTGGTTCACTGTTTGGCGAGGTGCGGCCTACGTCTGGGTGATCTTGCCTGCTTGCGGGCGGGGTCTCCTTTTTTGTTCGGGTAAGATCCTCAGGCGCGCATTGGAATTCCGTCCACAGTCACTGCTTTGGGCCCTATATAATCCCTCACCTGCCTCGCTGCAGACGCCCATGCGACGACGTCGCGCAGAGTCGAGAAAAGCGTCCCGCCAGAGGCTGGGGGTGCCGCTTCCGACACTGCGAGGTTCGACCCCGCTCTGCGGGCCACGCGCCGCACCGCCGCCCGCGCATCTGGATGCACCGTGACGAGGCCTGGCCCGAGATGAATAACCTCCTGGCGCTCGTTTGCTGGGACGTGGCGCGTGCGATGGTCGAGTGGAATTCTGTCTGGGTGGCCCTGGGCTGCGACCAGGAGCGTCTGCGTAACGACGTCCAGGCCAAGCGAGGCGATGTAAAAGAAAGAGACGGCCAGATCCACACTTGCTGCCAGCGCGTCCACGTCGTGGAGAAACGCCAAGTCTGGAACGACGACGAGGTCTGCTTCTGCGCAACGGTGTCTGCCAGTGGCAGTAGCGCAACCTCTCGCAGGGCACATGTCGGTCGCACCGCCGAGGCTTGCTACCTTGCTGTACGGCGAGGGCCGCGCCAGAGGCTGCGTCGTCGAACCTAGTCTCGGGGCCAGGTTGACGCCGGGCGGGTTCACGAAAGGCGCCCCTGGACGCGCCCGCGTCTGCTGGACGCCTGGTATATTGTTGCGGCTGCGCGCTTGGAACTTACCCATGTCGTCGCTCCACAAAGCGCTCCCCTCAGTGCCGGCGCCGGAATGCACCGCGGTCGACGGGCCCCGCGCCCGTCGAATGCGGGCAACAGTCACGGCCAGGCGGGCGGCCCCAAGGACGGCCCGAGAACGTCCGCGAACCAGCCCGGGCGCGCTCTT
The DNA here is from genome assembly GCA_963575745.1 of Prorocentrum cordatum. NCBI lineage: Eukaryota > Dinophyceae > Prorocentrales > Prorocentraceae > Prorocentrum > Prorocentrum cordatum. Next base: position 16,747 of record CAUYUJ010004523.1, read on the forward strand.
CCTTTTTAACGTGGCCGCCGCAGTAGCTTGAGGGTTGTAATGCCCACGCCGTTGGCCGAGCAGTTCCCGCCAGAGGCTGGCGCATTCCCTGGAGAAGGACGTCAAGCCTAGTCCAGGGCGAGCCGCGCCTTCGTCGAATTCTGATGCCGTCTTCGGCCCGTTCAACTTCAGGATCAAGCAGTCGTCGTGAAAAGCAATATCATCAGTGCGGTGCTCTACCCGTTGATCCCGATATCGGGCTAAGTCGCGCTCGACGGTGCACTCCCCGTCTTCAATCGAAATGTAGAAACGCACGAGGCGGCAGAGCATGCGAGAGGCCCCACGGAGCCGGTTCGGGCAAGCCGCCTCCCAAAAGACATCGTCGAGAATGCGAGCCCACGCTTGCTGGTTAGTTGCCCCCGCCAGTGGCTGGGATGGCCCCATCTGTTGCATCATGTAGGGAAGCACGCCGTTGTACTGCAATACCGCCGCCTGCTCGTCGCAGCCGAGGAGGCCCGCCAGCTGGCGAACGCCCCGCAGAAGGAAACGCCGCACTCCCACATCGGGCACTGGGCCGAAGCCTTTCTGCACGAGACGCCGGTCAAACATGGCCAGCGCCGAGCGGACGTCAGTCCGCGGGAAGTCCGCGAGCAAGCGCTCTTTTGTCAAGCTCGCCACGTTCTGCAATCGGTGGAGGAGCTCCTCCTTGTGCGCTGCTGCTGGTTCCCCCCATGGCATCACGGGGCCTCCGTCTGCGTAGAACACATACCTGCGGCGAAGATCGCGCATGACCGTCTCTGTGATGAAGCCAGCCTCGTGTCCTTCCGCTCGGACACGGAGCCGCGGTAGCGGCTCCTCGGAAGCCGGGGCGGTCGCGCCAGAGGCTGCGGCTGCGACGGGAGGTACCTGGAGGGCCGACTGGAAGACCCGCCCTTCCATGAAGACAGCATCCAGCGTCTCGACCATGCAATCGATCTCGGAACGCGACTTTGCAATGTCGTGGCTGGCGACGTCGAAGAGTCGCAAGAACCAATTGCATATGATCCCCCAGTCCGCGGCCACACCAACGGCCATACAGAACTTAGTATCGAATTTCCGCAACAAGGCGCCCGCCCGATGGCGCTGCTCCCGGTCGTGGCGACGGTCCGACGCGATGCACGCTAGCAAAGTTGCCACCGGCACGAGCAAGAGGGCGATTTTCAACACTGGGTCCGCCGTCGAGTCGAAGCGTTGCTTGGCGAACGCCAAATTCCGCACGATTCCCGCCAGGGGCTGGGGTCCTCCAGGCAACCCAGGCACTGCCACTGCGTGCACGTTGTCGTTGTCCTCCTGGATTGCCACCAGAAGGTTGTGCAGCTTGTTAGAGTGCATTAGGTCAGGAACCAACGCATGCCGATCATTGAACAGCTCCCTCCAGACCTCCCCAAACACGTCGTCGCAATGCATCGACTTGACGGCAATGCGTATGGCGTGTGCTGGATCGCGAATCACGATTAACAAGTTGGGGAACAGTTCGCGAGCAGCGAGGAAGACTGAACGCCGCTCCTTGGACGCGCCATCAGCAGAGAAACTGGTGACTGTTCGCAGCACGTGTGCTTTCAGTTCCTCATCGCACGCCAGGGGCTGCGCCCCCCTGCGGCCCTTAATTCTGCCGAGCGGCGTGCAAAATTTTGTCAGAAATGCATCAAGCTGCTTAACCGCAGTGACAGCGTGGTCCTCCTCGAAGTCGGACGCGTGTTTCTTCGAGCAGTCGAGAAGGCCTAACACGCCCGAGAGGCAATATCCTGACGCACCAACGTTGCCCAAGTGGAAGCCCTGACCGCTATGTTGTACAGCAGGAAGGTCGGCGCGAAACCGGACGATTTTCCGATACTTCGACTCATCGATAGCCAAAGATATGGAAGTCGCCTGGTGCAGCACTTTGCGGATATTCTTCCTCAAGACCTCCGCCATCACTTGGAGTTGTCGGCGATGGCGTTTCCGTCTTCTGTTCGCCACCGAGCCAGGCGCGTGCCCTTTCTTATCGCAGATGCGAGCGTCCTTCCGGTGAGAGACTCCTTCTGATAGCACCGCCCACGCGTCTTTCCACTCCGATGGGGACGGTGCGTTTCCCTTTATCAAGCCAGTATCAGACTCGGTCGCCAGAAGCTCGCATGGCTTCTCAGTTGGCCAAACGGTCGGGCACGCCAGAGGCTGTGGTACAGTCGGCTGAGCAAACATGTCGGAACCCTTTCTCTTTTTTATCCCACAGGCCACGCGGTGCGAATCGGAAGTGCTATGTCGTTCTAAAAGCATCCTGGCGTGAAAACCCGTCTTCGGGCGAATCTGGAACTTGGCAAACTTTGAAAACCTGGCGCCGTCACACTTGTTGCCAGAAGCCGCAAACTCAGCGCATATCCTGCACCCGAGGCCCCATATGCCACGGTTAACGCCTCGCGACAACCAAGAACGGCCCTCGTAGAGGGTACACGCCTCGTAAACCTTGGGGCGCTTCTGCAAATCGCACCGAATGCAGAAACCCTTGCAAGCCGCATGGCGTTCCAGATGCTGCGCCTCGGAAAGGGACCCGTCAAACACCTGGAGCATGTCATCCGAAATGGGGCGCTTTCGCGACTGAGTCTGCGAACCCTTTCCACTTTTGGGAACCTTCCGTGCCAACGGCGGGGAAATCAGAGCCGGAGCTTGTGACCTCTTCGCCGCTTTGACCGCCGCGCATGACCGTGGCCTCCGCGCCAGAGGCTGCGACGACTTCCTCAATGGACTCAGCTTTCGCAGCGAGGAGCGCCCAACACTTTGAAATGTGTGCCTCCTGTAGCTTGGCATGATCGAATGCGATGTCTTCTGTGCCTCGGCCTTCCTCCGAGTCGCCCTCGCGGCAGTCGGTTTCTGCCCCCCCTCAGCGCGCGCGGGTTTCACCCTCTTTCCCGCCAAGGGCTGGGGCCCGAAACGAAGCGGCGGCGCAAGCAACACCATCCCGTGCAGTAGATCCCCCTGACACTGCTTTCCCCAAGTGTGTTGAGCCGCCCTTTTTGAGCCAAACGGCTACTCGCGCGAAATTCAAGCCAGAAAAACGCGTGAAACGGGGGATAAGGGCGGTTTGAATTTCCGGGGAGCGGCCTACCTACACGACCACACTTCGGGTGATAGGGAGGTTGCGGGAGGGACAGACTGGAACTATATCGCACCATCGCGTAGCATCGCATCGTTTAGCATCGCGTAGCATGACAAAACATAACATAGCATACCATTGCATTGCATAACATATCATCGTGTGGGATCAAATAGCACAACACAGCACAAAAGGGCATTTCATGTCGTACCATGGCGTGATACATCATAGCAGAGCATCGCACAGCATATCAAAACAGAGTACAGGATTGCGAGGCATTGCGTATAACAGCATAGCTTCGCATAGCATACCGTGGCATAGTATCGCACATTATCGGGTCGCATCGCATAGCATAACATGGCATGGTGCAGCACACTATTGCACATGATCGCACAGCATATCATAGCACAGCATTGCATATCATATCATAAAATTGCATTATATTGGATTGCACAGCACCGCACAGCATCGCTTAGCGTAGCATAGCAAAGACACAACGGGACAACTTGCTCTAGCTAGTTGTCCTGGTTGAGTGGCAGCAGAACTACCCACCACAACAAGACACCTTAATGTGATGGGCAGCCCGTGGTGGACCAGTCAGGTTCAGCTGGCCAAGCGCAGAAGGCTTACCAAGAAAACGGCCAGCATGAAGAACCCAGAGTCGGCAATCGCATTGCGCTCATCCAAACAACTCGGCGGCCGCAAAAAGTGGCTCTACGGTTGTGGCTCCTTGCATCCGACAGATGCATCTGTCGTGGAGAGCTTCCAAGCTGCTTTCCAGAAGGCTTTCTCAATGGACTTCTACATCACGAAGTACCAGGGCAAGATGATGGAGTCCATGACGCCGCTCTTCCAGTCTATGCTCACCGGCATGCAGCGTCTGGAGCAGCAGGAGAGGGACGAGAAGGAGGAGGAAACCCGGAAGGTGCTCAGTGAGGGCGGCGCTGATGGCGAGGACCAGACGCTGGCCAAACGGGGCCGGACGCGCGAGGATCTCGCTCGCCGCGCTCGGCGGGTCTGTATCCGCCTGGCGTCGATGGCGAACCGGTGCTTCTGGCTCTCCACGACGGAGGTGGCCGTGCATATCCTCACAGGCGGCGACTGCCTCCAGTCGCACCACAATGTGCGGCTCTTCACGAGACAACTACAGTGGGCCTGCCAGCAGTGCAAACGCTTGCTAAACCATGAAGGTTCGGGCGGGGAGACGCATAATGATCAGGTGCCAATACAAGCAGTCCGCATCCAGATCCCTGACGCCGACAACGAGGAGGAGGACGCAGCAGGTGACACCAGCGGTGCTCCTCAGCCTCCTGGAGACACTCCTGCTGGTGACGAGCAAGGTGGCGGTGCGGAGTGCGAGGACATGCACGCGTGCACCACCAGCGCGAACACGGCCGACGACTACGCCCACAGAGGCCCTCGCCTGCAGACCATGCCGTACTACGTCTACAGGATGTACGTCCGGCGAGTCCTGAAGCCGAGCCGGGTCAAAGCTTCTGGACCGCGATTCTTCGCCTTCGAGAACCACTACGTCATGGCTCAGCGGTGCATGCAGGAGGTCCAGTTGACGCGGAGTGACGTCCCCACCATCGATGGCTTCCAGTGCCCGACCTGGGCACAGGACCCCGAGCAGAACTCGCTCTTCAAGGCCCTCCTCTTCACGCCTTGGGCGTGCGAGTGTCCCCTCTCTTGTGGCTGCGTTACTCAGTACAGCCATATGCTGAGGAACTGCGACTGCCCCGCCGTGCGCCCATACTCGTTCGAGCGGGCGTGGCGGCTTCGGTGCGCGGAGATCCACGTGTTGGCAGCGCGCGCAGACTCCAGGAGCCGCCTGGCCCGCAAGAGGCTCGTGCTCGCGGACACGACCCTCTTCTCCGAGCTGAAAGAGCCCCGGGCGAACCTCGAGGAGGGCGAGCTGGTGCTCCTCAGCCTGGCGCACTTCGCAAGGTCCCAGCTGGCGCGGCGCATGCCAGCGGAGGCGGCACGGCGCATCCTCGCCTTCAGTGACCACCACTGCCGGTGGCACGAGGAACAGTGCACCCTGGCGGAGTTCTGCGCGCACGTGGCGCGAGACGTGCTGGCGCACGTGGACCTCGCGGCGGAGGCGCGGGTTAAGCCTCGGCCAGCAACGACTGCACGCCTCGAGGCGGATGAAGACTCCGCGAGCGATGCCGAAGGGGTCAAGGGGCGAGTCCCGCTGGAGCTCGTTGACGTGGGTGGAGGCGGCGGCAGCGACGTAGAGGAGGACGTGGAGGACGCCGAGATTACCGAGATCTCCCGGTTTCCGCTGCGGGACCACGTCAGAGCAACCGAGCTGGCCCTACAGCAAGACCAACTGCAGCGCTTGGACCAGAAGGGCCGCCTCAGCTACGCCGATAAGCAGTTGAAGAACCTCGACCGAGCGTACAGCGGCATGCTGCAGCCCAGCTTTGCACTGCCAGCCAGCAGCGGCGCGCGGGAACATCAGGGCACGCGGCTGGACGAGACCTTCTCTGACATGCTCGCCCTACAGCGGCAAAGCATTGCGCTCCAAAAGAAGCAAGCGAGCCCGGATGGAGAGATCTTGCCCGATGCTGCGGACGACTGGCTCCCCAGCGGTGCTCCTCAGCCTGCTGCCGAGGACGCCCAACCAGAACTCGTTCCGCAGCTCTTGGCCATGCAGGGCCCGGCGGCTGTTGCGTGGAAGCTCGTCACTGATGCCCACTGCACGGAGGAGCAGATTGACGCGGTGGCGTTGTTTGCGTTGTCTCTGCAGAAACGCTTTGACGGCAGACCAGACAAGACAACGCATCTCCTCCCCGTGGCGTCCGCGACAGGCAACCACAGAGCGATCTGGCTCGGTGGAGGCGGTGTCGGCAAGACGCGCACCCTCTCCAAAGTGGTGGAGCCGATGGCCATCACTTACTTCGGCGAGCAGGGGTACCTCGGCAAAGCGCAGTCCAACCACGCCGCACACAACCTCGGCCCGCGCGGCAGGACCATGCATTCCTCCAATGGCCTGCTCATGTCGGATTCCATGCAGACAGCCAGGCTGCGCTTGACGCCACAGACGCAGAAAAAGCTGGATCGCCTCACAGGCACACTCGGCGTCGACGTGATCGATGAGCTGGGTGCTGTGCCGGGGCCTTTGCTGCATGCAGATGCACTGCGCACGACCTACGGCAGGGCGTTGCGCTACAACCTGGACCCACGAAGTACATGCGCCCGCAGGAGACGTGGGGACGCATGCCTGTGAAGATCTTGTGCGGAGACTTCTACCAGTTGCCGCCAGTCCCCGCCACCGCTTCCCTGCTGGCGCCTAACGCGGGCCAATCCTACGAACACCAACAGGGTAGGAAGTTGCTCGCCGACATCGAGTACGTCATCGATTTCGTGCAGATGCAGCGCTTTACAGACCCGTTGCAACTCGAGGTTCTCCACGCCATGAGAACTCCAGGCGGAAAAAAGATCTCTGACGAGAGCTGGCAGGCGATCGTCAAAACAGAGGTCGTTAGCTCTAGCGGTGCTGCTCAGCCTGCTGCCAGCAGCAGCCAAGCCGCTCAGCCACCTCAGTGGGGCCCTCGGTTGCGTGCAGCACGAGGCTGGTACGAGTCGGCCTATGAGTGGCGCATCGTCTCTTACGCCATGCATGCACAGGCCAAGCTTGATGCGCACGATGCTGGCCAGCTGCTCTTTTACGTCCCAGCAATCGACAGACCAGCTGCGCGCCTCGCGAAGCCTGATTTCGACGAGATGCGCGCGGAGCCCAACATCGGCGCTACCGCAAAAATGCCGGGGCTGCTGCCGCTCTTCGTTGGCATGGAGGTCATCCTGACAGAATCCGTCTTGCCGCCGAACTATGTCCGTGGCGCGCCAGGCAAAGTGGTAGGCATAGAGCTGCACGCTCTGGGGCCTCCGGTGGAGGGCCGCCCGTCCATTGTCTCGGACGGCGTGGTCGTACTCTACTACATGCCAAAGGCCGTCTATGTCAAGATCGATGACAGCGATGAACTTTTTTTGAAGGCCGCGCCGGTGACAGCTGGCAGTGCTTCTCAGCCTGCCGGCCCCGACCTGCGCGGAGTGCTCGCGATCACCCCGCAGGCGCGCCCCTGGAAGTTCAAAGCGAAGACAGGTGGCCCGGCCATCGCGGTGTCCAGGACGCAGTTGACCGTGCTGCCCAAAAAGCAGGGGACTCTGCATGGCGTCCAGGGCAAGACGACGGACCCAGGCTTCATCGTGCACTGGACGTTTCCGCCAGGACTCAAGAAGGAGTCCATTTGGCTTGCCTACTACGTCAGCCTGTCGCGCCCCAGAAGCTTCAACCAACTCTTGAGCCACGGCTTGCCTGACCGGAGCATCATCGAATCCGGCCCCCCGGAACAGATCGCCAAGGCCTTCGCCGAGCTCTTCACGGACAAGATTGCCGCGACGAAGATCGCTTGCGCGAAGGCCCGACAGCAACTGGGATGGCCTGCGCGAGCTTGAGGAGCCATGAGATGCAGGTTGCGTTGTGGCGGTGCTGTTCAGTCTGTCCGTCTGCATTCGCGTGGTGCTTCTCAGCCTGCATGCGCGTGGTGCTTCTCAGCCTGCGCTCGTGTGCAGCTGTGCGCGGTGAGCCTGCACGTGTCGCGGAATGCTTTTCAGCCTGCGCGTGTCTGCAATGCTTCTCAACCTGCACGCTTTGCACGGGGAAAAATCAAACTGCGAGTGTTACTGCTGCTGCATGCCTCCAGCTATGCTACTACATATCGCTGTTAGGTTGCTTTGCCGGGATAATTTTTACCTAACAGCGAAGACTGATAGGTTTCTAGTGGTCTAAAAAGAGAGCAGCACATTACTCCACAGGGGTCTGGGCAGCCGTTGGGGAGCCGTTGGGGGGCCGTTGGGGGGCCGTTGGGGGGCCGTTGGGGATTGCCGGGGAACCTCGTTTTTCGCAAAGAGTCACACACTTCGTGCTCTTCGACCTCCCAGAACTCCATTCTTCGACCTCCCAGAACTTCATTCCCGGGCCACATTCTGAATGCCCGGAGCCAACTGTAGGCCACTTCGTGGTCTTCGAGTTCCCAGAACTCCATTCCTGGGCATGATTTTGGATGCCCGGAGCCAACTGTAGGCCACTTCGTGGTCTTCGAGTTCCCAGAACTCCATTCCCGGGCACATTTTGGATGCCCGGAGCCAACTGTAGGCCACTTCGTGGTCTTCGAGTTCCCAGAACTCCATTCCCGGGCCACATTTTGGATGCCCGGAGCCAACTGTAGGCCACTTCGTGCTCTTGGACTTCCCAGAACTCCATTCCTGGGTATGATTTTGAATGCCCGGAGCAAACTGTAGGCCACTTCGTGTTCTTCGAGTTCCCAGAATTCCATTCCCTGGCCACATTTTGAATGCTGAGGCAGGCTGATGCTGAGGCTGAGGCAGGCTGAGGCAGGCTGAGGCTGAGGCCGAAGCTGAAGGCAGACTCAGGCTGAGGCTGATGCAGGCTGAGGCTGAGGCTGAAGCAGGCTGAGGCTGATGCAGGCTGAGGCTGAGGCAGGCTGAGGCTGAGGCTGAGGCTGATGCAGGCTGAGGCTGAGGCAGGCTGAGACTGAAGCCGAGGCTGAAGGCAGATTGAGGCTGAGGCTGAGGCTGAGGCTGAGGCAGGCTGAGGCTGAGGCTGAGGCAGGCTGAGGCTGAGGCTGAGGCAGGCTGATGCTGATGCAGGCTGAGGCTGAGGCTGATGAGGCTGGGCAGGCTGAGGCTGAGCTGAAGGCAGACTGAGGTGAGGCTGAAGCAGGCTGAGGCTGAGGCTGAGGCAGGCTGAGGCTGAGGCTGAGGCTGAGGCAGGCTGAGGCTGAGGCTGAGGCGGGCTGATGCAGGCTGAGGCGGCAGGCTGAGGCTGAGGCCGAGGCTGAAGGCAGACTGAGGCTCAGGCTGAGGCTGAGGCAGGCTGAGGCTGAGGCTGAGGCAGGCTGAGGCTGAGGCTGAGGGCTGATGCTGAGGCAGGCTGAGGCTGAGGCTGAGGCTGATGCAGGCTGAGGCTGAGGCAGGCTGAGGCTGAGGCCGAGGCTGAAGGCAGATTGAGGCTGAGGCTGAAGCAGGCTGAGGCTGAGGCTGAGGCAGGCTGAGGCTGAGGCAGGCTGAGGCTGAGGCCGGGGCAGGCTGAGGCTGAGGCTGGGCGGAAGAGGTGAGCTGAGACTGAGGCCGAGGCCGAGAGCCGAGGTGAAGGCCAGACTGATGCTGAGGTGAAGCAGGGCTTGACGGTGAGGCTGAAGCAGGCTGAGGGTGAGGCTGAGGCAGGCTGAGGCTGAGGCTGAGGCAGGCTGAGGCTGAGGCAGGCTGAGGCTGAGGCTGATGCTGGCTGAGGCTGAGGCAGGCTGAGACTGAAGCCGAGGCTGAAGGCAGATTGAGGCTGAGGCTGAGGCAGAGGCAGGCTGAGGCTGCGGCTGAGGCAGGCTGATGCTGAGGCAGGCTGAGGCTGAGGCCGAGGCTGAAGGCAGACTGAGGCTGAGGCTGAAGCAGGCTGAGGCTGAGGCTGAGGCAGGCTGAGGCCGAGGCTGAGGCAGGCTGATGCTGAGCCAGGCTGAGGCTGAGGCTGAGGCTCATGCAGGCTGAGGCTGAGGCCGAGGCCGAGGCCGAGGCTGAAGGCAGACTGATGCTGAGGCTGAAGCAGGCTGAGGCTGAGGCTGAGGCAGGCTGAGGCTGAGGCTGAGGCAGGCTGATGCTGAGGCAGGCTGAGGCTGAGGCTGAGGCTGATGCAGGCTGAGGCTGAGGCACGCTGAGGATGAGGCCGAGGTGAAGGCAGACTGAGGCTGAGGCTGAAGCAGGCTGAGGCTGAGGCTGAGGCAGGCTGAGGCTGAGGCTGAGGCTGAGGCTGAGGCTGATGCTGAGGCAGGCTGAGGCTGAGGCTGAGGCTGAGGCAGGCTCAGGCTGAGGCAGGCTGAGGCTGAGGCCGAGGCTGCAGGCAGACTGAGGCTGATGCAGGAGCAGGCTGAGGCTGAGGCTGAGGCAGGCTGAAGTTGAGGCTGAGGCTGATGCTGAGGCAGGCTGAGGCTGAGGCTGAGGCTAATGCAGGCCACTGCGACTGTCATCGCGAATGCGACTACGACTGCGAGAACAGCAGAACTCTACAACTGGATTCTCATCTGAATCTTAAGGGGGATGCTTTCAGATATGCTCCTACACATCGCTGTTAGGTTGCTTTGCCGGGATAATTCAGGCGTGTGTCCGCTTGGCCCCGCATATCTCCCCTGTTCCTCCTTCCTCCCGCCTCCTTGTACATCCTCCTTGTGAGGGGAGCGGGAGAAGGACGAGGCGGAGGAGGAGGGAGAGAAAGCGCTCCTCGTGATTTGAGTCGTTTGGGGTTTCTCGTCCTGGTGTGAGTCGTTCGGGCCCTTCTTCCTGGTGTGAGTCGTTCGGGATCTTCGTGGTGTGAGTCGTTCGGGCTCTTCGTCCTGGTGTGAGTCGTTCGGGCTTCTCGTGGTGTGAGTTGTTCGGGCCCCTCATCCTGGTGTGAGTCGTTCGGGCCCCTCCTCCTGGTTTGACTCGTTCGGGCTCCTCGTGGTGTGAGTCGTTCGGGGCCCGCGTCGTGGTGTGAGTCGTTCGGGCGCCTCGTGGTGTGAGTCGTTCGGGCGCCTCGTCCTGGTGTGAGTCGTTCGGGCCCCTCCTTGTGGTGTGAGTCGTTCGGGCTCTTCGTGGTGTGAGTCGTTCGGGCCCCTCGTCCTGGTGTGAGTCGTTCGGGCTCCTCGTGGGGCCTCTTGGAGCCTCTTGGGGCCTCTTGGGGGCCTCTTGGGGGCCTCTTGGGGGCCTCTTGGGGGCCTCTTGGGGGCCTCTTTGGGCCTCGTGGGGCCTCTTGGGGGCCTCTTGGGGGCCTCTTGGGGGCCTCTTGGGGCCTCGTGGGGCCTCGTGGGGGCCTCTTGGGGGCCTCTTGGGGGCCTCTTGGGCCGCTTGGGGGCCTCTGGGGGGCCTCTTGGAGGCCTCTTGGTAGCCTCCTGGGGCTCTTTGGGGCCATCTTGGGGCCTTCTTGGGCGGGTTAGTGGGTGGGGGGGTGGGTGTGGGGGTGACCTCTCAGAAGCGCAAGAACATGAGAGTGCCCCCTGAGAAGGACAAAATGAGCCAAAACCCTGATAAAATCAATGATTTTTGCTATGAAGGAATCAATGATTTTGCTATGAGGGAAGATGAGCGCGGCCCCCTCCGAAGGCCAAGATGGGGCCAAAACCCTTGTAAAATCAATGATTTCTGCTTCAAAGACGAGCAGAGGGACCACCCCCCCCCCCCCGTCGGGGCCAGAATCCTCGTGAGGGTCGTCGTTTTTTGGCCCTTCGAGGAGTCGAAATTGACCCCCCTGCCACCACCCCGGACTCCCTGTCCAGGTCCGGTCCAGGGGGAGGGGGTAGGGGGAGGGGTAAACCCCTCCCCGAAGGGGAAGAAGGGGGTTGGACAGAGGGGGCTCTCTAAACCACTCACGCCCTAAAGGGCTGGTGGGATTCTTCGGAGGGCGTCTTTGGGCCATCTTGGGCCGCCATGAGGCTCTCTGAGGGCCATCTTGGACCCGTGTTGTGCCGTTTTGGGGCTCTCTTGGACTGCCTGGAAGCCTTTTCGGATGGTTGTGGGGCGATTTGGGAGCCTCACAGGCGGCTTCGAACGCCCAGAAGACCGCCGTCTTGGAGCGTCGGGAAGCCGAAAAGAGGACAACCCCAAAATTCACCAAAAACCCACAGATAATCAATGATTTTTGCCTCGGGGGGCCTTCTTGGGAGTGCTCTTGGAGGCCTCTTTGGGGCCGTCCTGGAGGCCTCTAGGGCCATCTTGAGGTCACATCGGTCACTCTTGGAGCGCTCTTGTGCTGTCTTGGGGGTCTCCGGGACGTCTCCGATGACCCCCCTGATCGCCCTAAGTGTGCTGGGAAGGCTTGGCAAAACGCCTTGCGAGGCCCGGTGGCCGCTTCGAGGCCAGTCCGGAGGGCTCCATAGCCCCAGGTCCCGGGAGTCAGTTGTTTTTTTGGGGGGGGATGGGTTTTCCCCCCGCCCGGGCTTTTAAAAATATAGGACGAGGAAAATATATATACATACATATATATATATATATATATATATATATATGTGTATATGTATATGTATGTATATATATGTGTATACATATATGTACATACATACATACATCCATCCATCCATCCATCCATCCATCCATCCATACATACATACATACATACATACATACATACATACATACATACATACCTGTAGACATTATATACATATACACGTAGTCCGATTTCTACATACATGTTTTATGCCGGGAGGCGCCCCCCCTCCTCAAAACTGGCCCCTGTGGATCCTTGTTTCCCGTGAACCCCTTGAACGCCCGTGCAAAGGGTCCCCCAGGACTTCCAGTCCTCCTGGACGTCCCCGGCGGGCACAACCAGCGGGCCCAAAGCGGTCACAAGGGTTAAGGGCCAGGGTAACCAATTGGCCCCGCGAGACCCCAAGCGGCCCCAGACACCCACCAGACGCCCCAAGACGGCCCAAAGAACCCACCTTGAGGCTTTCCAATCGCAACAGATGGATGTTCCAGCGTTTTCAAAACGTATACCGTTGATGCTGGGGCTCTTCGGTCTTCTGGTCGTCCGGAACCGCCGAATAGGCTTGATGAGAACCCCCACAATGACCAGGAGGGATTGCAAACAGCGCGCGAGATGGCCAAAAGAGAGCCTCATGACGGCCCAAGATGCCGGGCGGGGCTAGGACAGGGATGAAGCTGTTCGAAAGCGTTCCGCGGAACGTGCTCAGAGCGTTCCAGCAATCGAAGGCCGCGGCGCCCAAGACATTCTCCAGAGCCGCTGGATCTCAGAGGTTCCTGATTAATGCCTGTCCAATTTTATTCCTGTCCTGTCCTCGTCTCAAGGTGGTCCCAAGCCGCCCCCCGAAGCACTCCAGATCGTGACCCGGTCGTTGAGGGACATCATCCGGCGGAGAGCGAGGGGGGAAGTGAGAAGGAAAAGGCCTGCTCAGAAGGCACTGGGGCTTCTCAGAAAGCCCTCGGGCCTTCCGAGAGGTCTCCGGGCGCCTTCGGGGAAGGCCGAGAGCACTTCTCCGAAGGCCTGGGGGGACTGCCGAGCCCTCTGAGAAGGCCCGCCCCTTCTCACCTGCCCTCCCTCCCTCGCCGCCAGACCGCGGCTCGCAGCAAGTTGGCCCGAGGAAGCCTCCAGGGGCCCCCCGAGAGGTGCCCCCCGGAGACGGGCGGTCGCGGGGCGCCAGCGAGGCGACGCCCCGGCGGACCTTGCCAGGGCACGGGGCGCTCACGGGCGCCCACGAAGCACCCACGGGGGCGGCCTCCTCCTCCTGCTCCTCCTCATCCTCCTCCTCCTCCGCCTCCTCCCCCTTCACCTCCTCCGTCTCCTCTTCCTCGTCCTCTTCTTCCTCCTTCTCCTCCTCCTCCTCCTCCTCCTCCTCCTCCTCCTCCATCCCTCCATTTTCCTCCTCCGCCTCCTCCTCCTTCTCCTCCTCCGTCTCCTCTTCCTCGTGCTCTTCCTCCTCCTCCTCCTTCTCCTCCTCCTCCTCTTCCTCCTTCTCCTTCTCCCTCCCTCCTCCTTCCCCTCCTCCTCTTCCTCTTGGGTCAGCACAGTGGAGCACACCATACCGCGCACCACGGCAGTTCGGCACTTAGTCGGTCTCGGTCTCAAGGGCCTGTTTTTTCACGATTCAGAATTACACATGCTCGACAAGGTTCGGTCGGAACCTCTGCACTGGCAAGTTGCTTGCTGGTGGGGGAGAGTGCACACTGTACTTCAGAGTCTTTGCCATCATATGGTTGAAAACAACGGGGAAGTTCAGCGCACACGTCGTATTGCAGCTTGCACGGCCTTGGCGGGAGACGTTCCCGAGTCAGTTCACTTACCTCTTGTTTCGCTCGATCCTGCTGACGGAGCATGATCTCTCTGGCAGCCGCAACTGATGCACGTGCAGTACGTCGAGCTTCCTATGTTGCAGAAGTTTTGCTCAGTAGCCAAACGGGTCGCTGGACGTGCCAAGCGTCGGGACCTTCAAAGTTCTCTCGGGGTATTTGGGGAATGGATGTCTTCGCCTGAGGCCTGCGGGGTCCTGCACAAAAACTTGACTGCCACCCCCCCTGCCTCCGAAATCGAGGTCGGGGGGGGGGCAGTGATTTTTCACCCCAATGATGTTTTAGACCAAAAAGCCAAGAGGTGGCACCAGCTTTGGAGTCCAGGCGACGTCTCACTCGACTCTGTTGGCATATTGTATGATCGGATTCGTGCTGCTGCCGAAGACGATCCTCTTCCTGCTCTCACTTGCGATCGGGTGGAAGCCGCTTTCAAAAGTATGAAGGCTCGGGCTGGTCAAGGGGTCGACCAGTTATCTCCTACAGATATGCAGCGGCTTCCACGCGAAGGGCTTCTCCAGCTAGTTCGGTTGCTTCAAGCTTGCGAGGCCAGGCTTACGTGGCCGTGGCAAGCCCTCCTCGTCATAGGTAGGCTCTTGGGGAAGAAGTCTAGAGGCGACAGGATGATCGGGCTGATGGCCATGCTCACTAGAGCGTGGTCATCGGCTCGTGAAGAAGATGTCCGCCTCTGGACCTCCTCCTCAGAGCCCGCGTGGGGCGCCGCGATACGAGGCAACTCTGCTCTCCGCGAAGCTTTTAGCCGAGCTTTACAAGATGAAGCATGTATGAGAATGGGCATTGAGTTCGGCACAGGGGCCATCGACGCTGAGGCCTTTTACGATTCGATGTCGTGGGAGGCCCTCGTCGACACGTTCCTTCGTTTGCACTTCCCTGCCACCGTTCTTGCTCTCGAACTTCAAAATTGCATCCCCCCCGCGCGCATGTTCAAGGCGGGTGCTTTTCTTGTGCTTTCCAATCCTTTCGGGGCATCGTCCAGGGGCTTCGGAGCGGCACCCGGTTTGGGAGGTGCATGTTTTATTTCATCCTGGACACAATCACCACCGCGCACGTTGGGGCGTCTATGAACATTTGGATGGACGACCTGTACCAGGGGGTTGTGGGATCTAGGAAGGTGGTTCGTGCTCAGCTGCTCGGTTGCCTCCGGGACGCATGCGACGAGCTCAGGGATGCTGGGCTTAAAGCTGCGTCCAAAAGTGTTTCAGTTTGCTCCAAGTCTTCTGACGGGAAGCGTGTGGCAGCTAAGCTCAAGAAGCTGGGTTCTGAGGTCCAGAGTGTTCTGCAAGCACAGTACCTCGACGTGCTCCTTCGTGCTGGCCGTCCTGCTCTTTCCTCCAGGCGCAAGCGAGTTGGTAAGGTAACGGTGATGACGGCTACAGGACGCAGGTTTGCCTGGGCTTCCAGGAGGTACCATGTCACGGGCCGATTGGAACGAGCAGGGGCACAGGCAGCTGGCTCTTACGGGCATCAAGTTCAGGGCTCTTTTGACTCCCATCGCATCGGATTCCGCAGGCGGTTAGGGGCTTCCATGGGCTCCAATCAGAAGGGGCGCTGCCTTACTACATTGTTAGACTTACGGGGTCCTGGGGCCGACCCGTTCGCGAAGTTCCCCAGGGACACTCTGGAGCTCTGACTTGACACCTGGTTTGGGTTTCCGCATCTTCGTTCTATGATCCGTCAAGCTTGGCCCCGGGTTGTCCACACTGTACAACATATTGTACCTTCTCAGTTCTCTCGTCAAGTTCGGGGTCCCATGGGCGCTCTGATCGGATATCTGTTAGAAGTTGGGTGGACCCCGCCATCTCCGACGGAGTGGACTACTGCTGGTGACGACGGTGCTCACTGGGACTTTCCCGACAGCGGGCTCACAGGTCTTGAAGATATCGCAGAAATGCTTGATGAGTTTCAACAGCATTTTCAAGATCTTGCATGGGCACGCGCTGCTCGACATTGTTGCGCCGAAGGGTCCGCCAACGGGGTTGGCAATGACAGCTATCGTCTGTGTATCCAGAACTTTCGGCAAAGTCAGCACGGACACCGGCTTGCCGAGACAATGCGCAGTGTGGCTACTGGGGGTTTTTGGCCTAGGCAGCGTGTCGCCGACGAAACTCGCCACCGCGTCAGTTCGCAATGCCCTCGTTGTCGTCAGCAGCCCGAGACACCGATGCAGCGTATGTGGCTATGCAATGCCAACAGCGACGAGCACAAAGCCTTCGAGCAACCAGGGCATCTCGTTCCTCGGGCTATCTCTTGTGGGGAAAGTGAAGCATGTTTCTGGTTTCGAGGGCTCATTTCTCGTGCTTGGGCAGCAGTGCCGCCAGCTAGTGCCGAGCCAGCGCCGTCAGTTCCTGGCTTTAACAAACCCGACGGGCTGGGAGAGACCACGCAAGGGACCGGCACAGTCGGGAATACAGTTATCATGTTTGGCGACGCGTCAGGAGGACCTGACGTTCGGGAGTCAGCTTTCAGGCGTGTAGGAGTTGCAGCAGTCACCATGGCTTCGTTCGGTCCACCCATCGTTCAGGCTGGTGTTCTGGGGCCCCTCCCTGGTCGGAGGCAGACGGTTCCCCGAAGCGAACTACACGGGCTCTTGTTGGCCCTACAGCACTCTCGAGGTCCCCTGATTTTCGTCACGGGCAATTCTGGAGTTTACGATGGTTGGTATAGTGGGCTGCATGAGCGGCCATCTGGGGAGAATATGGGTACCCGGGGTGCTTTTCATGATTTCACACCGTCATTCCGGACACGGGCCGTGACGCGTCGTTGATCTCCGTGCTCAAAGTTGACTGCCACTTCACCCCCCTTCCAGATAGTTCAGAAGAATATTCCGAGGTTCCTGGTTGTCGGCAGCGTAGTTGCCGACGAGCTCGCGGGAGTTGCAGCAAAACGCTGTCGATCTGATATCTCTCATCGCACGCGTGTGTGGCCGATTGAAAGGGATGCCCTCCTAGTCAGACGTCGTCTTCAGAGAGTCGCCCTCGAGGGTTTCGGTTTGGGTCCAAGACAGAACGACCTCGGCTTCGAGGCCGAGGCGTTGGCGGTGACGGTCAGGACGGGCCCACCGTGGAGCCGCCGCTGCCTCCCCCCCTCCCTCCTCCCCCCTCTCCTGCCGCCCTGCCCGTTTTCCATTCCACCCACAGCCTCGGGCCGAACGGTCGGTGCTGTCTCCGATGCCACAGGTCTGCGTCGTTTGGCACCGTCACAGAGTGGCGAACGACCCCGTGTTTTGAGCTCGCTTCTGGAGGCCAAGGTGTCCTGCATCTGCCTGCTGGTCACTCCTTGCATCTATGCGGGGGCTGGGTGGGGCCCCAACATAAGATGGCTTTTCATGTTGGCCTAAAGGTTTGGCATTGTACATCGTGTGGCTCCTATAGTACTGAGCTCCTCTTTAAAAGTTTGAAAGCGCCTTGCATTGGGCTGGTCAGCGACACCAGACGATAATATCTCCGACGGTTGGAACGCGGCCTCTGGCCTAAGGCGCTCGCCCGAGCCCAACAGGCAGCGAGAGCTTCCAGTGCTCAGTGATTTTGGGATATCACCTCGCGATGGCGTCCACCCCCCTTCCTCCTCCTCCTCAGCCTCGTCTTCCTCCTCCCCCTCCTCCTCCTCCTCCTCCTCCTCCTCCTCCTCATCATCATCATCATCATCATCATCCCCCGTCTCCTCCTCTCCCTCCTCCTTCTCCTCTTCCTCCTCCTCCTCCTCTATTCCTTCTCCTGGTTGGTAACTTCTTTCTGTCGAACCCCGAGGGAAGGTTTCAGGGCGGGCCAGGCGTTTCGCCTGACTTTCCCCTGCCACGTATGACTCTGATGTTTTAAAAGTGGAAACAGTCTCACAGATGGAGGGCGGGTGGTTTTCAAGATGTGGCTCTCGCCCTAACGCCGCGCACGCTCGTCTTAAACATTTGCAAGGGTCTCGCGGATTGAAGGCGGGTGGTTTTCAAAATGTGGCTCTCGCCTTAGCGCCGCGCGCACTCGTTCTCAACATTTGCCAGCGCTTCACGGATTGAGGGCGGATCGTTTTCAAAATGTGGTTCTCGCATTAGCGCCGCGCACGTTCGTGTTTAACAAGTCGCAACCGCTTCACGGATTGAGGGCGGTTCCATTTCGAAATGGGGTTCTCGCTTTAGCGGCGCGCACATTCGTTTCAACCATTTGCCAGAGTTTCGCGGGTTGAGGGCGGTTTCTTTTCAACGTGTGGTTCTCGCCTTAGCGCCGCGCGCATTCGTTTTCAAACTTCGGGGGCGTTCCGCGGAGTTCCATGGTCAACGTGCCAGAACATGTGTTTTGGCAGGATTCAGGATTATGCAGATGCAGCAGGATTATGCAGATGCAGCAGTTATGTTGGTTCGCGGTGTTGAAATCCCAGAAACGGTGCTCTGGCACGGTTTCGGATCGTCAGTACGCAGCTGACAGGTTGATACGTGGCGTTGGAATCCCGAGAACAATGTTTTGTCATGTTTCAAGATCTTCAAACGGTTGTCCTCCAACGAGGCAGTCCCCTCAATGGAAATGAACCGTTGTAGGGGCCTATGAAGAGGGAGCTTGGAGGGAGGGTTAATTCCAGCATCGTTGATGACTCTTGGGTTTACACTGGTATTCCTCCTCCTCCTCGTCCCCATCCTCCTCCTCCTCCTCCTCCTCCTCCTCCTCCTGCTCCTCCTCCTCCTCCCCCTCCTCCCCCTCTTCATCCTCCAATCCCTCCCCTCCTTCTTCCCTCCAGCTTCCACCCCGTGTCCTCTTTCCCTCTCCCCCCCTCCTTCTCCGCAGGTCTCCAGATGCCCGTGGGGTCCTCTGATCCCACGAGGTCCCTGGACGCCTCCAGGGTCCTTTTGAAGCCGCAAAGAGGCCCAACGACGCTCAGAATCGTGGATCCTCACGTCTTTCTCCACCTTGTACCAACTGTGGATTCCTTCTTTTGTCTCAACCTTCTGCCTCCTTCTCCTCCATTTTCCCCAGCCATCTCGCCACCTTTATTCTCGCCACCTTTATTCTTTTTCTCGCATTCCCCTTCCCCCCATTACTCCCCTCTCTCTCTCTCCACCTCCTCCTCCACCTCCTCCTCCTCCTCCTTCTGCTCCTCCTCCTCGTCATCATCTCATCATCATGCTCATCATGATCATCATCCTGGTCCTCATACCTTTTCCTCCTCCTCCTTCTCATTCTCCTCCTCCTCCTCCTCCGTGAGAGCGCTCCTGAGGCATACGTTGTTGTAGTCGTCGTAGTCGCAGTCGTAGTCGTACTTGTCTTCGCAGTTGTTGTTCAGCGGGTGCCGCGGTACAAATAATTAGCTAGGCCCTATTTGTGGGACCCCATGACTTCAATAAGGCCGCAGGAAAAATAGTTACCCCTTTGGGGTGGTGTTCTAAAGACCTTTCAGGGTTACACAGTACGAATCTCACTCCCCTCTCTCCCCCGAAGACTTCCTGAGAGTGGTGCGCCTACCTCCCCGCACCGTTTAACATCAATGATTTGTCTGAGTTGGGTTCTCTTGTGTGGTTGTTCCAGTCCGAAGGCGCTCGGTCCCTCTATAATGGTGCCCCCGCTTCAGCGGTGTCCTCATTTAAGGTTCCGCTCTCTGTTCTCGTCGTGGAGAACGGCGGTCTCGCCCGAGCGCGGGCCACATCTGTCGTCCTGTCGTCCTCGTCGTCCGGAAGCTCTGGATCCGAGTGTTTTTCTTCGCTGTGGTCGCCCCCTTCCTTGCCAAACTCCAACGCCTCCCCAGGGTCCACCCGCTCCTCCCGCTCCCCTCCCGCCCTTATTGTTGCAGTTCCTCCTCGCCCTTCTCCTTCCCCATCCTTTCGCTATTCCTCCTGCTCATTCTCCCGAGCATCCGCCACTTCCTCCTGCTCCTCCTCCTCCTCCTCTCGTACTCCTCCTCCTCCTCCTCCTCCTCCTCCTCCTCCTCCTCCTCCTCCTCCTCCTCCTCCTCCTCCTCCTCCATTGTACGGAGCTCTCCTTTCCTGATCGCGAATAAGACGATGGTGTCCCTTTGAATGCTCCTGGTCCGCTGTGACACCCGTCACCGGATAACGAGAACAACAGCACAGTGTGGGGGGGGATGGGTCCAAAGGGTAGGATGTCAGATATGGCGCGGGAGCACCTGGCGTGCTCAGCCCCTCTCCACTCCTTCCTACCACCCCCCTCCTCGCGCCGCAGGCCAGCTGGCGGAGCGCCAGTGCCAGCGGCCCGACGAGTCGCAGGAGAGGGCGCGCACCGCCGTCGCCGCCGCCGCCATCGTTGCCGTTGTCAATGTCAGCATCAACGCCGCCGTTGGCGTCGACCTTGAGATCGGGGCGCTGAATTTATTTGTTTCACCAGGCGTTTTCGCCCAGTGTCGGCACCCGACACCATCACAGATCGACCTGGCTCGACCTTGAGATCGGGTCGCTGAATGTATTTGTTTCACGAGGCGTTTTCGCCCAGTGTCGGCACCCGACACCATCACAGATCGACCCGGCTCGAAAAATGCCGCACAGAGTGATGGGGTCTCGGGCTCAGGCCGTGCAACGTCGGATCGGGGAGGTCGCCGTCGCTGCCCAGGAGTGAGGAGGGGCTCGGGGAGGGGGGGGAGAGGGGGAGGGGGGGGAGAAGGAGGGCAGGGGGCAGGGGCACGAGCACGATCGGCAGCGGGTGCAGGATTGGCAGGAGGGGGCCGACGACGACGACGACGACGACGACGACGACGACCCCTGGAGGTCTCTGGAGGTCCCCAGAGAGGCCCGAGAAGAGCCAAAAGCGTGGAATAGAACCGTCCGACAGCGCTCGAGGTCCTGCCTCGATCCTCGAGGAGGGCCGAGGGCAAAGCTCGGGAACGAGGGGAGGGCAGATGTGATGTCCTGCGATGCTGCAGTTTTTTTCGGCCACGCGCGCAGAGGGGGGGGGGGCAGGGGGAAGGGGGAAGGCTTCTCAGGAGCACCCTCTGCTCCTTAGCAGGCGCGGGTCCTGTATATGCAGAGGTAAGGCCCGCGCCTTCTAAGAAGCAGCCTCCTTCTGAGAGGCCTTCCCCCCTCCCCCTACCTGGAGGGTGTCGCCCGAGCCCCACGCGAACCCGGATCGCCGCCGAGCTGGCCGACAGTAGAGTCAGCACTGCGCCTGAGCTGGGCAGCCGCGATGCACCGCAGGCCTCCCGCCGGCAGCCGCCTTCCGCACTGCCCCCTCCTCCTCATCCTCCTCATGCCCCTCCTCCTCCTCCTCCTCCTCCTCCTCGTCCTCCTCCTCCTCCTCGTCCTCCTTCTCCTCCCCCTTGTGCGCGCCGCTATTTTTTGTTCGCTGCGCCGGCTCGAGCCGACTCGTCGTAGTGGTCGTTGTCGAATGGGCTGCCGACGGGCTGCCGACGGGTCCACCCTTCAGTCGTGCGTGTCCCTCTACAGGAGGAAGTTTCAAAAATAGGCGAACAAAAACTGGGTCGATGTTTTGACTATGTTTGATAGCTTGGGATGTTTGTTGTTGTTGTTGTTGTTGTTGTTGTTGTCGTTGTTGTTGTTGTTGTTGTTGTGGTTGTTGTTGTTGTTGTTGTTGTTGTTGCTGTTGTTGTTGTTGTTGCTGTTGTTGTTGTTGAACATTATTTATTCTAAAGAATAATTATTGTTGGGACCCCTGGTGCGCGGCCCCCTCGCCGCGCCTAGGCCGCAGCCACATTTTCAGCATTTTCGTGAGGAAGTCTCAGGCAAAACGTGGGTGTCCGGATCCGGTTGTTTTGTTGTCCCCCGTTTTCCCTTGCAAAAAATAAGCTAAAGTGGACATTTCTTGTTCTAACATAACCAAACTTCAAGAATCCCTTGCAAAAAATAAGGTGAAGTGGACATTCGCGCGCGCAAGACGAAATCCTTCCAAAACCTTAGTTTTCGTAGCGATTTTAACATAAAAACATCAAAAAACCAATGTTTTTTTTTTTTCAAAAAAATTGTCAAAATTTCATCCCGCGCGCTCTTGCGGATTCGTAGGAAACCCAACACTTTTTAAACATTTCTGTCAAACGGGCTTTTGCGAGCAATTTTTTCGAACTTCTGCGACAACGGTTGCGCACCTGCCAGGGCCATCATCCCTGTCAAATAATACCATGCGGGACACATTCGTTTTTTCTTCGCGCGCGCACGCCGAAATCTCCAAAAACCATTGGGTTTCTTAGGAATTTTAGCACCGCGCTACATAAAATCATACGAATCGCACCGTAGGTTCTCGAAACACATCTGTACGAATTTTCAAAATTTCTACCCGCGCGCGCTGTCCGAATC
>CAUYUJ010004523.1:39045-46545 GCA_963575745.1 Prorocentrum cordatum
CGCCCAGGCGCCGGCTTCATTTCCTTTGATATCGAGGTTGACGCTCAGGCGTTTCGGGGGTGCGCCGAAACGGGCCCCCAAACAACGACGCTCGATCCTTCCTCCGTGATTTCTCGGGACCAGGGCTCTTGCTCTCCGCCCAAAGCCGGCTCTTCCACAGGACCTGCGCTCATTGCTCGACTTGTTTTGGTTTTATTCAGGACCGGCGCTCCCGCCTCGGAGCCGCAAGCGGACCCCCTGCAAACAAGGACTTTCCCGCTTCATATTCCCTCCGCTTTAATTCAAAACTCCCACAGGCCTCGAGGTTTCCTTAGTCCATGTTGAACCTGCACCAGTAGAAAACTACTATTGCGGGACACCCTACATTTGCACTGGCGCTCTCGCCTCGGTGCCGTCTGCATTGCCTTTGACAGGTCGGCTCGCGCTCAGGCGTTTCGGGCTTGCGCCGAAACCAGCCCCCCAACCACAACAGCGCTCCCGCTCGATACTTCATCCTTCTCTACTCCGGACCAGGGCTCGTGCTCGCCGCCGCAAACCTGCTTTCCAACAAATCCGGCGCTCGCGCTCGATACTTCCTTCCCTTTTGTTCCTGACCTGCGCTCCCGCCTCGGCGCCGCAGACGGGCCCCCCTGCAAACAACGGTTTGTCATATATATATATATATATATATATATATATATATATATGTGTATATATATATATACACATACATACATGCATCCCTCTTCTTATATTTTTACAAGCCCGGGCGGGGGGAAAACCCCTCCCCCCCCCCTCCCCCAAAACCAGACTCCCGGGATCTGTGGCTTTGGGACCCTCCGGACGGGCCTCGAAGCGGCCCCCCGGGCCTCCCAGGGCGTTTTGCCAGGCCTTCCCAGCACACCTAGGGCGATCAGGGGGGTCATCGGAGACGTCCCAGAGACCCCCTAGACAGCACACGAGCGCTCCAAGAGTGACCGACGTGACCTCAAGATGGCCCAAGAGGCCTTCAGGACGGCCCCAAAGGCCTCGAAGACGCAATTTTCTTAGGAACACGTAAATGTTTCGGCTTCCCGACGCTCCAAAACGATTCCTTTTCCGAAGGAGCTTGGTTGCGGGAAAGGGGCTTCGGGGGTGTGCCAGGAGGTGCTCTGGGGCGCAGGCGCTGGGCGTCCTTCCCAGTCGGGGTGTTTGCCGTCCCCGCGTTGCCGCTGGCTTGACTTCGGGGGAAGGCCCTGGTCCCGACTCGCGGGCCCCCCCCCACAGACAAGGGATTGGGTGGGGTATATATGGGAATGCTTCCGCCCACGGGCACGCCCACCGACGGCGGTCTTCTGGGCGTGCGAAGCCACTTGGGAGGCTCGAAAATCGCCACACAACCAGGGGTTCAGGCAGTCCAAGAGAGCCCCAAGACGGATCCGGTCCTTCAGGGAGTCCGCGGTTGGAGGCAGGGTAGCCCGAGGAAGCCGCCGAGGCCCCCAGAACGCCCAGGCGGCCTCCAGAAGGCCTTACGAAAATCTGAAAAGCTTTTGTGAGGCCCCCAGAGGTTCTCCAATGAGGAGCCTCTGCAAAAAGAGCTGCGGAGGATGTGGAAAAAACGCAGGGTATAGCGATAATGAGGTAAATAGCATGGAGGACGGATGCCGAATAACATTATTATAACAGCGATGCCGGAACAGGCAACAATGAATTATTGCTAAATTGTCGGCTTGCCCTTCTTGCCATTCCGCTTGCATACCTAACTTCAAGGACCAAGGTGCATGGCGCGAAGCGCCAATGCAGTCTTGTATGGATCTCTCTCTCTATATATATATATATTTCCCTGGGCATGTTATCCAAGACTCCCAGAGGCCCTGGGGCGTCCTTCGTCCCGAGTGCCGATCCTCAAGATTGCAGCATGGATTGTTGGAGGTCTGCGCAGGTGCCTCCCTGGCGCGCTCCGCGTGCCAGGGGCGGCCCGAGAGCCCGCGGCGGCGACCTCGTTGTGCTCGAGGTCGTCGTCCTCGTCCTCGTCCTCGTCCTCGTCCTCGTCCTGCTCCTTATCCTCCTCCTCCTCCTCCTCCTCCTCCTCCTCCTCCTTACCCTCCTCCTCCTCCTCCTCCTCCTCCTCCTCCATCTCCTCCTCCTCCTCCTCCTACTCCTCTCCTCCTTACACTCCTCCTCCTCCTTCTCCGTCCCCTCCTCCTTCTCCTCCTTCTCCTCCTCCTCCACCTCCTCCTCCTCCCCTCCTCCCCTCCTCCTCCTCCTCCCCCCTCCTTCTCCCCCCTCGTCTTCCCTTCTTCTTCCTCCTCATATTCCTATTCCCTCCTCTTCTTCCTTCCCCGTGGCCCAGAAGCTCCTCCGACCCAAGCCTTTTCCAAAAATGCTGTGAGGCCTCCTTCAAGATGTCCCAAAATCCGCCAGTTCAGTTTTACAGTGTCTCCCGGGGGCCCTCATGTTTCCCACAGGGGTCATGCAGTTTCTCTGAGAGGCTCTGGGGGCTCTCCAAGGGGCCCGAAAGGCTGTCCAAAGGGGCTCCAGGGGCTTTCCCAGATGTTGTGGGGTCTCTCTTAGACTTTTGAGCCATCCGGGAGTGTTTTTCCCCACATCAAAGTGGGGTTCTTGTTTTCTCTGGACACCTCGCGCAGGAACTTCACTTCACCTCACCTCCCACCCCTCTCCCCTTCACTCACCATGGTCATTTTCATCATCATCACCACTCGTCGTCACTACTCATCATCAGCCTCATCATCGTCACCATCATCATCATCATCATGATCATCATCATCATCATCATCATCATCACACTCATTCTCACTCACACCATTATCATCCTCATCATGAACAGCACCATCATCATTCGATCAATCATCATCGTTATCACATTCATCATCATCACCATCATCACCACCACCATCAATCAGCATCACCACTCATCATCATCATCATCATCATCATCATCATCATCATCATCATCATCATCATCGTCATCATCCTCATCATCGTCACCATCATCATCACTCGATCACCGACTTACTCCTCAGCATCATCATCATCATCATCACTCAGTCACTCACTCACCCACTCACTCACTCACTCACTCATCACTTCGTCATCACTCACCCCCTAGCTTGAATATGGATGAAGTCTCAATTGGGAGCTTCGTCAGTGAGTGAATTGTGAGGAAGTCTCAGGCAGGAACCCCCTCCCTATGGGTCCCGCATTTCCTTTTGGTAATCCGAGCGGGTCATCCGAAACGTATAGCTGTCGTCACTTTCGGGCTCCTCAGGCCTGAATTCGGGGGAAGTATTAAGCGGGAGCCTCGTGTGTGAGTGAGTTGTGAGGAAGTCTCAGGCGGGAGCCCCCTTCCTATGGGTCCCGCACTTCATGTTGGTAATCCCAGCGGGTCATCCGAAATGTGTAATTGTCGTTATGTTTGGGTTCCTCAGGCTTGAATTTGGGGGAAGTATCAGGCGGGAGCCTCGTCTGCGAGTGAATTTTGAGGAAGTCTCAGGCGGGAGCCCCTTTTCCTATGGGTCCCGCACTTCATGTTGGTAATCCGAGCGGGTCAGCCGAAACGTTTAATCGTCGTCATTTTTGGGTTCCTCAGGCCTGAACTTGGGGGAAGTATCAAGCGGGAGCCTCGTCTGTGAGTGAATTGTGAAGAAATCTCACGCGGGAGCCCCCTCCCTATGGCTCCCGCTTTTTGGGCCAAAACTTAAGCCTCCAGCGCCCTGCGCGGCGACTCTCCGCCATGACGGGTCCCGCAGCTTATGTTGGCAATCCGAGCGGGTCATCTGACTCTTGTGATGTTCGTCACTTTTTGGGCTCCTCAGCTCCTGCGGCGTGAATACGGAGGAAGGGCTCTTCAGCTCCTACGGCCAGAAAACGGGGGAAGTAGAAGTATCAGGCGGGAGCTTCGTCTGTGAGCGAAGTGCGGGTGGCCTCGTCTGAGCTTGTCGTCGGCAAATGTGTTGCTGTCATCAGCCTGCGTGCCCAAAAGGGCGACTGAGGTGCTGACGACGACGACGACGAGAAGCGGCCGGGCGCCCGGCCACGAATCTGTCCTCGTCGTCGCACCGCCGATGCTAGTGGAAGAGCGGGGCAGAGATGCTGTTCCCGATCTTCTATGGACACTTCACCTACGCGTCCCACCGCTGCTGGGCGATCTTCGTCAAGAACGGCGTCTTCCTGGCGGCGGAAGCGTGGCGGCGCGAGTACGGGCGCTCTCTCTGGCGCAAGGCCAAGCAGGACGGGGACCGCGCCCCGGTGCAGTACCTCGGACGCGGCGTCGACCCGTACACGGCCGATGAGTGGCGCGAGGAAAAAGACGAGGACGGGCAGGTGGTGTACGTGAGCCCAGACGGCCAGCGCTTCCCAGACATCTTGACAGCCTACGAGCACGACGTCGCGTCCAAGGCGGCGCGCGACGCTCCCGATCATCGTCGGGTGGTTTCATTCTTGGCGAAGTTCATGCAGGACGTGGGCTGCGAGAGCGAGGTGGGCCCGAAGACGGGGAACGGCTTCCGCATCGTGAGGACCGCGAGCACTCTGGACGACTGGGCTGCACCGCGGTGACGACCCGGTCCCCAAGCACATGAGTTTGCAGGTGTATGCCATGTGGGTCTACCGCTGCGAGATGCTCGACGGCTTGTGGAGAGACAAGACCCGCGCGCAGCACCTGAACTTTGACTTCGCGCCGCACTACGCGCTGTACGCGACCCACAAGCAGCGCCTGGCCCCCGGGCTCCGCGCGCCGCTCTTCGAGGGCTCCACGATGCCGACGATGAACAAGGACTGCGAGATTGCCTGCCTGTGCAAGCAGCTGCTCCTGAGGCCTTTGGAGGTGGAGAACTCGGAGACGCTGGAGGACGAGCGCATGCTGCGGGCGTTCGCGCCTCTGATGGAGGCCCCCAGCGCACCCCGCGACATGAACGTGCGCGGGCCAACCTGTTTCACGCGGGCTTGGGCGCACTGCGAGGCCCAGGCGGGCGAGGAGGCCCGCGTCGCCGCGGCTCGTTTCCTGGCGCGGCACGAATGGCCCCCCATCTGGGAGACGCAGGAGGTGCATGAGGAATTCTTCGCGGTGCGCCAGACCCAGGCGGAGGGCGAGGGCGAGGAGGGCGACTCGCTGGGCCCCGCCCGCTGCCCCGACAGGGAGAAACCAAGGGCGACGGTGCGGCAGTACGTCTCCATGATAGCCATGCACGTGGCGCCGAACCTCGAGGGCATTGCCCTGGCGCGCGAGGAAAAGAAACCCCGGCAGTGCCAGAGCGACGCAGCCGCGCAGAGCGCGCACCTCAAGGCGACCACCTGTGGAGGCGCCGGTCAAGACGAGGGCGCCGAGGCGGGCGAGGGCGTGGAGCACCCGGGCGCGCCTCCCCCGGCAGTCCGAGAGCACTTCCTGCCTGCCCCGACGCGGGGCGTCGACGGGGGGCAGGACGCGGCGGACGTGCTGAACTTCACGCACCGCAAGCGCCTCGCGAAGTTGGTCAAGGAGCTCCTCGCGCTCCCGTGCGTGTCCGAAGCGGCCCGCGAGAGCGCAGGCGCGCCCGGGCCGACGGAGGCCGCGACCGCTCCTGCCCCCGCGGCTGGGCGCCGACCGCCGATAGCCGCAGCGCGCGAGGTCAGAGACTTCTGGGCGACCCTGCGCGATGACCGCCTGCGGGGCCACGGCGACAAGGATGACGCGGGCGCCGACGACGGCGCGGGCGAGGGCGCTGGCGGCCTGGGCGGGGCTCCCGCTGCGGCTAGCTTCGACGGCAGCGCGCGCGCCACGCACCCCGCGCGCGCATCGCATCGCTGAATTGCCGGAGGCCCAGAGACCCGCGCGGGACCAGGCGCTTTTCGTCGCCAAGTTCGCCAACGCCTGCGACGAAGCCTGGGAGGGCGACGTGCAGAAGAAGCCCTGGAGCGAGAGAAAAGTGACGCACTTGCCCCTGCTGGGCCAGGGCGGCTCGGGAAAGACGCAAGTGGCGCAGAAGGTCGTCTTCCCAGCGGTGAAGTAGTAGTGGCCCTCGAAGGCGCAGGACAAGGGCGCCATGATGGCCGTGGCCTTCTCGAACGCGCAGGCGAAGAACATTTCCGCGGAGACTGTGAATGCTAGAACGCTGCGCAACGCTTGTGCCCTGCGAGTCCAGAAATACATCAACGCGAAGATGATGCCGGGGGGCATGCAGAAGAGGTTGAAGTGGTTGCCGGAGCACGCCCGCGTTCTGGTCATCGAGGAGGTGAGCGCGGTGGCGGCAGCTCTGTGCAACGCGCTGGACCTTCGCGCCTGCCATGGACGCAGCGACACGCACGACGTGCAGAGGTCCACCTACAAGCGGCCGCACCACCACTGGGGGCGCGCCCCATCGCGCTGCGCCCCGGCGATTTCCTGCAGCTAAAGCCCACCGGCAGCATCGGCCTCCTGACGGACGCGAACGAGCGCCTGGAGGACGGGCGCACGTGCAAGTACGCGGAGCCGCCGACGGTGGAGATTCAGCGCGCCATCAAAGTCTTCTCTCGCACCCCCTGCGTCTTCGAGCTGGAGGGCGCGAAGCGCTTCGAGCGCGGGGGCCCTCTGATCACGCTCCTGGGCTGCACGCGCGAGGGCAAGCACTTCCCACCGGAGGTCTGGTCCGTCTGGGAGAAGACGTTGGCGTCGGACAACCGCGGCCTCCTGGGCCCTCGGCACCGGCGCGAGAACTTTCGGCTCGGCTACGGCATGGGCATATAACCACAGCGGAAGGCATTAAGAAACCCTTCCCCCCCCCCCCCCCCCTTTTCCGGTGGATTATAACGCCCCCGCACCCTGTGGCGTTATGGCCGCACCGGAAGACCTGGCTGAGGGGACTCGGGGCCTAGCTAAGGCCTGCCAGGGCTTTGCAGGGCTTTGCAGGGCCAAGCATAGCTTAGCAGGGCGTAGCAGGGCTTAGCAGAGCTTAGTAGGGCTTACCAGGGCTTAGCAAGGCTTAGCAGGGCTTAGCAGGGCCTAGCAGGGCTTTGCAGGGCCTAGCAGGGCCAAGCAGGGCTTAGCGGGGCTTAGCAGAGCTTAGCAGAGCCTTAGCAGGGCTTTGCAGTGCCTAGCAGGGCTTAGCAGAGCTTGGCAGGGCCTGGCAGGGCCTAGCAGGGCCTAGCAGGGCCTAGCAGGGCCTAGCAGGTCTTAGCGTTACGACACCCTCTCTTGGCGTTAGTGGGGCGGCCGCCGATGGTGGATTTTGTTTTCTGTTGCGGCGGGTGCTAAGTGTATCGTTCGGCTAAAACTGCCCGCCTGGAATATTGAGAAAACCGGGTGCTAAGAATAACCCAGGGGGGTTTCTTAATGCCTTCCACTGGGAAGCGCTGGCGAGGTGGATCAACGCGCGCGCTCGTCGCGACGCGCGGCGCCTGGGCGTGCCCCTCGTTTTCTTGCAGGCCGTTGACGAGTGCAGCGCGATTCATTCAGGGCGATCCCGACGCGGGTCGGCGCCTCCTGAACGCCCCGAACATGCACAAGACGGGGGACATCCACGGCGCGTTGCTGGCCCACGTCGGCATGGAGGTGCGATTCACGGCAGC
>CAUYUJ010004523.1:51545-54045 GCA_963575745.1 Prorocentrum cordatum
GTAGTAGTCGTAGTAGTAGTGAGTAGTAGTAGTAGTGGTAGTACTAGTAGTAGTAGCAGCAGTAGTAGTATAAGTTGTAGTAGTAGTAGTAGTAGTAGTAGTAGTAGTAGTCGTAGTAGTATATGTTTTAGTCGGAAGTAGCAGTAGTACCATAGTTAAAGTAGTAGTAGTAGTAGTAGTAGTAGTCGTAATAGTAGTAGTATTAGTAGTATTAGTATTCGTAGTAGTAGTAGTAGTAGTAGTAGTAGTAGTAGTAGTAGTAGTAGTACTAGTACTACTACTACTACTACTACTACCAGTACTACTCTACTACTACTACTACTACTACTACTATTGTAGTAGTAGTAGTAGTAGTAGGAGGAGGAGTAGGAGTAGTAGTAATAGGAGTAGGAGTAGGAGTAGTAGTAGTAGGACTAGTATACGGGATAGTAGACGTAGTGGTATATTATGTGTAGTTGTATTGGTGGTAGTAGTGGTACTATTCGTAGTAGTCGTAGCTGCTGTGGTAGTAGTAGTAGTAGTAGTAGTAGTAGTAGTAGTAGTAGTAGCAGTATGCCTAGTAGTAGTAGCAGTAGTAGTAGTAGTAGTAGTAGAAGTAGAAGTAGTAGCAGTAGTACTTTTAGTATCCGTAGTACTAGTACTAGTAGTATCCGTAGTACGATCCGTAGTAGTAGTAGTAGTAGTAGTAGTAGTAGTAGTAGTAGTAGTAGTAGTAGTAGTAATCGTAGTCGTAGTAGTAGTAGTAATAGTAGTGGTAGTAGTAGTAATAGTAGTAGTAGTAGTAGTAGTAGTAGTAGTGGTGGTGGAAATCGTATTAGTAATAGTAGGCACCGTCGTCGTAGTAGTAGTACTAGTAGTAGCAGTAGTAGTAAACGTAGTACTAGTCGTAGCCGTTTGTGTCGTAGTAGTGGTAGTGGTATCAGTCGTAGTAGTAGTCGCCGTAGTAGTAGCAGTAGTAGCAGTAGTAGTAGCAGTAGTAGTATTAGTAATAGTAGTGGTGGTAGTAGCCGTGCGAGTTATAGTGGTAGTTTTTGTCGCCGTAGTAGTAGTATTATTACTACTACTACTACAAGTGGTAGTGTCAGTAGTCGTAAAAGTAACAGAAGTAGTAGCAGTAGTCGTAGTAGTAGCAGAGGTCGTAGCAGTAGCAGTAGTAGCCCTAGAAGTAGTATTGGTAGTAGTAGTCGTAGTAGTAGTAGTAGTAGTCGTAGTAGTAGTAGTAGTAGTCGTGGTAGTAGTAGGAGTAGTAGTCGTAGTAGTAGAGCAGTAATGATCGAAATCGTCGTAGTCGTAGTAGCCGTATCAGTAGTAGCAGTCGTAGTCGCAGTATGGGCGGTAGCCGTAGATGAGGTCGTAGCAGTGGTCGTGGTACTAGTCGTAGCCGTCGTAGTACTAGTACTACTAGTAGTGGTAGCTGTAAACTAGTAGTAGTCTTGGTAGTAGCAGTAGTAGTAGTAGTAGTTGTCGTAGTAGTCGCAGTAGTAGTAGTCGTAGTAGTAGTAGTAGTAGTAGTAGTAGTAGTAGTAGTAGTAGTAGTAGTAGTAGTATTAGTAGTAGTAGTAGTAGTAGTAGTAGTAGTAGTAGTAGTAGTAGTAGTTGCACTAGTAGTAGCAGTAGTAGTAGTAGTAGTAGTAGTAGTAGTAGTAGCACTAGTAGTAGTAGTGGTAGTAGTAGTAGTAGTAGTAGTAGTAGTCGTAGTAGTAGAAGTAGAAGTAGAAGAAGTAGTACAAGTAGTAGTGGTCGTAGTAGTAGTACTAGTAGCAGTGGAACAGGTAGTCTTAGTAGTAGTCGTAGTAGTATTAGTAGTAGTAGTAGTAGTAGTATACGTGGTCGCAGACGTAGTAGTTGTGGTAGTCTTACCCGTAGTGGTAGTAGCAGTAGTAGTTGTAGTTGTTGTTGTGGTTCGTGGTAGTAGTAGGAGTAGTAGTCGTAGTAGTAGAGCAGTAATGATCGAAATCGTCGTAGTCGTAGTAGCCGTATCAGTAGTAGAGGTCGTAGTCGCAGTATGGGCGGTAGCCGTAGATGAGGTCGTAGCAGTGGTCGTGGTACTAGTCGTAGCCGTCGTAGTACTAGTACTACTAGCAGTGGTAGCTGTAAAATAGTAGTAGTCTTAGTAGTAGTAGTAGTAGTCGTCGTAGTAGTCGCAGTAGTAGTAGTCGTAGTCGTAGTAGTAGTAGTAGTAGTAGTAGTAGTAGTAGTAGTAGTAGTAGTAGTCGTAGTCGTAGTAGCACTAGTTGTAATGGTAGTAGTAGTAGTAGTAGTAGTAGTAGTAGTAGTAGTAGTAGTAGTAGTAGTAGCACTAGTAGTAGCAGTAGTAGTAGTAGTAGAAGAAGTAGAAGAAGCAGTAGAAGTAGTAGTAGTTGTAGTAGTAGTACTAGTAGCAGTGGCACAGGTAGTCTTAGTAGTAGTCGTAGTAGTAGTAGTAGTAGTAGTAGTAGTATACGTGGTCGCAGACGTAGTAGTTGTGGTAGTCTTACCCGTAGTGGTAGTAGTAGTAGTA
>CAUYUJ010004523.1:59045-69199 GCA_963575745.1 Prorocentrum cordatum
TCTGAGCGTCGCCTCTGCAGGGGGCTTCCCTGGGAACCCCGACGGCAGCGCCCGCGCGCCGCGACGCCCATGTCGGCACGCCACACACCTGGTGTGCGGGACGCATGCGGACGGCAGCACTGGGGCCTTCGGTGGAGCTCCCTGTGGGGCCACGAAACGTGTGAGGGGTGTGCCGAAATGGGTGTGCGGGACGCATGCGGACGGCAGCCATGGGGCCTTCGGTGGAGCTCCCTATGGGGCCACGAAACGTGTGAGGGGTGTGCCGAAATGGGTGTGCGGGACGCATGCGGACGGCAGCACTGGGGCCTTCGGTGGAGCTCCATGTGGGGCCACGAAACGTGTGAGGGGTGTGCCGAAATGGGTGTGCGGGACGCATGCGGACGGCAGCCATGGGGCCTTCGGTGGAGCTCCCTATGGGGCCACGAAACGTGTGAGGGGTGTGCCGAAATGGGTGTGCGGGACGCATGCGGACGGCAGCACTGGGGCCTTCGGTGGAGCTCCCTGTGGGGCCACGAAACGTGTGAGGGGTGTGCCGAAATGGGTGTGCGGGACGCATGCGGACGGCAGCCATGGGGGGCCTTCGGTGGAGCTCCCTATGGGGCCACGAAACGTGTGAGGGGTGTGCCGAAATGGGTGTGCGGGACGCATGCGGACGGCAGCACTGGGGCCTTCGGTGGAGCTCCCTGTGGGGCCACGAAACGTGTGAGGGGTGTGCCGAAATGGGTGTGCGGGACGCATGCGGACGGCAGCCATGGGGCCTTCGGTGGAGCTCCCTATGGGGCCACGAAACGTGTGAGGGGTGTGCCGAAATGGGTGTGCGGGACGCATGCGGACGGCAGCACTGGGGCCTTCGGTGGAGCTCCCTGTGGGGCCACGAAACGTGTGAGGGGTGTGCCGAAATGGGTGTGCGGGACGCATGCGGACGGCAACCATGGGGCCTTCGGTGGAGCTCCCTATGGGGCCACGAAACGTGTGAGGGGTGTGCCGAAATGGGTGTGCGGGACGCATGCGGACGGCAGCACTGGGGCCTTCGGTGGAGCTCCCTGTGGGGCCACGAAACGTGTGAGGGGTGTGCCGAAATGGGTGTGCGGGACGCATGCGGACGGCAGCACTGGGGCCTTCGGTGGAGCTCCCTATGGGGCCACGAAACGTGTGAGGGGTGTGCCGAAATGGGTGTGCGGGACGCATGCGGACGGCAGCACTGGGGCCTTCGGTGGAGCTCCCTGTGGGGCCACGAAACGTGTGAGGGGTGTGCCGAAATGGGTGTGCGGGACGCATGCGGACGGCAGCACGGAGGAGAGGAGGAGGAGAAGGTGGGACGCGGGGCGCTGTCTCTTCAAAACGAGGACCCAACACCACAGGATGGTTGGGAAAAACAGTGCGCGGGGGGGGTCGGCCACTCCCAGCACGCCATCAGTGGAAGAGGGAGAGTAGTATTCATATTGAGTAATTGTGGAGGGGATACGGAGGATTTGCGCAGGATCGTGAATATTAAATACAGGGAAGAGGCGGAAGGGAAGGAAGGGGAGGGAAGGGGATTGGGATGACGCAGGAGAGGGGACCGCCGGTTTTGGCCCACCCCGCTTCGGCGCGACATGCTATGCACATCCTGGTGCCCAGGCTTCAGCGTCCCGATCTTCTGGCAGCCCCCCGCCCTGCGGGGCAGAGCGACACGCTGTCCGCTTGAAGGCCATGGCCCTGGCGTATCGCCGGGCCGCCGCCACGACAGGCTGCGCAGAGCTCGTGGCCGTACGGAGGCTCACGCCACAGCTGACATCTGCCCCATCCCTCCAGTTTTCTGCTCTTTGTGCCAGGTCTTATGTCTTCACACGAGGCGTTCCATAAAGGCCCTTGCCTTTGAGGATCGAAGGAGTTGTCATCTCTTTCGCGGCGGAAGGTCGCCGGAAGTAAAACGAGGTCGCCTACGCCGGCGGAAGCCGGCAGAAGCTCGGCGGAAGGCGGCGGAAGGAAACAGTGCACCCCCAAGAGAAGGAAACGTTTCGGGGTTCAGGGTTTTCGAAATCGCCCACGCATCGGGGAGGGGCCCGGCGGCGGCCGGTCTCCGCGCGGACCCGGGTCACTTCGCTGGCGGTTCGTGGGGTGGGTGCTGCGCTCAGTGCGCGTCCCAACGTTGGCACTGGGCGCAGCAGCATCTGCTGTGCTTGGGGCAGCAGCGGCAGCTCATGTTCTAAGACACGTGTATGTGTGTGTGTGTGTTCTGAGAACGTTCTATTTGTTCTAGGAGATCTTCAGGGTAGGCCCTGCAGGAATGCTGGGAGGGGCTGTCCCTGCTCACCCTGCCCCTCGCTCGGAGGAGGAGGAGGAGGCCACCCCTCCCCTGTGGCACAGGAGGGGCCCGCCTGCGCGGCGGCCGAGGGCGGGCCCGCGTCGCTGCTGTCGGCCGAGGAGCAGGTGGCGGTGGTTCAAAGAGGGGGTCCTGAGGGGCTGGGCCGTAAGGATAGGACAGGATCCAAGCCCAGACCCCCTCGCGTCCCGAAAAAATCACCACGGGAGGTTTTCGCCATTTTCGGCCCCTGGGGGCCCTTACCCGGCCTCGGGACCGTCCAAAAAAGGAGTTAGGATGAAACATTGGTCCCAGGGAAGGGGTCCAGACCTCTGGGGGTCGACGTTGCGAACAAAATCACGACGTCGGGGGTCCAAGGGTGGAGTTACGTTGATTGAGGCATCTCGACCTTTGGAACCCATCCCTCAGGACCCCAGGCTTTGATTCACCGAAGGTGGCGGTGATCGCCGAGCAGGTCGCGCGCGAGCGCGAGCAGGTCGGCTACGGCGACGACGACGACGAAGACGATGACGACGACGACGACGACGGCGGCGGCGGCGGCAGCGACTCCGATGACGACGACGACGACGACAACGACGACGACGACGACAATGACGAGACCAGCGGCGGCGAGGATGACGACGACGACGACGACGACGACGACGACGACGACGGCGACGGCGACGGCGACGGCGACGGCGACGGCGACGGCGACGGCGACGGCGACGGCGGCGACGACCACGACGAGGAGGAGGAGGACGACGACGACGTCCCGCGTCGTCGTCGACGACGACGACGACCCGCGGCGGCGACGAGCGACGACGACAGTGACGACGATGGTGACGAGTGACGACGGCGACGATGACGGTGTGTGCACCAAGGTTTGGCCCAGCTCCGAAACTCTTAAGCTGGCCCGCATGGTGGTGTACACCTTGCCTTCTCAGACCTCCGACGTCGTTGTCGTGCTGTTGTTTTTGTTCGCTGCGTGGACCGCAGGATCTCAGACCACTTCTCCCAGGACCGGCTCTTCATCCTGAGTTGGCTCTTGTCGGCCCAGGGGCCTGGCAATTGCCCCCAGAGGCAGAACACTGCCCAACAACTTCGCGTCGTGTTTTTTTCACGAGGGGATGTTCGGTTTTGTAGTCATAACTCATTATCTGGCAGCCGATCGGGACGATCTGGTCACCCCCGGAACGCCCTGGGCGAGACGAAGATGCTCGAAAGCATCGCGAGGCTCGCAAACCTTCGCGGCTGCACAGAAGCGTCCGACGACCTCGAACTTCCAACCACACGTGGAGTCGCGCGAGGCCGCCGTGGACGCGACGTCGCGACGATGACGCTCCCGTGGTTGGGCCCGAGGTCGCGCGGCTTGGCGAGGAGGCCCGGCTGGCCCGCGCGGAGGCCGAGCGGCTGCGCGAGGAGGCCCGGCTAATCGCCGCCGCCGCCGCCGAGGCGGGCGGCCTCGGCGCAGAGGCTTCCGCCGGGGCGGCCGCTGCGCCAGGCGTGCCGCTCTTGCTTCGGAGGGAGGAGGGGCGGCGCCACCACCACCACTACGGTGGGGGCATTGGTTAAGGAATGTGCCCAGGAGGCTTCAGACCCTGGAGGAATCCTCAGCTGATGAGGGCGGTGGCGATGCCCCTGGCCGACACACACATATTGGAGTTCCACTGGCTTCCAGACCCCAGATTC
This sequence comes from Prorocentrum cordatum, assembly GCA_963575745.1. Lineage (NCBI taxonomy): Eukaryota > Dinophyceae > Prorocentrales > Prorocentraceae > Prorocentrum > Prorocentrum cordatum. The sequence goes on from CAUYUJ010004523.1 coordinate 63,019, forward strand.
CTCATCCAAGGCTTCCTTATTCAATGCCTCCGCCGTATATACCACCAGGGAGACCTTCGGCAACAAGTCCTGGGAGCCCCGCGTGTCCTCGTAGTTCCGTCTTTCGGGCGCACTGGCGTCGACAAGCGTCTGGTAATCGATGAGGAGGCGCCGATCTAGCGCCGATCGGCGTCGATTCAGCGTCGATTTGGCGTCGATTCGCGTCGACGTCGATTGGCGTCGGTTGCGCGTCGCTTGGCGTCGACTGTCGTCGACTGGCGCCGGTTAGCGCCGGTCAGCGTCGATTCGCGAGAGGCAGCGAGATGGTAGGGGGGGCTCCCATGAGTTTCAGGAGGGACAAAAAACACACAGAAACAATTAATCGTCGATTCCCCAGAAAATATGGGGAAATATGGGAAGTGGGGGGGAAGACAAAAACCCAGAACATATATGGAAATATAAGGGAATCCTGTTATTTGTGTGTATGTATTTGTGTGTCCCAGGGCCCCTTCGTAAAAGGCATTAGAAAAAGCGCGACATCGCACGAATCCAGGACATATCATGTCAAAAAGAGCTTCCAGGATCGATCACATAATGTTCGGGTGGGGCGATGGGTCAGGGCAGCTTCGGGGGAGGCAGGCTCGAGGGGTATAGGCCCAGGGGCGCTCGCGCGTGTTCGTTGGTCCCGGGAAGTTCTCCTGTCTCGGGACGCTTTCCTGGGGTGTTCGTTCCCGAACGGCCGCCGGAGACCCGAGTTACGACGGGTGCCTTCTTTTCCTTACTGCCCCTGTCCCTTCATGCCCGTGTCATCCTCCTTCGCCTCCTCTTCCCCCTCCTCCTTCGCGAACGGCTCGTATGTTTCTATGGTCAAGAGGATTTGGCGGAACGGTCAAGCAAGAAATATTGTGCAACCCGGAATTGCTTTCCGGTGTTTGAAAGGTTTGCGCAGATATGGGTTATTGGTTGCAAGCTTGGTTTGGCGGTTGGCTGACTGGCTTGCTGGACGGTTTATTGGCTGGCTGGTTTTGTGGCTGGCGGGCTGCTTGGATGCTTGATGGATTGGTTGTTGCCAACTGGACAGGTGGATGGGCTGGTGGTGGGTCGGTTGGGCGGTTGGTAGGTTGTTGCATTGGTTGGTTGGTTGGTTGCTTGGTTGGCTTGTCGATTGGCGGTCTTGCGGTGGAGGGCGCAATTTTGCGAAAATCCAATTTGCTGATCTGTTGCGTCTTCGGTGTTCTAATGGTGCTTGCGGTGCCTTGTCACGGCGATGGGCTCAAGTCATTCCAGTGGCGCTTGTTGCGGTAGGGATGCGTAAGCCCGCATTGTGGACAGAATGTCGCCGGGAAGCGGAATCAATAACGTGTTCAATGTGTCCATGACGCTTGTTACGCTCGGGTAACAGGGTCGCGCAAGTGCGGGACCCTGTTACGCATGCTCAAGTGCAGGTGCCTTCTGCGCATATCCTCACTCCGCCCGCCGCTCCAACATGGCCTCCTGCCTCGGCGCATGCCTGCCCGCCGACCTGCTTGCGCTCGCGGCGGGCGGCCGCGGCCGCGGCGGCCTCGGCGGCAGCACCTCCGGCAGCGGCCGCGGGGCTGCCTGCGTGTGCGCCTGCGGCTGCACGCTGCTGGACGACGCCTCCTTCTGCCACGCGTGCGGCGCGAGGCGCGTGCCCGTCCCCTCCCGCTGCGTCAGCAGGGCGTCTGTGACGACCACGCGGACGCCGCGGGGCGACTCCCCTTCCACCCGCAGCGTAGCCTCGACGAGGGACTGCGACGGCGGGTTGCCGGTGCTGCTGTCGGGTGTCCGCTCCGTCTCCCTCAACGCTTTTGAGGAGGGCGAGGGCGAGAAGTCCCCAAGCGCCGGCAGGGCGCCGCGTCGGGAGCTGACGCGGGCGACCAGCGAGCCGCTGCCCGGGCCGGCCGCTGGGCCGCCGCGGCCGCAGCTCGCGCGCGCGACGACCGCGGAGCAGCTGCTTGAGGTGACGGGCCTGGCCGGGCAGGCGGCGCTCGGCGCCACGGCGCGCGCTGGCCGCGCGGCGCTGAGCGGCACGGCCGCGCTGGCGGAGCGGGCGAGGCCCCACCTGCACGCGCTGGCAGAGTCCACGAAGGAGGCGGCCGTGTCAGGCGCCAAACAAGCAGACAAGGCCTTCAGCTCCTACCTGCAGCACGTCAGGTACAACCTGGAGAGCTACATCGAGGAGGGTGACGAGGACGAGCTCTCCGAGGACGACTCGTCGCCCCGCACGCGGCGCTCGTCCAGGCGGTCCACCCGCCGCCGCACGCTGGGCGCGGCCACGCCCTTGCAGGAGCTTGCGCCGGCGCCGCCGGCGAGCTCCCGCGTCGCGCCGCCGGCGCCCCCGCTCGCCGCGCTGGCCGTGCCGCCGCCGTCCCCGCGCCTCGGCGCGCCGGCGCTGACGCCGCGGCCGGGCGGGGCGCTCGTCGTGTGCGTGCGGCTGGGCGGCGCGTGGCATCCGGCGGGGGCGATCGCGGCGCCCGCAGGGCACCCGCGGGGCGCGCTCCCGCTGGGGCGCCCGGGCCCCGCGTTGGCGGCGCAAGGCGGGCCCGGCGCGGCCGCCTGCAGGTTCGGCGCGCCGCTCCCGTACGCGCCCCGCGTTGCCTGAGGGCCCGCGCCGGCCTGCGCGCGCGCGCCGCGCGTGGCCCGAGGCCGTGGGCCGAGGAGCCCAAACGGGAGAATGCAGCAACCTCGACGGAATGCCAGCTCCGTTATTTAGACGCGACTGGCCCAATTTGTGCACCACAAGAGCCCGGCGCGCGAGGCGTGCTCGGCCAGCACTTTGCGCCAGAGGAGCAGCTCTGACCTGAGCCCGCGCTGCTCTATAGTCTATAGTCATATACTCCAGGCGATCACTGGTAAATCTGTATGCTTCAGATGCGCGTGTGGACGAGTCCCTACCGCATGTGGCGTAGACGAGCCTCATGCGCTCATGCAGTTTTTTTTTCGCTGCAGTGCTGCCAAAGAGCAGCATTGCGCGGGTAGACCAGACGCGTGCGCGCCAGATTTACAGAGTAGCGCACAGCGTCGGCGTTTCGTTTGTTCGTTCTGCGGGAGCCACAGGCGGAGGCGACGCACCCGGAGAGCGCCGGCGGCGAGCTGAGGGGAGCAGACATCCTCCTGGGCACCCGAGCTTGCGAAAAAAAAGGGTCGCGCAAGTGCGGGGGAGGCACAGTGTTTTGAGGAAACAGTCGGGTAAGAGAGCACGCTTGGCCCTGGTGTGTCGGCAATTTTCCTGGGTCTTGTCGACGGGCTCGCGCCCATGAGGGGCAAGACGCTGGCTTTGGGGAGACAGGACGATTCACAGAGCGGGCCTGCTGCTCTTGGTCGGCAGGCTCGCTCCGATGTGAGAGAGAAAGGTTTGGGGAGAATCAGCGCCTCCGCGCCTGCACAGCCGCAGATGAGAGCGGACGTGGTCGTGGCGGTCTGGTGGTGGTCGGAGGTTTAGCCGGTGGGTAGATTCGCGTTGCGGAGGCCACGCGGTCGGGGCATCCGAGAATGAAACGGAGGGTTTGGTCGCGGATGGGTCGCAGTGCTCTCGGGCTGGGGCTTCACCAGGCCGCTTCCACTTGTACTACAACGCTAGATCGCGATCTTTCGCTGCCTGCAGTGCAGCATGCTCGCACATGGACCACATTTCACATGTTGTTGTGTCAGGAGTTCCTGCTGCTTCTCCTTTTCCTTTCCCTCCTCTTGACTACCTCCCCTCTTGGACTCCTCCCACTCTCTCCGCCTCATACTCTCTCCGCTCATCCTCGTCCTCCGCCTCGTATTCCCATTCCTCCTCCCTCATCGGCCCTCCTCATCGGCACTTTTCCTCCTCCTCCTCCTCCTCCTCCTCCTCCTCTTCCCGCTACTCATTCACCTCGTTCTCCCTCCTCCCGCCCCTTCCTCGACAACCCTGTTCATCTCAGGTGTCGCCCCCAGCCATGCTCCTCGTCCTGCTCCCGCTCACATTTACTCCGTTGCCGCTTGGGCTCGGGCCAGTTCCTCTCAGGCCGTTCTGGCCGCGCCGTCCCGGCGTCATCCCACACATTGTGCATTATATTTTGTAACTTCGGGGGGGCGCCACCTACATATTGACGTTGGCAGAGTTTTCGATAGACCTACATCGTCTTCAGCATGGTCGTCTGCGGGAGGACTCGCTGGTTTCGTTCAGCCATCGACCCCTGGAGGGGACGAGACGTTGAGAGTTCATACCCGCTCGCACATACACAAGCAGCTTTGAGTTCTCTCTCTCTCTCTCTCTATATATGTATGTATACGTATACACACATTGTACACACATGTGGACGGCACGTCATGTTGTTAATACTGTTAGTAGTAGTAGTAGTAGTAGTAGTAGTAGTAGTAGTAGTCGTAGTAGTCGTAGTCGTAGTAGTAGTAGTCGTAGTAGTAGTAGTAGTAGTAGTAGTAGTAGTAGTAGTAGTAGTAGTAGTAGTAGTAGTAGTAATACTAGTAGTAGTAGTAGTAGTAGTAGTAATACCTACAGTTGGTCTAGTAATTTGTATTCGTATCAGTGGTAGCGTTATCACTGCTGCTATAGCATTAGCACCATGATTATTCGCACTGCTGGTACATTCAGTATAGCAATCAAAAAGCGGTAACGAAGAATAATACTGGCCATACTATGAATACGTATGGTAGTGGTAACAAACATAGTCAAAAACGCATGGCTAATGAGTAGTAGTGGTAGTAGTAGTAGTAGTAGTAGTAGTAGTAGTAGTAGTAGTAGTAGTAGTAGTAGTAGTAGTAGTCGTAGTAGTAGTAGTAGTAGTAGTGGTAGTAGTAGTAGTAGTAGTAGTAGTAGTAGTAGTAGTAGTAGTAGTTATTGTAGTAGAAGTAGTAGTAGAAGTGGTTATAGTACTAACATTCGTAGTAGTAGTCGTCGTCGTTGTAGCAGCAGCAGTAGTAGTAGTAGTAGTAGTAGTAGTTGTAGCAGCAGGGGTAGTCGTAGTAGTAGTAGTAGTAGTAGTAGTAGTAGTAGTAGTAGTAGTAGTACTAGTAGTAGTAGTAGTAGTTGCTGTTGTTGTTGTGGTAGTGGCAACACTAGTAGTAGTAGTAGTAGTAGTAGTCGTCGTAGTAGTCGTAGTAGTACTCGTTGTCGGCGTCGTCGTACTTGTTGTAGTATTAGTTCGCCGTAGAAGTTGTCGTAGTAGTTATAGTAGTAGTGGTAGTAGTGCTCGTACTAGTACCAATAGTAGTAGTAGTAGTACTACTACTACTACTACTACTATTACTACTACCACTACTAGTACTACGAGCAATACTAACACTAGTACGACGACTACTACTACGCCTACTACCACTACGACTACGACTACTACTACTACTACTACTACTACTACTGCTACTGCTACTACTACTACTACCACTACGACCACTGGTACGACGATTACTACTGCTACTATCATTACGACTACTACTACTATTACGTTTACTACTACTACTACTACTACTACTACTACTACTACTACTACTACTACTAGTACTACTACTACTATTACTACTACTACGACGACTACTACTACTACTACTACTACTACTACTACCGGGGCGTGCGTCAAAAACGACTGCGCAGGATTTAGCCGCCGAGTTATACATCCACCCCCTTGCACTTTTCATACTCACGCGGCGTCGCTGACAGCGCGGACAGTCGTGGCCCTTGGCTGGGTACTATAGTTCCTGACCGCGCTGCCCAAAGAAGATTGCGCCGTTCGGGAAGCGGTCGAAAAGGAAGGCAGCGACGCGCCCATGCGGCGGTAGCCGAATCTGCTTCCGCGCCAAGACAATCGCGCGGCCCGCGCCACCCCTTTCCCCCCAGCAATGCAAAGCTGAGCAACGAAGCGACGCGACGATGCACCGATGAGGTCCATTGCAGTCGTCTCCTGTCGGTCTCGTCAGCTTTGCATCAATCAGGGGGGGGCGGGGGGGCGCCGGCGCTGTGCTCGTCTCTGCGGCTTCCAAGATGCGGTCAAAACTACAGTGCCGCCCGCGCGGGCTTCTCGGGGAAGGGCGTCGCGCTCCTGTGCTTGTGGTCAGCATATCATCGCGCGCGTGGAGAGTATTTTGTTTCGCACGCACTGGCGGTAGTAGTAGTACGGGTGCTAGTACTAGCACTGGTAGCATCAGCAGCAGTTGTAGCCGCACTTGTCGTCGTAGTAGTAGTAGTAGTAGTAGTAGTAGC
>CAUYUJ010004524.1:2500-5000 GCA_963575745.1 Prorocentrum cordatum
GTTCGTGGCCCCATAGAGGGCTCCACGGAAGGCCCCAAAGGAAGGGTTCGCATGGCGGCCCCGCGCCATTTTGGCGCACCCCTCACACGGTTCGTGGCCTCATAGGGAGCTCCACCGAAGGCCCAAGTGGCAGGGTTCGCATGGCGGCCCCGCCCCATTTTGGCGCGCCCCTCACACGGTTCGTGGTTCCATAGGGAGCTCCACCGAAGGCCCCAGTGGCAGGGTTCGCATGGCGGCCCCGCCCCATTTTTGCGCACCCCCTCACAAGGTTCGTGGCCCCATAGAGGGCTCCACCGAAGCCCCCAATGGCAGGGTTCGCATGATGTCCCCGCTTCATTTTGGCGCACCCCTCACACGGTTCGTGGCCCCATAGAGGGCCCCACGGAAGGCCCCAGTGGCAGGGTTCGCATGGCGGCCCCGCGCCATTTTGGCGCACCCCTCACACGGTTCGTGGCCTCATAGGGAGCTCCACCGAAGGCCCCAGTGGCAGGGTTCGCATGGCGGCCCCGCCCCATTTTGGCGCGCCCCTCACACGGTTCGTGGCTCCGTAGGGAGCTCCACCGAAGGCCCCAGTGGCAGGGTTCGCATGGCGGCCCCGCCCCATTTTTGCGCGCCCCCTCACACGGTTCGTGGCCCCATTTGAAAGTCCCATTGAATTGTCCCACCTGCCTTACGGTTCTCATACTTGCGTATGGTTGGGTCTCTCGCCAGGATAACTCTCTCTCTCTCTCTCTCTCTCTTCCCCCCGGTGCCTTTTTCGTCGACCTCCACGTTCGTGGCGTCCGATGGCCATCCTCATTCGCCCGCTCCTTCCTTTGGATATGATCCCTGTTTCTCCCCCATTCCTCCCCCTTCCGCCTCTCCCCCTCACCCCTGCTCCCTTCCCGCTCCCCGCTCACGAACAGGTGCCATCGCAACAGTTTGACGCATCGTCGTTTGCCAGCACCTTCGCGCGTGAAAAAATCAGCATTCCTCCCCCACTCCTGCGCACAAGCGTGCAAGCGCATCGGGCGAACGCGGTGTCAGCAGGCACCAAGGATATCAGAACAATGAGCTGATCGCCCGTCCAGGCCTCGAGGTCCCCCCTGCTGAAGCAAGCGATGCATTATTATTGCTTTGCAGGGGAAGCGCCCAGAACACGGCGCATTGGCGCGAAACGCCAATTCTGTTTTGTGTATATATATACACATACATACATACATACATACATACATACATACATACATACATACATACATACATACATACATACATACATGCATATATACATATATCTATATATATGCATGGATCTGTTTCGATCCATGCCTATCAATGTATGGAAAAACAAGAATACAGAGAAAGAGAGAGAGCGATAAAAAATACAGAAAGAGAGAAAAAGAGAGAGAGAGAGAGAGAACACAAAAAAAGGAAACGGAGACAGAGAGAGAGAGAAAGTGAGAGAGTAAGAGTGAGAGAGAGGGAAAGAGAAAGGGAAAGAGAAAGAGAAAGACAGGGAGCAAGAAAAAGAAGGGTGGGAAAGCAGAGAGGGAGACAGAGGGAGGGGCAACCGCACGCGATTCAGGTGGTGCAGATCGCCGGCAAGCGGCCAAAAGCAGTGCTGTGCGGTTTCTGCCGTCGTTCAACGCCCGCCCCATAAAGGGAGGGACACCACGAGGAAGGGAGGGGGGGTCTCCTGCTTCTCCTCCTTCTCCTCCTCCTCCTGCTCCTCCGCGACCTCCTCCTCCTCAACCTCTTCTTCCCCCTCCTCGCCCTCCTCCTCCTCAACCTCCTCCTCCCCCTCCTCGCCCTCCTCCTTCTCCTCATGATCCTCATCCTCGTCCTCCTCCTCCTCCGCCTCTCCTCCTCCTCCTCCTCCTCCTCCTCCTCCCCCTCCTTCTCCTCATTATCCGCCTCCTCGCCCTCCTCCTCCTCCTCCTCCTCCTCCTCCTCCTCCCCTTCCTCCTCCTCCTCCTCCTCCTCCTCCTCCTCCTCCTCCTCCTCCTCCTCCTCCTCCTCCTCGACCTCCTCCTCCTCCTCGGCCGAAGAAGGGAGCCCAGAAGGGGAGAGGGCAGAGTGAAGGGAGGAGGAATGAGCAGGCATGGCAGGAGGACTGGCTGCAGGGAACTGGAGGGCAAGGGGAAGGGGCGAGGAGAGGGAGAAGGAGGAGGAGGAGGAGGAGGAGGAGGAGGAGGACTAGGAGAAGGAGGAGGAGATACCTCGGTGTAGGATGAGGGCTGCGGATTGCACAGCCTTCGAGGGTAGCTGGTCCCTATATGAGCAATGCTCAGGCAAAACCTCTGTGGACGGAAGCATCCACCAAGTGGTAAGACTAAACCGCTCCAATCGAAATACGCAGGACCGCCAGCATTGCCGCTGGGCTGCGTCCTGAATTTCCGCACATCGAACGGGGGCGTGTCAGTTAGGTCGACGGCATGTTTGCCCCAACGTGCGTGAGATCTCCGCCCTCAGGGAGAGGTAGATAAGGGCTTCTTCCAAAGTGGTTCGATACAATCGGAAC
>CAUYUJ010004524.1:10000-30000 GCA_963575745.1 Prorocentrum cordatum
TGGCCTTTGACTTCGTCGTCGGCCTCGCCGTTCAGGCGGCGGTAGCCAGAGTCGCTATGCAGGTCGACCTCGCCCGTTGGCGTCGCCGCTTGATACGCGATCTTCTTGGGGAAGGCCTGCGGCTTCCTGGCAATCGCGCTGAGTTGTCGCGCGTGCATATTGGTCGGTTCTTGGACACGCTTCAGCGACACAACATACAACATTAACCACACTTGCGTGGCAAGGGCGCAAGCCAGAGCGCCTCTGAGGCTGACAGACATATCAGTGACGAGCTTCGGTGCCTTAGCCTCTGCATCTGCGCCCGTGAATTCGCGATGCTGGATAGGACGGAACCATTGCCGTCGCTGCCCCTAGCAGATCTCACTGCGCAGTTGGCAGATGCGCATTTCTGAGTGTACACTTCTCAAAATAATCCCCAACACACTTGACGCACTTGTCGATGGTGTCCTCGGCGCCGGCCATATCTATGTCATCGACATGTTTGGCCGCGAGAAGGTCAGGGCCCGCCTCGAATACGTCGTCGCAAGGCGCGGGTCCGAGACCAGAACCTCTCATGGTCTTCCAGGGCTTCAGTGAGAAGGCACTCGGTGCATCTTTGGCGCCGGCATCTGGTTTGAAGCACTGCAAACATTGTCCTGACTCATGATGGCGCTCGATCCTGGGAGCGGTCTGAATACCGACGCTGAGCCAGGTTGCAAACGGAAGCATGCCACGCGCCCCTTGTCACCAGCTGCTTCAGCGAGATCATGATAAGCAAGCCCCTTCCGGAAGGCCACGTTGATGTCAAGGGAAGCGACGATCCGCTGATTCCCGCGCGCTGCCGCGCTGGCGAGCAATCGCTGGCTCGACCGCCGCGCCGCTCCTGAGAACGCTTCTACGTCGAAGGCTGCGAGGCCCATGAAACTCAAAAGTACCAAGCGCCATATGGTGGCACGTTCAAACTCGCCCATGTCGCCCTTGAACAATTTCCAATTTATATACGCGCCTAAAAAGTCGTGATGTTTGACGCCCTGGATAGACCTTCTATATTGAAACACTTGTTGTCACGCCATGCCTTGAGTTCGGTATATGGGGCCTTCGGTATCTTGACTGGACTCGCCTGACCCATCTGCCTTCGTGAAAAAGGTCGTCCTCCTTGACGACTGCAGCTCGTTTAGCTGCAGCGGTCACATATACTCGCATAGTGGTAACGCGGTCGAAGTGCAAGATTATACGTTGTTGTTCGGATAAGACTACCCTCGATATTTTTGCCGTAAAACAGAGTTCCACGAATTGCTCATGCTCGTCGGAGCCCAATATGTAGCTGTCGTCTTCGCCCGTGGAACACAATGGGGCATGACATGTCTTTGTTGTGTAAATGTCCTGTGCGCTCCCCCCCGAAGGCAGGCGCCCCCGCTGTTCTTCAGCTACTGTAAACGACATGCTGTTGGCAGAAATCATGTGTGGGTACAGTATAGAGCTCTTCTATTTGCGTTGCCTCCAGTAGATTCCATTCGTCACGTAGTTCTCTACACCGCACTTCCATAATGTGTGCGTCGAGGTCCGCCTCTGATTGCTCGTAGATTGTGGGGGGCCGGCCGTCTTCCTGTGGTGGTTCGGCTTCTAGGGCCTCCCAGGCATCGCTGCCTTGGGCTGGCACGGCGGCCAATTCTTCGAACTTCGTCACATCTTGATCGAAGCCCGCCCGACGTTTGGTGGACTTCAGGCACTGGTTGAATCTAGAGTGTGCTGATCCAGTTATGTCTTGAATGTTTAGGGCGGTGCCTTCAGCTTCGCAATAATGGAAGCCTGGGTTCAGGTCGTTGTCATTGTGCACCAGCGTACAACTGTCAGCATACGTTACCAGAGGTAGCTTATGAATGCTCTTGGCTAACCTAACAGAAACCACATTTCAATCCGAAAGAAATTCCTGACGAGGTAATGAAGAGCGAAATACACCTCTGGAGATAGTCGGCTCGCGCTCGTCATCTGGAGTACTCCCTTTTTGGTCGGGAGGTATCCGATGGCCATCGCAGGTCGCCCCGCATGTCGACTGGCTACGCATACTAATACAGTCAATAATGCCGCGTTGTCCGAGCCAATCCCTCGAGCGATCAGAGCCTCAACGCACAGCGAGCGTCTTGCGTCACCGCGATGCACTTGCACATCGCGGTTCACAAACCCCAAGATAATAGGCCCCTGTCTGGATGGTTCCGCGCGACCGGGAAGGCTCCTTTCCAGCCACCCCAGTCGTCTTTCGTACTTGCGGGGCGATGATAGTCAACCGGATCTCCTTCGATATGATAATGCTGACAAGGGATGGTCGTCTTGGTCCGTAGTGCATGCACTGCTTCTCTCTGCTAACGCAGTGGCTTTTGTTATAGCCTCAATTCTCACCCGGCGAATAATCTGTTCTCGAATAGGATCGGGTGTCTCTGTCTGGTTTTCGTGATCTAGAACAGGCATGTCAAGTAGCATTGCAGGTCGTCGGCCAAACAGTGCGTTGCATACAGATACCTTATTGAAGAAGGCAAACGCATCGGCAGCAAACAGAGTCTCATGCAATAGTCGGGTGAGCACAAGTGGTATGTCTAACCTAATGAGTTCAACCTACACGACGTGAAGTAGGTGTCGTAGTATACCATTCCTGGCTTTAATAGTGGTAGCGCGCTGCCCACGCGTACCTATCCTTAGCTCAGTGCCCTTTGCCTTAAGGACTGCCTTCGCGGTGTCATATTCGAGAGCACCTTCTCCATCAGAGTATAATACCTTGGCAGGTCCAAGTTGCATCCTGCACTGGTGATACGCATCTAGAATACGAGTCATAGTGTTGTCAGGTATCTCGATTCCAGCACCGCATCGAATGCCATGGTCGGTAAGGTGAAATATATGAGGCTCCTGTTTGTAGACCACAAGCTCGCATTCGATATCATCATTGAACTTGCCAGGTAGCACGGTAGACGGCATTATGGTATGTCCAGGCGTTCCCACGTCCTGCACTCCAGGCATGTGCCACAGACGCCTTCTATCTGGTTTAGCCTAGCGCTATCCAAGTCAGCCTTAGTTAAGATGAGTCTCGTCTTAAGCTCCTTGGCGTGGAACCATCGCAGATGTAGTTTTCGCAACTCGCGCGTTGCCACGCTTGGGTCAAGGCGACGTAGGTTATGTAGACTGATCTGCATGTCAAACCTTGCCCAGTCTGGAAGCATTGGACGAGCAGCACGGTCGCCCGCAAGTGGCGGTGGAGGTGGATCACCTCCCAGTTGTCGTCCACGTCTGGCTACTCTGCGCGTTAGTCGTCTGTGGTCGTCCGAGCTGCCGGCGCCACTTGAAGCAGGTTGCCCCGCAGTCGGCTCATCAGCATGTCTGCCTACTGCAACGTCGCGGCCGCTGGCGCCCGCAGTTGGCCCAGCTCTGAAGCCAGGCTGCGGAGCTCGTAGGCGCGCGACTTGTTTGGCAGCTGGCGCCTCGGATGCAGCCGCCGCCGCAGGTGGCGATGCGTCGGGGGCAGCTGCCGCCGCAGGTGGTGGGGCTGCCGCATCAGCAGTGGCAGGAGGCCCCTGTCTGCGTTTGTCAGGCAGCTTCCACGGTTTGGCATATGTACATTTGCCTGGCGTGAGGCGGTGGCCAGGCATAGCCTTTCCATGTGTTTTTGTCGGGACAGCCCCAGTAGTAATCCTCTTTGTCGTGCCACCTACAGTGTTTAGGGTTTCTGCTGTGCGATGGGAAATGCACGTTGACGTTGTCAGCGCACGCAGGACATCCCCATTCCCCGACGGTGGCTGCACGATACGTCCGTCAGGATGTCGAAAGATCGCTGGTTCATCCAAATCGAACCCGCGTGCGTTCGCGGCGAGAACAGACGCGCAAGGGATCGCGGTGAACTGCGAACATGTTACGTGCAATTTGAACTGCTTCGACGCAGAGGGATTGCATCTTCGGGGCGCACTGCGCTGCCTTGGCCAACTCCTTGTTGCAGACCGAGGCATGTGGGTGATGGCCAGCGCACCGTCTGTTGTCAGAGGGTGTCAGTAGTGCACGGCGGTTGGCAATTGTTTCAATTGGTCGCGGGCCTGTGATGCATTGGTCAATGCTGACCTTGCGAGTGCCCTCGCGCTCAGCTCGTGTCGTCCATGGCGGTATTTCACCCACCCAAGTACCCATGGGTTGTTCCCGCAGGTAGAACCGCCGGAGATCGTCTTGCCGCGCGGCGACACTTCCACATAACTTAATGTGTGGAAGGTCTTCCTTGTGATCTTCATGCCACGTGCCATAGTTGACCTTTGCATTGAAGTCGGAGGGGTCGTCCACCCAGTTGTTCTGCAGTTAGGTTGTAGGATCACCATCTTCACACAACATATATCTCAGTTACACATTGCTGCATCCTGGACTTCCTTGTTCCCAAGGTCAACGCAAGAACGATTGCCGAGGTTACCCCCTGAGGATAAACCTCGGCTGGGTGCCAATTGTGATATTCCCCCGCTACCTCCGCATAATTCCAGCACGTCTACCTCGTTGTTTCGTCCGTGTCAAAAGGTTGGGACCCACGCGCGTCCGCAGGTAACCCCGCTGGTAGTGTCGCGAAGATTTCCTCATCTTCATCGCTGTCAGAGCCCAGAGGAACGTCAGTGCGGCATGCTCCAGTCCAAGGCCCTTCAGGTCCTCACCGCAATCGCCACTACCGTCTTCGACCTGTGAGGGTAGATGGCGTGGTTTGGTGCCGGCTTCCTCGTTAAATTGCTGCTTGTCTTGCATGTTTTATGCGGGCGTCAATAGGTGGTGCTGTTGTTGTTGTTCTTTGTCGGGCGTGGTCAGTGTCGGAAATTCTGGAATAGGGGGTGGCGCGCGGCCGCGCTCAATCGAGGGGGGAGGAAGACGATCGCCATCGACGGTCGCAGCTCGCCTTGGGCGCGGTCGCTGCCCCTCATTGCTGAGCAAAGCTGGGGCCGGAAGCTCCCAGTACAGTCGAGTACTCATGTTACTCACTCCACTCGGCAATGGAGCTATCCAGTTCTATCCGATAGGATGATCCTGAACCTTGATATCCTGCATGATGATATCGTCGTCAAGGTTCGCCGTCACCAGGCGTACCGCATGGTCGCAGTGACGCCCATTCTTGGGAGACTGGACGTAAGTCCGAGCTCCTTTACCTAGTCGAGTGTGCACTCTAGGAAAAGCACTTGTACCATTTCTCTGTGTCTTATGTGTATCTATGTGGTCAATGAGTCGCGCAGTCACGATTGCGATAGTTACGTGCCGCCATTCAGCCCTCTGGGCGCCTCGGTCGCACCACTTTAATTAACTCATGTTCTGTTTTTTCGCAAGGTTTCCCCGCTGCTCGGCGCGTGCATCCCCATAGGATAACGGGAATGCGCGAGCATGTTGTTTGCCGCCTGCAAATACAAACCGATCGGCCAACGACTCGAGCGATCGAACTTAAGACCGATGTGACAGCATCGCATTCGCACGACTTGCAGTTCTAAGTCTTCAATAGTATCGCGCATGGGCCCCAATTTCCAAAAATAGCCTGGGATCTAGACGCGCGCAAGGCCTGAGCTTTGACCATGCGGTTCTGGATGCGCTGATAGCGCGGCCCCGCCCGCTCACCAGGCAAGCTTACGCGCCGATCACCGGGGGTTGCCGCCCATAGCAGCTGATCGTCTCCCAACAGTGGACTACCCAAGTATTGTGCGCCCGTGGAGGTCATGACCTCTGCGCGCATGATGCGATCGCGCATGCATCCACGGGCTCGGAGTTCAGCGCAAGCTGCTCGTGTATCCTCAATGACAAGAGCATTAGAATGATATGCATGAGATGAGCGATATTTCTCTGCTGCGGCCGCGCAGCCGGGTCCGCCGCTGCCCCTGGCGCGCGCAGCCGGCGCCTGGGAAAAGTATGCAGGTGCCCCCGCGCATGTAGACAGCACCTCAAGCGTCGGCCTGTCCAGGCAAGCGCGCGCGGCCGTAGTGCGTGCCTGCCCCCTTCACTCATTTTCGGGCGTAGAGGGCGTCCAAATGCCAGTGCCGCGGGCCACGGAATCACCTTGTAAAATCGGCGTCGCACTGCTCGAGGTAAAGATATCATACCTCTCGGCAGTGCCGCTCGACGCAGCGGGTTGCCCCGCGGTGGCAAGCTGCCCCGCGCTGCTGTCAGGTGGAATCCACTCGGTGCACACTTTGTAGATGGCCCCGCAGACCTTCGCTTGCAAATTCCACGCGGCGAAATCCTGATCCACGGCCCCGGGCACGCCACTATATACGGCACTCCTTCGCCACCACGTCTTCAGCGCGTTGTCTACCATGGACTGGATCCCGAATGCAGGCGTCTCGTCGTTGATGCTGCGACTAATGCCCCTGGCGTCCCGGGACATCAAAAACACAGCAGCATCCATAGCAGCAGGTAACCCAGCGCTGCTTGAAGCAGGTTGCCCCGAAATCGGTTCTGCGTCTGCAGCTTCCTTGATGAGCACGGGTGTCTCCCAGCATGTGGAATTGGCCGCAATGGTGAACGCTGTAGCTCCATCGGCCTCCGCTGCCACGCCATACTCATCAACCTTGATCGCTGTGTGTGCACTACTGCTGTTTTTACTACGTCAATCACTCTAGCGCCTTGACCAAGGAGGAGCCTGTACATGTTCGTACCTGGGATGACCATCTTCTCGCTGCCTTTCTCAAGGACGAGGATGGCCCGCATGTTTGCCGCGCTCCTCAGCCCCAGGATTGCGGGCAGGTTCTCGCAGGAACCCTTGGCGACGTTGGCTGAGTCGGTGCCCAGCTTGGCGATGGCAGATTCCCCTGCAGGTTTGGCAACGTGCGCAGGCAGTTGCGTTGCGCCCTGATGTCCTGCACACTGCGGCCCAGCGCCCACTCCAGTCACGCACAATGGTCTGTTCAGGTTCAGTCTCTCGATATCGCGACCGCGGGAACGTGAAACTCGCTCAAATGTCGAAGCAGTTTTCAGACCAATGATGTTTACGTTGCTACCGATGTCCAGCAATAGGTAACATTCCATCAACAATGGTCCCACTGTTTGCTGCTAGGGCACACTCATGACGATCACCGAATATACCCTGCACAATGAACACTGTTGTGCCATGTGGTCCAACGCCCACTGGTTCCACGTCATGAAGGTAAATACGCTCATGTACGCCCGATTCCCATCCTCTGTGATTGGATATTGCTGGGGAGTCTAAACGAAAGGAATTCATCATATCGAAGCGGGCACTGCTGCGTCAGTGGGATGTCCTCAAAGGTGCCCTCGTCGGCACGCACTGCGTTCTGGCCATCGGCGTCGACCATCAACACCGTTTGAAGCATGTCACGCTCCGACATGGCGGTGGCGCCGCTGCGCGCGCTGACTGGGCTGCCAGTCCGGCGCGAGCGTAGCGCGTTACCCCGCATTCTGCCACGCGGCGTGTCGGCGCTTTACATGCGCCTGAGCCACGCTTCATGCGCGAGCAACCCCGCAGGCGTCGGCATGGCAGGTGCCCCTGCAGAGGCAGCTGGCTCAGCTATCAGCGGCACCTGCGTGTCTGCGGTTGGCGTCGTTGCTGCTGGGTTCGGCCACATGTATGGCGGTGCAGCAGATTGCCCCACAGAAATAGCAGGTGCCCCCGCTGGCGCTGTGGATCCTGCCATCATGATCCTGTTCAATTCTTCGCGAAGGTCCGTGAGTTCATTAGCCCCGCGGATTATCTCCTCGCGTCGGTTCTCGGCGCTTTGCTCACCCGCGAGGGCGCGATGAAACCCGGCTGCGATAAGTCCCACGCCTCGGCATACGGCACGCGGCGCCTCGTTAGGGGCGCCTTCCAGCTCTCGGCCCACGCGTGCCTGAGCCGCTCGGTCGCAGCAGACTGCATGAAAGATGTGGCTGTGTTGGAGCCTCCATACCGTATCGCGGCATGCACACTTCTTGAAATCACCGTCATTGATTATCGGTGGCGTAGCTGATGGCCTTGTGCGCATTTGCCGCTCAAGCGTAGTCTCTCCCAATTGCGCAACGGCTCGGTGGGGCTGCAGGGCTCGCTGGCATAGTGGCAGGTGGCCCCGCAGCTACCGGTCCCAGTGTTGGGAGACCCATAGCGGGTTGCCCCGCGCGATTTATCACGCGGCGCGCCAGCCGCGCCCGATGGCGCTGCTGGCGCGCGAGCTGCGCTGAGAGTTTCGCCTGCCGCGCCTCTTGAATGGCCAATGTTTCAGGCCGCAGCTCCCCCAGCGAGGCAGGCACCACCAGCTCTGGACCATGCGGGTCAACATATTGGTCCATTGGGGCCGCCAGGTACCCGCAGTGAGGCACCTGGCCGGGCATGCCATCCTCGTACCCCGCTCCTTGTGAGCTGAGACCTGTAAAAGTCGTCCGCTGTCGCCCTGGCGCACGGGATTTCGGGTTGACCCCCGACCCGAGTTCGAATCAGAAATTGGGCGGCTGACGAACGCAGGTATGTATCCATACCGGGTCGGATGGTTCGGCGACGGACTTGCGTCAATCACAGACTCTCAAGGCGGAGTCAAATCTGCATAAGGCAGGTCGATGCCATGACGCCTCATGCTCTCCGTAGCCTCCTGCATCTGTCTGTGCATCCACTGCTGCTGTCCAAGCATGCTGTCGGCTCTCTGGGCAGCCTCCGTTGTGGGCCTCATGCTGCCGTGCTGGTCCATGATCACTGGCTGTCACGTCGGCGCAGTTGGTGGTGCTGCAGCACGCGGGGATGCAAAAGGTGATGTGGCCGGCATGGCGTAGTGCTACCAGCGCTCTGTGGAGTACCAAGCGGAGGCGCGGGCCCACTCGCAAGCGAAAATGCAGCAGGTTGCCCTGCGGGTACCAGCAGCTGCTGCGCTTGATTGCGCCACGGATCGTTGGCGAAGGGCCCATCGTTTGGCGTTGCACTATTGGGTGCGATGCCCGATGCATCCGCGCTCTGGGCCTGCATCCAGGACCCATCAGATCCATCTGCAAGGACACCCGCTGGATTCACCTCCTGTAGCATGAATATCGATGCATGATGTACCTCTTCTGTGGCTGAGTTCAGCATGGGCACGCGCAGGTTTGAGGGAGCATCTGGAATGATCCATCTCTTCAGCGCGGTGGGATCGCATGGTCGATTGTACCATTCTTGCGGCGCAAACTTAAACTTTGGCAGGCTACACCGCTGAGCGTCAGTGCACAGATCGTTGACCCAGACCTGTCCAACTCGGTTGTGCGCGCATTTGTCCACGTCGTGTTTGACGCCAATAAGATGGACGAGGGAACTCACAAGAACGCGACCTTTGACCCCCGAAGTCATAATGATATCATTGGCGGATCGCCATGCTGGGATGCCTTCTCGGATCAGGTTCTCGAGGCTAACTAGGATCATCACCTCGGCGCCCGCCCGTAGGCCCGACTGGATATGCTGATCTCCAGGCAAGTACGGGCACCCATGAATCATCTGTCTGCCTGAGCCCCCCTTCGGCTTGTCTTGGATTCGGCGCGACAGACCGACATTCAACATGCTCGGGGCGTGCGCCAATTTAGTCCCGCACATGAAATAGCGGGGCGTTCCCGCCCCTGTCGGGCCTGTCACTCGAGAGCTCAATGATTCTGGGCACAAAATGCCTGGACTGATGCGCCCATTGCTGGGCCGGAGATAATAGCGCGGGCGGGCTTCCCCGCGTAATTATCTTCTTCACCGGATGTCGGATCTTTTGCATACCAGCGTGGCGGTCGACCATCTCACTCTTTTTCAGCACGACTAGCGCCTGGCATCCCCAATGCCTGCCCCCGAGGCACTTCTTGACGACGCCCAGGTATTTACGATGATAAGTTTCAGAATCTGTTGATGGAAGTCGCCCAGCAAATCGCTGAGGCATGCCCATCCGTCGAACGCGTCGCACGTGGTAACCGCATCGGTAGAACGACGCGAGATATCACCTTTGTAAAACGGCTCGCGCCAGGTGGCCATACTGAGCCACTCCGAGCAGCAGCGATGATAATATTCGTTCGGCAACCGCATTGGCTGGTTGCTCCCGTGCCAGAGCATCGCCCGCAGTGCTTCAGCTTCATCTCTGCAGGTGAGGACTGGCTCTTGCCGCAGCTGGTCGCGGACGCGCCGGCGCTCGGCGGCTATATCTGTCACGCACGTTGCCGCGCGCACCTCTTGACGTAACGCCGCTCTGCACCGGCTCGAAACGTCGTCGGCAGAATCATTCTACGACGGGTTAACTGGAATCTGTCGTGGGATGCCAAGTCTTTCCCAGTTCCGCCTGCCCCCCTCGTCGATTTCAGGCGCATTGGCAGGTTGCCCCGCAGATGCAGATGCAGCGGGTGCCCCCGCAGAAGCCGACGCAGCAGTGGGCTCTGCGGATGACCCTCCACTTCCAGACGGGTCATTCTCCTTCTCGCGGATGTCCGCGAACTGGCACCTGCTCACCTTCGGAGTCCCCGGCGCCCTGGATGTAGTCTGGAGTGATGTCCTTCCCGCGCCAGGCTGCGAGGCGCGATGCATTGTTGGACCGCCCAATCAAGGTGGCCAGCCAGCTCCGCGATGAACCCTGCCATGAGCGGCGCCGCGCAGCGCAACGGGCACCTTCGGCCCGGGCCCGCTGCTGCCCAGGAGCGCCGCCGCCGCGGCTGCCACAACTGGCCCCCTGGAAGGTGGTCTACGGGCAGGTTCCCCCGAGGGCTCTCCGTCAGATCGCTTCGCCTCGTTTCTCCCAGGGTCGGCCTCTGCCGAGCCGGTTCGCTTCTTCGACCTAGGTGGCTTCGGCGCGCTTGAAGATGGAGATAGATCTACTTCCTTCTGAGAACACGTCGGGGGCTTCGGGGGCTCGCCTGCTTTCTTAGCGGGTTACCCCGCACAAGCGGGCGCAGCAGTTTCCCTGCGCTCCTGCGCGAGAAACTGCATGACGGAGGCTTCCGCACCGGTCGGTAAAGCCTCGCGTTCTCGACCTCGGCGTTCTTTTTTGCAATCCAAATGGCATCTCCCGTTGGGCAGCTTACCTCGCACCAAGGTTGCGACCCATCCAGTGCTCCTGCTCTAGCACGCCACTGCGTCACCACTTGCCCATGCCCGTGTCCTTCGGGGCGCGCGCGTCGACGTCCACTCCTGCATCAATGTCTTCGTCAGCGCAGTACTCGCGTTCGCATTCAGACACAGACGCAGACGCAGGCACAACGGGGACAACAGCTTGTGCGAGGCCAGAGGCCTCGCCTCTTTTATTAACCGCAGCTGGCGGGCAATCCCGCGCGCCCTGGTCCGCATTGGCACCCTTGCGAAAGGAAGCGGCATCAGGGGGGCCGCTCGCCCTTCACGGCGGGCCTCGCGGCATCCCCGATCGCAATGCTAAGGCCGGTGATCCTCATCGAGGTCGCCCCTGTCCTCCTCGACGAGTGCTGCCTGGAACGCGTCGCGCATCTAGCGGCTTGCAGTCCGACTTGGTCAGGTGCGCGTTGCTGGGGTTGCAGCTCGGGCCCACCTCGCGACCTTCGCCGCCCCGATGGGTCCAGACCCATGGGGCCCTCTCGATGTTGGGGCTCCTCGAGGGGCGCCCCATCGGGCAATTTGGTCCGTGTTCTGCGAAATGCTCGAATCCACAGACCTTCTCTCGGCGCTCCTGCCGATCCGCACTGATGGCTGTTTTGTCGGCCTTCCTTCTCCGACATTTCAGCGGTCTCGGTGCCGCCTCTTCTGTTGGAACGGAAGATTATGCCCCCGCGTTCATCCCGCTGCGCATTCTGCAATGACCAGTAGTGGCGGATTCGATGCTCGGTGTTACCCTGCTGCCGCCAGTACCTCACGTGGCCGCCTGGTACGCATTGGCGGGCAAACCCGTCGTTCTGTTCACCAACTAGTCTGGATCGGCGCTGGCCTTCGGGCTCACCTGTGCCTTCGTCGCCCCGGCGCGGGTCGCCCCGCGACCGTTCCCTTCTCGGCGATCCTCTCGGCTCTCGCGGGCGAGCCCCGCGTGCCACTTGAGCGGGCACGCGCGCGAATGACTCCGCCAGCGATGGCATGGCGGATTGCCCTCGGCCCCCCAGCCCTCACCATCGCCATCAGCACGCTCCACGCGCCCCCAAGCCTTGCGACTCGAACGCCCATGCAGCACAAAGGTGGAGCGAGAGCCTTCATTGCGCCCGAGTCCGCACTGGATCCGCTTATAAAGGTCACCAGTGTCGCGCGGGTTACCCCGCGGAGGGCCGTCGTCGCAAGATACCCTGCACGCAGGGTTCCCAATCACCTGCGGCCGGAGCGCCAGTTGGAGCTCTTCCTCCGTAGCGGGCATCGTGCCATCATCAGAAATATCGGGCTCGCAACCATCGGAGCGCGCAGGTGCCCCCACCACCTCGTGATCCGAGTCGGCGGGCGGCCGGCAATCCTCGGCGATCTCTGCGCGCGCAGGTTGCCCCGCGATAGAATGCCCAGCGAGCCTGTGAGATCAATCCCATCGTGGCCAGCATAGACCTCCTCGAAAAGCTCCTCGGCGCACCTCTCGAAGGACACGCTGGCGCCCATATACCTAGCGGACATGAAATGGACAGCGGCTGCGGGGTTGCCTTCTGGCGCGCGTTTCCCAATCGACATAGTGAATGTCAGAATTGGCTTGAGCCGCGTGCATCGACGGACCCCTGCCTCTCCCATCGGCCGCGGGGCGCTCACGACGAAAATGCTGGGCGCTGTGGCAGATAGCACATTCTTTGGTTTTCCCGTTGGCATCCTTCGGGCTACCCCCACGTCCCTTACTTTTCCCTGAGGCGCGCCTACGGCCTCTGCCTTCGCCCAGGAAGATGCCCTCGCACTGTGGTCCCGTGAGGGAAGCCAAGAATGCAAACCTGCCTCTACTACGTAACCGTCGTCGTTCACCCTTACCTCTACACCCGTCGGGCTGCACGTCGCACCCTTCGAACTGGTTCCTTTCATAAAACGTCTCCATCGGCGCTTGTGCTCCTGGTACCCCAGGAACATCCACTGCGCCTGCTGCTCTTCAGTGACGTGCACGGGCATGTCGGGATAATCCAAGTTCCCAATTCCCTCATCTGACGAGGCGCCAGAGTCGGCGCCAAAATCAAATTCGGACTCTGCGGCTTGCCCCGCCGGGCCCATGAGGGCAATGGCTTGGGCTGGGGCCGCAGTTGCCGACGGCCCCTGAAGTCGAGCCCAGGAAGCTTGCGACACCGCGGGCTGGCCACCCTGTTGGCTTAATAGAACGGTGGCCTCGTTTGGTTGTGGATCGTCATTCCGGACGTCGCTGGCAGGTTGCCCCGCATGAGTGCCGCGATGAAAGACATCAGCGCGGTGGCCGTGACTATATACACCACCATTGTTGCCAGGGGTTCGCTCACCAATTTGGGCGTGAGCCCTCATGCACTCCAGTAAGGCCTCGACGTGCTGCTGTGTCCTTGGCATTTGGTGCTCAATGGTTGTAGCAGTTGCTGTGCAGCATGACTGTCAGGATCTTGAACCCCGCGGCGTCGGCTTCGAAGCTTGCTATCACGAAGCCAACCAATGTCTGGTCGATCCGCTTTCCCGCATGGACGCGGAAATCATTGAGAGCCGTCCCCGGGTTAAGTTTTCGTTCCTCTTCCAGGTTCTCAACCTTAGTGCTGCAGAGGAACATGATGTAGGTGATGCCGTCGGTGTCGCGACCACCAATGTTGACACCAAAATTGATCACTGCGGGGGGAACTCTCATGGCTACGGTCCTTGTGCGACCGCCCAGGCCACGCTGTAGTGCGGCGGCCTGTTGGGAGGGGGTCATAGTGTTTGTGGCCACGTTGATCCAAGCATGTACCTCGCGAACAAACTCGCGGAAAGGTGCATTACCGGAAGGGTCCCAGTGGAGGCCGGTAGTGCGTACGTCGTCTCCACCGCGCTGCATATGCCCAATAGCACATCCGATGGCGACCCATAGAAGGCCAAAGATGGTGATGCCAATCCAGTGGCCCCGTGGGTCAGAGTGGGTTATGCGCGGCTGTTGTTTATGAGGTGACGTCGCCGTCAACTTGCGTCGGGGTGGAAGCGGCACGATATCGTATCGCACGTTACCACGCCTAGTATATTCGAAGAAAATTGCAATTTGACGTATGTGGGCGGAAATTGAAGTGTAATAGCGCAGGGAGGTAAGGTTAAGGTAAAAGACTTCTGCGTGAACGGAAGACGCAGTGCAAGTGTCCTTGCGACGGTATAGAACTCCTCCACGTAGAACCACTTCACCCTGATGTTCCACCATGCCGGCAGTCCACCAGATAGTGCCGTGGATAATGAGGAGTGGAGCTAGACCTCACCACCAACGGCCAGCTCCGCTACCAAGTTCGAAGCTGGTCGAGAGGCCCAACCAGATGTTTCGCCAAAGGCGAAGCATGTGTCAAACCCTGTTGTACCGTATCAACGATAGTCCCAGAAGTAGGAGTGAGCCGCGGGAGCGGCGATACATCTCAAGCGAAAAGGGTGATGCCTCTTCGGTCTCGACGTATGGCAGTGCGCCTCAGAGAGGCACAGTCAAATAGGTGGCCGGCCACGGGGCCGAAATGGCCGCGGACACGCGCTCGATACATCTCGCCTTTGCCCAGCCTCCTTAGACTGTTGGGAGCGCCTCGCAGCCGTTCCCTCGGCCTGTTCAGGGGAGGGGGAGGTCTTCAGATAAGCAAAGGGGTAGCGGGGAGGAGGAGAACTGCAGAGGGTGGTGCATACAGGCCAGCGCAATGCTTACTAAGTGCGTGTAAGTTGCACACGCGTGTAAAGTACACTGAACAGGCCACGCTTTGACCAAAAATCTTCCTGCCTTAGGCGCTCGTGCTCGCCATCAGGTCGGCGACGCGCATCGCAAACCCGGCAGGGTCCCCGATGTTGTAGCTACAGGCAACGGCCGCACTCTGCCACAGCAAGACCGCCATGTGGCCAACCTCCTGGGACTGTGGGTGGGTCTGCCACATTGCCAGCAGCTTCTGAACTGCCCGATGTTCCGGGTTGATCTCCAGAATGGCCCTATCATCCTCAGTTCGTTCGTGTCCGCCGACCCTGGCTTCACGGGGGTGGAAAGGCGTGTGCGACATTTGGCTCTCCCCCTCCTCCTTTCCCCCTCCCTGGGAGCCCCAAATCCCATCTAAGGACGGGATGGGGGTCCCCCCCCATCGCGGGGAAAGGAGCTCGCCAACGCACCCCCGGAGCCTCGGGAGGCTCCAAATCAACACCCCGTGGCATCCAAAATGCCCAACATGCCATCTAATATGGCTCAAGCTGGGCTCCAACACGTTCAAAAGCAACCAAGATGGCCGCCAGACCCCAAGACGCCCCGAGAGGGCTCCAAGAGGACTCCCAAGAGAGCCCCAAGAGAGATGAGTTGCCCCAAACCCTGAGGAAAACCCACGTGTTTAGCAGATTCGCCTTTTTGGTCTTCGCAACGTCCAAGACGGCTCCCTAGGACCCAAACGTAGCTCCAAGCCCTAGAAGCCCACGAGAGGGCCCCAAGACGTTCGAAGAGTGTCCCAAGACGGCCCAAGAGACGCTCAAGACGGCCCCGAAGGGCCTCAGCAGAGCCCCAAGAGGGGCCCCAGGAGGGGCAACTCGAACTGACATGACATGTCGAGCCCCCCGCCTCAAGAGGCGCCCAGGAAAAATCCGAACGGCACCACGAGGCCCCCGAGTGGCCCAACAGAGGTTCCTGGAGGTTCCCAAACTGTCCCCAACAAAACAGTACCGACGAGTCCCCAAGAAACGCCCGTACAAGCGGCCTAAGAAGGGCAACTGGCACGCCCGTACTCTCTGGCCTAAGAGGATCCCCGAGACTGCCAGCAGGCGCACGAGACACCTCGAGGAGACCCCAAAAGGCCCAAAACAACTTCCCAAGAGGCTCGAAAGTGGAAGTCTAGAAGCCTCTCGCGCAGAACCAGGGCACAGAAATGGAACGCACCGAAGGCCACTGAATGACGCCACGCGTGCTCAAAAGAGGACCCCCGCTGGCCATGGACGGCCTCGCGTGCCCAGGACACGTCCCCCCTTCGTTTTCCCCCCTCCCTCGTCGCCATCCCCGTGCCGTTCTCGTCCCGCCGGCCCGCCATCTCCATCAGAGGGTACACGTCGGTCGGAAGAAATAGGTAGAAACATGGAGTAGGAAGGCAGATACAGTGGATTGGGTCCAGGTCCTCCCAAATAACAACAACACACAGCAAAAGCATGCCGATTCTTGAAGCATGAAGGCGCTTGAAAAAAATTGGGATCCGGGAGTCCAAAAATACATACTTTCAACGACCAGCGAGTACCCAGCTGACCCGGGCAGGCTTCAGAGACGTACCCACAACGCAGGGCTGTGGATGCACCGCGACCAGCCGCCCCGAAGCGCCGCCAGCGACGGCATCGGCACGGAAGCCCCAGCAAGCGCCTTCGATGGCGCTGAAGAGAGCCCCCGAAGCGCCCCCCGGAGAGCCAAAAAGAAAAACCAAGGAGAGAGAGAACTCCAATTCACAAATCGATCCTCTGGCCCCAAGACGTGCCCGAAAACCTCTATACAACGTCTACGACGCGAAGAAGATGCCCGAGAACATCATCAGGGAGCCGAAACAAGGTCCCCGAGCGCCCCCACACTGCCCTCGCAACGCCCCAGAAGCGTTTTCCCCAAAAGCCACTGCACATCCCCATCGTTTGCCTACTCGTCCGCATTGTCCTCCCTCTTTCGCGTCTCATGAAGTATCCACCAGCATTGTCATCGGCTGCCTCCTCCTCCTCCTCCTCATTTCCCCCCTGTCTCTTGTCCCCATCTCGCCCTCATTGCGCGATTCCCATGCCCAGGGGCCCTCCTGCTCGAGATACCCTCCCCAAACGTTGCAAGCTCTCTTTCTCTCTCTCTCTCTCTCGTTCTCGTTTTCTCTCTCTCTCTCTCTCTCTCTCTCTCTCTCTCTCTCTCTCTCTCTATCTATCTATCTATCTATCTATCTATCTATATATATATATATATATATATATATATATATATACCTGTCTCTTCGGCGGGTGGGAGAAATAGCTTAAGCCTCTTGAATCGCTTCATCAATTCGTCTATGACTGGGATGGCCTGGATCCGGCAGCCCATGGCGAAGGCGGCATCCTGAGATCTGGAGTCGGTCTGTGACTTCACGTAGCGCTGCATTATTGGCGACATCCCGGACCGAGGGTGGACGAGCGTGGCCGCGGAGTCCACCAAGCGGTCGCCGACCTCGACACTGCGCACGCGCTCGCCCAGCTGATTCTTGAGCCACGCGGCCAGCCCCTCGTACCTCTGTTTGAGATCCTCAAGCCTGGAACTCTCGTCGGCCGTCCTGCCCAGGGCCAGCCCCGTGCTGCTGATGTCCACGAGGTCGTGGCCGTCGAAGTCGACGATGCTCCAGCAGCAAATCTCGTCCAGGAGGTCGATCATGTAGAGAACCTCGGGGGGGGAGCACAAAGATGCTGACCCCGCTGCTCCCGGGAGCTCTCCTCGGGTGCGTTCTGACCAAGACTTCGAGGCGAAACCCGCCGTGGGGACGAGGGAAGGGTTGTAGTCAGAGTGAGGGGGCCGAACGATCTTACACCATCCCTAGGTGCGAGGATGAAAATGAACTCCAAATTCTTGAACTCTCGTGTCGGCCAAACAATATGTTCGATTCCCCCTCTGGAAATATATCTGTCTTTCCCGCAAACAGTTTGCTGAACGGGGTGCTGTTGAGGCAGAAGCTAGTTCCAGACGGGAGTGCGCGAAGCGAGACATCCTCAAAAACATGAAATGGTCCTGGCCATTTCGCCTGAGACATCGTCACAACTCTCGTTTCCGAGTTGGCCAGAATTGAAAGAGAATTGGGCGTTTCGCCAGAGACATCCTCACATATCTATGCTCCGAGATTCCGCGCGAGAGGTGGTCCAGCAAGTTCACGTTTCGCCTGAGACATCCTCGCAACTCTGAGGTCCCAGATGCTGCGCGCGAGGCCGTTTCGCCTGGGACATCCTCGGAAGTCTGAGCTCCGAGAAGCCGCACGAGAGGTGGTCTGGCCCGTTTCGCCTGAGACATCCTCAATTCTTGGCTCCGAGATGCCGCGCGAAAGATGGTCCAGCGCGTTCCGTCCGAGACATCCTCGCAGCTCTGGGCTTCGTGAGGTGGTCCGGCGCGTTTCGCCCGAGACATCCTCACACCTCGGGGTTCCGAGAGGATGTGCACGGGATGGTCTGGCCCGTCTCGCACGAGACATCCTCGAAACTCTGAGCTCCGAGATGCCGCACGCGAGGTGGTCCAGCGCGTTTCACCTGAGACAGCCTCGCAACTCTGGACTCCGAGATGTCGCGCGCGAGGCGGTCCAGCGCGTTTCGACTGAGACAGCCTCGCAACTCTGCACTCCGAGATGCCGCGCGCGAGGTGGTCCAGCGCGTTTCGCCTGAGACAGCCTCGCAACTCTGCACTCCGAGATGCCGCGCGCGAGGTGGTCAAGCGCGTTTCGCCTGAGACAGCCTCGCAACTCTCCACTCCGAGATGCCGCGCGCGAGGTGGTCCAGCACGTTTCGCCCGAGACAGCCTCGCAACTCTGCACTCCGAGATGCCGTGCGCGAGGTGGTCCAGCACGTTTCGCGTAAAAATCCTCCCAACTCTGACCTCCGAGGCACCGTGCACGAGGTGGTCCAGCCCATTTCGCCTGAAACATCCTCGTAATTCGGGGCCCCGAGATGCCGCGCGAGAGAGGGTCTGGCCCATTTCATCCTCGCAACTCCAGGCTCCGAGATGCCGCGCGCGCGAGGCGGTCTGGTCCGTTTCGCCTGAGACGTCCTCGCAACTCTGGGCTCTGAGAAGATGTACGCAAGGTGGTCCAGCTCGTTTCGCCTGTAACGTTCTCGCAACTCTGGGCTCTGAGAAGATGTACGCGAAGTGGTCTGGCGTCTGGCCCGTTTCGCTTGAGACATCCTCGCAATATGGGACTCTGAAATGCTGCGCGCGAGGTGGTCCAGCCCGTTTCGCCTGAGACACCAATGAAACTCTGAGCTCCGAGATGGAGGAGGGAGGAGGGAGGAGGGATCAGACCCAAAGGAACAATTTGATAACACTTCTGTTGTCGAGTTATGCTATGGGAGGGGTCTGGGCGCTGCCTGAGGCCATCTGAAGCCATCTTGGAACGCTGTTAGGCGGTCCTGAGCTTTCTTGGGGCGCGTTGGGCCGTCTTGGAGTCCTCTTGGACCCCTTTGGGGCCGTCTTTGGCGCTTCTTGGGACGTCTTGGGCGCCTCTTGGGCTGTGGGAGGTGAGGGGCCTGGCTACTAGACCGTTTAGCGCGCGCTAGGCCACTTCCCTGGACCCCTCCCTAGAGGGCTTCGTCCCACCAGAATGTCATCACTCATACCTCGCTCTTTCCGTTACCTGGGCCGGCACGGTAACGGAAAGAACGCATCAGAAACTTGCCCGAGATGCTCGTGGCACCGTGCGCTCTTGGGAGCGTTGGTGTTAAGAGTTGCTTGCGTCACCACTCGCTATTGGGAGCATTCGTGTTCAGGGATGCTGACGTTACCGCTCGCCCTTGGGAGCTTTGGTGCTAAGAGCTTGTCACGTCAACATGAGCTCTTGAGAGCCTTGGAGTTCGGAGCTTGTAACGTCACCGTTCGCTCCTGGAAGCCTTGGTGTAAGAGATTGCCACGTCAAGATGGGCTCTTGGGAGCCTTGGTGTTCAGACCTTTTTACGGCACCGCTGGCTCTTGGGAGCCTCGGTTTTCAGAGCTCGTAACGTCACAGTTCGCTCTGGGGAGCCTTGGTGTGAAGAGCTTGTCACGCCACTATGGGCTTTGGGGAGCCTTGGTCATCAGAGCTGTTACGACACCGCTCGCTCTGGGAAGTCCTGGTGTTGAAAGTTGTTTACGTCCCCGCTCGCTCTGGGGAGCCCTGGTGTTGCAAGCTTGGCGTCTCTGGGCCTTCTTGGGGGTCCTGTTGGGGCCCTGTTGGGCCCTCTTTGGGCCCTCTTGGGCAGTCCTTGGGTCCTTTTGAGCCGTTTTGAGGCGGCGTGGAGGACTGTGGCCGTCTTGAAGCTTTCCTTGGGACCTCTTGGGGCCCTATTGGGAGCCTCATGG
>CAUYUJ010004524.1:35000-57500 GCA_963575745.1 Prorocentrum cordatum
CAGTTACAGCAGTGGCCCAGGCGGGATATTTAGGTACTGACTTGGGAGGAGGAAGGAGGCATGCTCGAGGCAATAGGTCCAAGCGAATAGTCAAGGGTGTTGCTATGCATTCTCGTGTTCTTCGGTTTGCTCGTGCGACCCGCAAGTACGCTGTCACTGCCAAGCTCGAGAGAGCAGGCACCTTTGCTGCGCAGCTGTATGCCCATCAGATACATGGAGTTTTTGGATCGTCCATGATTCGTTGCCGTCGCCAAATGGGGGCTATATGTGGGTCTGGAAAGAAAGGTCGCTGTCTTACCACTTTGCTGGACCTTAGGAGTCCTCAAGGTGACCCTGCTGTCTATTTTCCTCGGTTATGTTGTGAGTTTTGGATGCGGCAATGGATCTTGCGACCTGCCATTCGCGCTGGAGTTAGGCGTGCCTGGCCATATATGCTGCAGACGTTTCGGCGAGTTTTGCCACAGCATCGTTCTAGACACGTGCGAGGGCCTATGGGGGCCGTTATGCTGTATTTATTGGAAGCCGGATGGGACCCTGTTGCACCAGATCATTGGATTGCCCCGCCAGATTTTCCTGGAGATTTGGAGGCCTGGAAGTTTCCTGAGGAAGGGCTGTCGGGGAACCTGATTCTAGATTCTCCAGAGCCAGTTATTCGGGACATCACGGCGTCAATTCAGGCTAAGTTGTGGCGAGGCGCAGCTGAACATTGGTGCGGGGACGGGGTCCAGGATGGTGTTGATAACATGTCTTATCGTCGGCTCGTTTCGCAACTTAAGTTGGTTTCGCAAGGGGAGAGGTTGAGCGAGCTTATGGTCACGATTGCTGTTGGGGGAATCTGGCCTAGGGCACGCATTAAGGCAGAGCTTGATGCGAATTTCGACGACCTCTGCCCCCGTTGCTCTAAGGAGCCAGAGACGGCTTTCCACCGAGCTTGGGGGTGTGAAGATAATGTCGGTGCCCTGGCGTATGAACAATCTCAAGAGTTGGTCGGAGAGGCCTATACTCAAGCTGATGCGTTACCTGCTTTTTGGCTTCGCGGCCTTTTGCCAGCTGCTCTTACAGTCCTGCCGCCGCCGCCTGACACGGAAGAATGGTGGATCACAGGTTGTAATGAAATTTCTGCTGGAGCTTTAGGCCGAGGTTTCCCTGGGGACCCGCTCCTGGTCTTTGATGACGCATCTGGAGGGAAGTTTTCTGGTGAAAGCAGGTTTAGGCGTGTTGGCTTGGCAGTCGTTGCCATTGAAAGTTGCTTTCCGCTCACTGTGTCAGCGTCGGCTTCAGGCAGGTTGCCTGGCCCGAGGCAATCAGTGCCCCGAGGTGAATTGCTAGCCTTTGGGCTGGCCCTTCGTACGACAGTTGGCCATATTTGTTATGTGACTGACAACGAGTCGGTGATCAAAGGTTTCTTTGGAGGCAAGACTGTGTCGCCCGAGGGCGCTGATGCTGATTTATGGTTACGTATTTCTGGACATCTTGAGGTGAGGAGGGGAGAGGTTTCCATGCTTTTCACCAACTCACATCTGTCAGCCACTGAGGTTGTGGCACGTGCGCTTCCGTCGGCTATCGTTGCAGGCAATGTCATTGCCGATCATCTTGCCGACGAGGCGGCCGCCCGCGCGCAGATCCCTGTGGACCGTCGGCGGCAGGTTATTCTCGAGGAGAAGCGCGCCTGGCAGGTGCGGCACCGCCTGCTGAGGGCGTCCCTGGACGCCATGCAGGCCGAGGAGCGGGGAGGTGGAGGCAGGAGATCGGGCCCTTCTCGCCCGCCCCCTCGGCCTCCTGCTCCAGGTCTCGTCGCCGCGTTTTCCTCGGCCCACAGCCCCGATGACTCTCGTCAAAGATGTTTCAGGTGTTTTGGATCGGCCTCTATGGCCACTCTTAAAGAGTGGCATGAGTCTTCGTGTTTCACTCCCACTCCCGTCAATGATAAGTTTCTTGCCCTTCCCCTGGGGGGGCGGCTCCACGTTGCGGGGGGTTGGGCTCATGAGACGCATTCTATGAGGCTCCAGAGGGCCCATAAAGTTTGGTTTTGTCAAGCTTGTGGTTTCTATGCCCATGTTTCTATGCGTGGGCTGTCGAAACCATGTTCCCATAAGCTTGACCCCCATCGTCGAGTTTATTTGAGTAGGCTCGATGATGGGTTGTGGCCGAAAGCTCTCAGTCAAGCTGAGCAGCTCTCTCGTGCCCTCTAATTCTCGAACCACTACGTGGGATAGCCTGTTCCTGTTCCTGTTCCTATAGACTGGCCCTCTCCTGCGGCTCGGCTCCTTGTGTTTTACGTATGTTAATATTGATTGGCCCTCGACTGGGGCTCGAACCCTTTGTGCTTCACGTATGTTCCTTTAGATTCCCTGTTCCTACAGATTGCCCCACTCCTGGGGCTCGAAGCGTTCCTGTTTTGACTCCCCGCCGCTCCCCATAGTCACACTGCTTGTTTGATGCGCCGTGCAAGCCGAAAGGGGGAATGTGCCTCGGGAGAGGTGTTGGCTGTACCTCCTTGGGCGGGAGATCCGAGTGTGGGAATACCGCCCCATATTTTTGTCATTTCGTTTCCCCGAAAAGGAGTGGCACCATGGTGGGTTCATGTGGCAGGTTGAAGCACGGCTCCTGAAAGTAAACTGCGTGTTGCTGTTGGTGGCGAAACCGCTCTTGCCCGCGACCCGCCCGCACGCGACACACGCCGCGACCCACCCACGACCCAACCGCGACCCATCCCGCGCCCGCCCCCTCACTCTTATCCGCATTTGCGGGGTGCTGCGTCTACCCGCACGGGAGGCAGTGTCGTGGACGAACATGGCGGGTATCGAAGGCCTGGAATGTGCATATTGCATGAACAGCGAACAAATGAATTCTCACTTCTAATCATGCATTAGTGCTACTGCCCCAAAAAATGGCCATTGTAGTTCCCAACCATCCTGTGGTGTTGGGTCCTCGTTTTGAAGAAACAACGCCCCGCGCCAATCCCTCCCTCCATCCATCCCTCCCGATTCCTCCTCCTCTTCCTCCTGCTCCTCTTCCTCCTCCTCCTCCTCCTGCTCCTCCTCCCTCCTCCTGCTCCTCCTCCCTCCTCCCCCTCCTCCCTTCTCCCAGTCCTTGCCCCTGTCTTCACAATGTCTCTGTTTCAACACACCCCTCACACGCTTCGTCGCCTTATAGGGAGTTCCACCCCAGGCCCCAGTGGCGCAGCTCGCATGGCGGCGCCGCCCCATTTTGGCACACCGTTCACACGCGTCGTGGCCCCATAGGGAGCTCCACCTAAGGTTCCAATGGCGCAGTCTGCATGGCGGCGCCGCCCCATTTTGACACACCCCTCACGCGTTCTGTGGCCCCACAGGGAGCTCCACATGAGGCCCCAGTGGCGCATCTCGCATGTCTCCGCCGCCCCATTTTGGCACACCCATTACACGTTTCGTGGCCCTATATGGAGCTCGAACCCAAGTCTCAGTGGCGCAGCTCGCATGGCGCCGCCGCCCCATCTTGGCACACCCCTCACACGCTTCGTGGCCCCATAGGGAGCTCCACCTGAGGTCCCAGTGGCGCAGCTCGCATGACGCCGCCGCCCCATGTTGGCACGCGCAGCTCGCACGGCGCCGCCCCATTTTGGCACACCCCTCACACGCTTCGTGGCCCTATAGGGAGCTCCACCTAAGGCCCCGATGGCGCAGCTCGCATGGCGCCGCCGCCCCATGTTGGCACACCCCTCAGATGTTTCGCGGCCCCACAGGGCGCTCCACCTAAGGTTCCAAAAGCGCAGCTCGCATGGCGCCGCCGCTCCATTTTGGTACACCCCTCACACGCTTCGTGGCCCCATAGGGAGCTCCACCTCAGGTCCCAGTGGCGCAGCTCGCATGGCGCCGCCGCCCCATGTTTGGCAAACCCCTCACACGTTTCGTGGCCTTCTAGGGAGCTGGAACTCAAGTCTCAATGGCGCACCTCGCATGGAGCCGCCGCCCATTTTTGGCAAACCCCTCACACGCTTCGTGGCCTTAAGGTTGAAGTGCGTGTCGCGCCTGTGTCTCTAAGGTTTAAATGCGAATCGTGCCTGTGCCTCTGAGGTTGAAGTGCGTGTCGTGTCTGTGTCTCGGAGATTTACGGGCGTGTCGTGTCTGTGACTCTAAGGTTTAAGTGCGTGCCGTGTCTGTGCTTCTTAGGTTTAGGTGCGTGCCGTGTCTGTGCCTCTAAGGTTTAAGTGCGTATCGTGCCTGTGCCTCTGAGGTTGAAGTGCGTGTCGTGCCTGTGTCTCGGAGGTTTACGGGCGTGTCGTGCCTGTGCCTCCAAGGTTTAAGTGCGTGCCGTGTCTGTGCCTCTTAGGTTTAAGCGCGTGTCGTGTCTGTGTTTCTAAGGCGTGAGTGCGTGTCGTGCCTGCGCCTCTAAGGCTTCAGTGCGCGTCGTGTCTGTGTCTCGGAGTGTGAAGTTGAATTGCGTCGTATGGTGTTTGGGGCATGGTGTTCACAAGCGGCGGCCGGGCCACAGAAAGCCTCACTGGGGCCACCGGGCCACAGAAAATCCCAATGGAACCACAGAAAGCCCCCCCACGGGCCACAGGAAGCCTCAACGGGCCACAGAGAGTCCTCTCCTCCCCCCCGGGATGCCCCAGGCGGCCCCGGGAGGCACTTTTCTGTATCTGCATATGTGCTTGAGGGATGTTTTTCGGCCACCCGCGGGCTTCGCCCTCCTAGGCTTCGCCCCCATGAGTTTCGCCCGCCACTCCTGGGGCTCGAATCCTTCGTGCGTTACGTATGTTCCTATAGACTGGCCCTCTCCTGCGGCTCGGCTCCTTGTGTTTTACGTATGTTAATATTGATTGGCCCTCGACTGGGGCTCGAACCCTTTGTGCTTCACGTATGTTCCTTTAGATTCCCTGTTCCTACAGATTGCCCCACTCCTGGGGCTCGAAGCGTTCCTGTTTTGACTCCCCGCCGCTCCCCATGGTCACACTGCTTGTTTGATGCGCCGTGCAAGCCGAAAGGGGGAATGTGCCTCGGGAGAGGTGTTGGCTGTACCTCCTTGGGCGGGATATCCGAGTGTGGGAATACCGCCCCATATTTTTGTCATTTCGTTTCCCCGAAAAGGAGTGGCACCATGATGGGTCCATGTGGCATGTTGAAGCACGGTTCCTGAAAGTAAAATGCGTGTTGCTGTTGGTGGCGAAACCGCTCTTGCCCGCGACCCGCCCGCACGCGACACACGCCGCGACCCACCCACGACCCAACCGCGACCCATCCCGCGCCCGCCCCCTCACTCTTATCCGCATTTGCGGGGTGCTGCGTCTACCCGCACGGGAGGCAGTGTCGTGGACGAACATGGCGGGTATCGAAGGCCTGGAATATGCATATTGCATGAACAGCGAACAAATGAATTCTCACTTTTAATCATGCATTAGTGCTACTGCCCCAAAAAATTGCCATTGTAGTTCCCAACCATCCTGTGGTGTTGGGTCCTCTTTTGAAGAAACAACGCCCCGCGCCCCTCCCTCCCTCCATCCCTCCCTCCCGCTTCCTCCTCCTCTTCCTCCTCCTCCTGCTCCTCCTCCTCCTCCTCCTCTTCCTCCTCCTCTTCCTCCTCCTGCTCCTCCTCCCTCCTCCCCCTCCTCCCTTCTCCCAGTCCTTGCCCCTGTCTTCACAATGTCTTTGTTTCAACACACCCCTCACACGCTTCGTGGCCCTATAGGGAGTTCCACCCCAGGCCCCAGTGGCGCAGCTCGCATGGCGGCGCCGCCCCATTTTGGCACACCGTTCACACGCATCGTGGCCCCATAAGGGGGCTCCATCTAAGGTTCCAGTGGCGCAGTCTGCATGGCGGCGCCGCCCCATTTTGACACACCCCTCACGCGTTTTGTGGCCCCACAGGGAGCTCCACATGAGGCCCCAGTGGCGCATCTCGCATGTCGCCGCCGCCCCATTTTGGCACACCCCTTACACGTATCGTGGCCCTATATGGAGCTCGAACCCAGGTCTCAGTGGCGCAGCTCGCATGGCGCCGCCGCCCCATCTTGGCACACCCCTCACACGCTTCGTGGCCCCATAGGGAGCTCCACCTGAGGTTCCAGTGGCGCAGCTCGCATGGCGCCGCCGCCCCATGCTGGCACGCGCAGCTCGCACGGCGCCGCCCCATTTTGGCACAACCCTCACACGCTTCGTGGCCCAATCGGGAGCTCCACCTAAGGCCCCGATGGCACAACTCGCATGGCGCCGCCGCCCCATGTTGGCACACCCCTCACATGTTTCGCGGCCCCACAGGGCGCTCCACCTAAGGTTCCAAAGGCGCAGCTCGCATGGCGCCGCCGCTCCATTTTGGTACACCCCTGACACGCTTCGTGGCCCCATAGGAAGCTCCACCTCAGGTCCCAGTGGCGCAGCTCGCATGGCGCCGCCGCCCCATGTTTGGCAAACCCCTCACACGTTTCGTGGCCCTCTAGGGAGCTGGAACTCAAGTCTCAATGGCGCACCTCGCATGGAGCCGCCGCCCATTTTTGGCAAACCCCTCGCACGCTTCGTGGCCCTATAGGGACCCCCACCTAAGGTCGCAGTGGCGCAGCTCGCATGGCGCCGCCGCCCCACTTTGGCACACCCCTCACACGCTTCGTGGCCCCATAGGGAGCTCCAACTAAGGACCCAAGGCCCCAGCGGCGCAGCTCGCATGGCGCCGCCGCCCGATATTGGCACACCCCCCACGCGCTTCGTGGCCCCACGGGGCGCTCCACCTAAGGCCCCAGCGGCGCAGCTCGCATGGAGCCGCCGCACCATTTGGACACACCCCTCGCGCGCTCCGTGGCCCCATAGGGAACTCCACCTAAGGTCCCAGCGGCGCAGCTCGCACGGCGCCGCCGCCCAATTTTGGCACGCCCCTCACATGCTTCGCGGCCCTACAGGGCGCCCCACCTAAGGTCTCACTGGCGCAGCTCGCACGGCGCCGCCGCCCGCCGCCCCATTTTGGCACACCCCTCGCACGTCTCGTTTTCCCAGAGGGAGCTCCTCCTAAGGCCCCAGTGTCGCAGTTTGCATCGAGTTCTTCCCGGCAGGGCCGCCGGGGGGCACGCGGAAGCAGCTGGAGCAGTTTGCCACGCGCGCGAGACGGCGCGGGAGGGAGGCGGCGGCCCTCGCCAAGGAGCTGAGCTTCGCCGAGTTGATCCGCGAGGCGAGGAGCGGCCCGCCCGAGCCTCGCCGTCTCTCGAAGGTCTGGATGTTTGGCCTCGCGCCGCGGGCGACCCGCGCGCGTCGCTTGGACCCTCTCGGGGCGACCTGCGCACGTCGCAGGAATTCCGCGCTGAGTTCTGCCTAGAGCCTTGCTCGCCCCCGTCGTCGCTCTGCCCAGCGGCCGCGGCCTTGCCCGCTATCAGCCAGCCAGCTAGCTCTCTCTGCTCCGCGCAGCGGGCGACCCGCGCGAGTCGCCGGGGCCCCTCCGGGGCGACCAACGCGCGTCGCGGGGGCTCCGTGCGGCGCCGCGCCCGCAGCATTGGACACGGGCGCGCACGGGCACAGAAGGAGAAAAATAACGGGAAGGAAGCGGGCGCGATCCTCGTGAGGAGCGCGCCGACATGGACGTCGCGGCGCGCGGGCGCTGCTGTCGGGGGGCCAGGGGAGGCTTCCTGCGGCGGCCACGCTCAGTGTCACGAGTACTCAGGGTCAGGCATGCGTGAACCGTTCACATTCATATATGTCGCTCGCAATCAAAGGGGTCCACACGGGGCCCACCAGGAGCCTATACAAAGACAGGGGGCCTAGTGAGCTCGACGAGGGCGTGCGCCGCCCGCCTGACTTCAGTGAGATGACCCGCCCAACCCTCCACATTGGGCGACGGCGTGATCACTCGAGACGAGTTGCACATGTGGCAAGCCATCACAATCGCTCCGATCGCCTCGACAGTCGGTGCTCCATCGAGGCCGATACTAGCGAGAAGACTCGAGGGAGGGGCAACCGAGAGTGGGTAGGCCAGATCCCAGATAACATCACACAGCAGGCAATGGGCGAAAGTATCACGGGCAGGGATGAGCGGGCATTCGCGGCACCGAAATCCGCGAGAAAGGGCGCCCTCGGCAATGTGGAGCCTCGCCGATGTCAACCACGCACCCGAAATCGTTTGCACTACCGCACATTGCCACTAAGGGGGGGGGGTCGCCAGACTCTCGCGCAGCGGAGGCCACGCGCGCGGAACAACCTCGAGCCCCCACGCTTTCTGACGCCGCGCAAGAAGACGGGGGAGAAGGTCTGGGAAAAGAGACGCGCGCAGAGAGGCGCCCAGGGTTTTCTGCGCTCGCACCCTCGCACCCTCGCCGGCCGCCTCCACGGCGCGAAGCTCCTGCCTCGCGACAGCCGCCGGGTGCGAGAGCTGCTTCTCATTTACGAAGTCGCCGTCCGCCGCGGCCAGGTGCGCCGCGAACGGCGCGCCGCGCCAGAACGTCGGCGACATGTTCTGGAGG
Source organism: Prorocentrum cordatum (assembly GCA_963575745.1). NCBI lineage: Eukaryota > Dinophyceae > Prorocentrales > Prorocentraceae > Prorocentrum > Prorocentrum cordatum. The sequence goes on from CAUYUJ010004524.1 coordinate 43,420, forward strand.
CCCAGCGCCGCCAGCGATCCGCGTGCCAGGACTTGCTCGCCGAGCCAGATGCGGAGCTCGCGCCAGTTGGTCACCGCGGCCACAGCGGCGCGCATGCGCGTCGCCGCACCAGTCGCCAGCATCGAGCGCAGCCGCAGGCCAAGCACCCAGGAGCCAAGCGCGAGGAAGTCCTCGCGGACAAGCGCCTGCGGGGGCATGTGCCAGACCTTGGCGAAGGCCCATCCCTCCTTGGCCAGCAGGCTCGGCGGGGTCGGCATCAGCTGCTGCAGGTAGCCGAGCACGGGCAGCACGCGCCGGTTGTAGAGCCTCGCAGCGACCGACGGCGGCGCATCGCAGGCAGCCAGGCCCAGCACTCGATCACACCATTTCGCGGCAGCCTCCCGCCAGATGTCATCAGCATTGGCGCCAGGCCCGACGACGAAGCCCAGGTACTCACCCAGCGCAGCAATGGACATCCCAATCCAGTCAGGGAGCTGCCCCCTCAGCCACTCGCGGGGCTCGAAGACGGCCGCGTCGGTGAGCTCGGCATCCAGCGGGATGAGGACGCACTTGTGGAACTCCAACCGCAATCCTGCCAGGGCCTTCGCCGCCTCAGAGGCGCGCCATAACCTGCGAAGATACTTGCGAGCCTGAAGGGCGCAGCCCACGTCATCAGCATAGACGCCCAACGCCGACAGGGGGCTCGGGTCCGCGCAGCGCGTCACACGGCGGATTAAAGGGGCCCATCGCAATGGCCCATGCGCTGCCTGAGGCGGGGCACCCCTGAGCGACCCCACACGAGATGCACGCGAAGTGAATCGCGGCGCCCACAGCGCGCGCGCTCGCCGCGGGGGGCCAATAGAGGGAGGAGAGCGCGCGCAGAAGCCCGCCCTCGAAGCATGGCCATCATCCAGTCACCCATCAGCGACGGGAAAGCATCGCCGAAGCCGAAGAGGGCCATGACGGGTTTGAGCGAGTCTTTGCCATCCTGGAAGCCAGCCGCGCGCGCGGCGCCGTCGAGGAGGGCCACATTGTCCAGGAAGTTGCGGCCCTCGAGGAAGCCCCTCTGAGGGGCAGGAGAAGCCCGCTCCACCGCGCCCTCGGCGCTGGCGTTCGCGGCGGCGGCGACGAGCTTGCAGTCGGCATTCTTGAGCGCAACTGCGCGAGCGGTGCAGGGGGCCCTGCACTCGCCTTCAACGAGGCCCCCGTCAAGCGAGCCCTTGGGGGGGAAGGCCAGCAGGTGATCGTTCCAGTCGGCAGGAGGGGCGCGCCCCATCGCGATCTCGAGCACCACCTCCTCGAGCACGCCAACGGCAGCAGGGCGGCAGCGCTGGGCAAAGCAAGGCAACCCGTCGGGGCCAGGCGCGGACCCCTTGGCTCTGCACACCGCGCGCGCGAGAGCAAACCGATCAGGCGGGAGGATCTCCGCCACCGGCAGCTTGGGAGCGCGAACCTCGATGCGCTTCTGCGAGAGCCGCCCCCGGTCGGCGACCTTGGGCTTCGCCTGAAAGATGGGGGCCCAGTGGCCCTTCAGCGCCTCCTCCATGTCGGACGGCTCAGTCAGCACCTCGCCATCCTCAACGCCAGGGAGCTCGACGCCCTGCAACTTGAGCGAGCGGCCGAAGGGCGCCCAGAGCGCCGCGCGATTGGACAGCTTCCTGCGGAGCGCGCTGAGCACCCTGGAGGAGGCGGGGTCGAACGCCTTCGCCCCCCGAGCAGCTAGCGAAGCAGTCCTCGCCTGGAAGTGCAACTGCTGCTCCGTCGCGAAGTCCGGCGCAAACGCGCGCGCGGGGGGGGGGGGGGCGCAAGTTGACCTGGGAGCCCGCGACGGCAATGCGCTGCGAGGCGAGGTCGCAAGTCAGCAGCAGACGTCGACCCAGTTGAACATCGCCACGCCAGACCGCTCGGCAGATCGAGCGGAACACCATCAACTTGTTCTCACCACTGGGGCGCCGCAGCCGCAGATCACGAACATGCCGAGCGGCCGCCCGCATCAGAGCTTCACGCCGCCGCCGCTTCGCGTATATGGACAGAGGCTGCCAGCCCACCATGCCGCAGGGGCGCTCATACTGACGCTTGAACTCAGGGCCCTTGAAGATGTGCAACGGGATGCGCCGGCAGTCAGCGGGGGTAGCACAGCGCGCCGAGAAGGAACAGAATACAGGCGCGTGGTCACTGAGCCCTCTCTCGTTGAGCACCTAGGGCATGGCAGGCGTCGCGATCTCGATGTGGTGCTGAAGCGCCTGCCAGCTAGGCGTGGACACGAACGCCTCATCGATATGCGCGAGCTTCGGCTGCCACTCCTGCGAGATTTAGCGCGTCGGCATCTCGTTGTCCAGCTCCATCATGCGCGAGAAGATGTCGCGCCAGAAACGCTCGTGAGCCCGATGTGCCACTTCGCTCTGCGGGCGACGCCGATCAATCTCAGGGGCCCGAGGACACATCGGCAAGTGATTGTAGATGTTGAAATCACCAACCAAGATGACCGTCAAGCGCTCGGGGGTTAGCCCGGCCATCGCCAGGTCGGAGGTGAGCTTCGCCAAGAACGCAGCTCTCCCCCCATTGTCCAACTCGAAGTTGCGACGCCTGAATTCACATTGTCCGCGAGACCAGAGACGCGCACGCGCTGGATGCGCCCAGGAACAAGGACTTCATGCACGAACCGGGCTCTGCGACCAACTTCACCATCGCAAGGTATGAGCAAGGCAACACCACCAGCATCAATTCGGGGGATAGAATCAAAAACTCTGCAGGGAACGTGCATACGATGAAGAGCCTGCTGCAGCTCGGCCGACGTGGCGTGAACCTCTTGGAGCGCCATCACCGAGCCTTTGCGCAACATAGAGGCCAAATACTGGAGCTTGCGTTCGCGGACACCGCCAGCACGCATGTCATGAAGAAGGAGCGCCCGCGCGTTCCACGTGTCGAAAGAGATGGGTTTCGCCGCGAGCGCCCTCGGTCTCCACACCGCGAGCCGCCTGCTAAATTGACCACTGAACTCTGCCCGCCTCACCGTAAATCTCCTCGAACGCCGTCTTGACAGCATTATTGTCCAGACCCGTGTCCGCGACCATGCGGTAGTTCCACTCGAGGACCGTCGGCTGGGACGAAACGTCTGGAACCAAGAGCTTGACGATAGGAGAAGAGCCCTTGTAGATGACGCCCTGTGCACGGTGCGCGCGCCATCAGCCAGGGAGGCCCTGTACCTAGACCAGCTCCAACAGCCGCTTCGTCTGCACCCCCCTCCTGACCATCTGCGCATTCTTGTCTAAGCCGGCGAAGACACACGCGCGCGAGCCCGCAGGAGCGGTGCACGAGAAACGCTTCCATGTGCCTTCGGAATCCTTGAGCTGCCTGAAGGCGTGTTGGACCCGCCTGGCCGCAAGTCCCCCCGCACCGAGGCATTGGAGAAGGAACTTCTACCCAGGCCAGTCACCAGTGAACGTCCTTCGGTCCTCAGAAAAGCCTCCAGCGCCCAACAATTCCTGAAGCGATGCCTTGATCGCGTCCAGACCGACGGGTTCCTTGGTCGAGACCTGGAAGATGGACGGGTTGGAGGCTCTCGTGAAGTTGGCCATGTCGGCGACGTCGATGCCGACAGGGGCCGCCTGCTCGCACTGGCGCACAATCTTCTGCAGCTTCGCCAAGTCAGCCCGCATGTCCCTGTGTGACTGCTCGAGCACGTCCTGGCGCGCGTCCAAGTCACGCACGCGGAGGCCCATCTCCTCATTGAAGGCCTCCTGGCGGTCGGCGAAAGCGCGGATGGCCTTGGCCGTGCTCTCGGTGACGTGCCGCTCCATCTTGGCAGCGCTCTCGCGGACGGACGCGCCCACCGCGGTGGTAATGTCTGCACGAAAGTCCGCGGGGATGTCATTGAGATCACACCTGAGGACGGGGCGCTCATCACGCTGAGGCCGCGAGCCACCAGGAGCGGGAGGAGCAGCGGCAGCAGCAGCAGCAGCAGCAGCAGCAGCAGCAGCGGAAGCCGACGCGCCAGCAGCCGCATCCCGCCACGGGTCGGCGTCCGCAAGCATGTCACGGGCCGCCCGGGCAGGGCGAGGGTTGCGGTTGGCCTTCTGTTTCGTCGAGTCGGCGCCGTCGCCAATGTAGTGATGCCGCGCCGCGCCCTGCCCCTTGCCAGTGCCACTGCGCCCGCTGCGCTGAGAAGCAAAACCAACATCATCAGCGCCACCGGGCATGGGGCCAGCAGGCGACGGGACGGAATACAGTGGAAGGGCACGTCACGCGGAACTTGCGCAATCCAGCCGAAACCAAAGAAAGGTATCCTGAGCACCGCGGGATCGCTCAGTGTGGTGGAGGTGTGGGCCGCGACGCCCACGATGCAAGCCTGAGCGAAACACCCCGAACTTGAGCCAAAATGGCTAGGGATTCACATTCATATATATATATATATATATATACACATACATACATACATACATACATACATACATACATACATACATACATACATACACACATACATACATACATACATACATGCATACATACATACACACCAGGCGCGGCCGTGCTCGCATTCATGCAAGTATACTCACTCGTACGCAGACTCATTCACAGTCAGACCGAATCGCGCTCAGACTCACCCGCGCTCAGTCGCTCGTAATTAGGCATATCGTCTTCGTTCGTGTTGTGTACCCCGCCACGCAATTCGGCGCACCCCTCATACGGTTCGTGGCCCCATAGGGGGCGCCACTGAAAAAGATGTTCACAACTGCGGTACTCACAACTACAGATGGTTGGGGCCTTCGACAGGCTAACTGTTCAGTTAAAGTCCTCATCCCCAGGCTCGCTTCCTGTAAAAGAAAGTCTGTGGTCAACCATCTGTGTGTGTAGGCCCCCGGTTAACATCAACAACGGCTCCCGCCGGATACTTCCCCACAGTGTATTTCAAATTCGCGCTCTCGCGCGGGACTTCCTCATAATTGGTCCAGGAAACGCGCTCTCGCGTGATACCTCCTCCCAATGTATTGCGGCGCCGTGCCGCCCAGACTCACAAATCGCGTTCGCGCTTCGGATTTCCCAGCGACTCATATCGGATCCACGGCATCGCTCGAAATGTCCTTCATAATGGGTTGACGGTGTAGCGACCCGCCCGCTCGACCTGGCCGTCTGGGTTCGTCCGTCCGACCTGCCCTGTAGGGTCCGCCTCCCCGACACGCCAGTCTGGTTCTGCCGCTTGCGCTCCTGATCCCAGCCCTCCTCCTGCGAATTCCCCTCGTGTTCCAACCTTCCCCCCCCCCTTGTCTATTCACTCCTCCCCTCCTTCCCCTGTTTGAGGGCCTGCGCCAACTACACGCGGCAGGTAGGGAAGATATACCCCCAAGAGGGGGCACGATCGAAGACGAAGAGGGCGGGCACCGAAGGTCTGGAATATACGTGTTGAACTACACGCGAGCAAATAAGAGCAAACAGTCCTAACATGATTGTCATCGTCGTCGTCTTGGTCCCCCCCGCGACCCACCCGCGACCCAGCCGCGACGCACCCCGCGACCCACCCGCGACTCGCCCCGCGACCAACCCCGCGAACCACCCGCGACCCACCCGCGACCCACCCCCACCACGCTGACAAAAAATCTGCGCCTGCGGCGGACTCGATGCATTGTGTAGAAGTTCGGCGCCTGCGGCGGGCTTCATCAAATTTGTTTTCGAACCTCATGAACTGCCGACGACCCCCCCCCCGCACCCCAACCCTTTTCCGCAACCGCGGGGAGGACGAGGACTCCGAATGTCTGCCTCCGCTGAACCTCGTAGCCCTTCCTCTTCATGCCCTCCATGGCGGGCGCCAGCTCCGCCGCCTGCTTGCCCTCGCCTGTCACGAAGAAAATATTGTCCTGGCCCTCCTTCTCCTTGGGGGGGACTGCCGCAGACGAGCACCCTCGTGTCAGCAGAGGTGAACGGGCGGGCCGGGGAGCAGGCGGCCGGCCAGAGATACAGGTGCGCGGGGACAGGGGTGGGAGCACGGCCGTGTGCACCACAGGGAATGTTTTGCCTCGGGTTTCGTAAGAAGAACCCCCTTCAGCAAGGCGTGGTTTGGTGAGACGATCTCGGGCCCAAACCTGGCGGGCGCAAACATGGAAAATAACGGCTGCGGCGCCCTTTCGAGAACCGAAAACGGAAAATGCACCAATCGACCCGTCAGGGTGGGGGTTCTGTCCACCCCCGATTACCAGGAATCGTGGCCGTGTCCGGACCAACCACGTAGCCGCCATCGATGCGAGAGCACGCTTCCTGGACGCACTGCAAAGAAATCTCGAGCGATACGGTTGCCGGACTGGACGGTTTTAGGGAGGGGGGGGGGCGGGTTCGGGTTCCCCGTGTCCCCGCTGTGGGGCGCTTCCGTGGCCCCTCCGAACCAATACAAGAAACCCCTGGCGAAGCGCTGCTGGGGAACAGAAGGGCGCGCGTCGTTCATTTCTCAGCGCGCTCAGTTCTGAGTGTGCTCGTTTCGAACTGTTCCCGGCCCCCTAGTGGCCAGGAAGAGGCCCAGGACAGAACAATTCGAAATGAAAGGATCCCGGCCCCCAAAAAACCAAAGAACTCTCGAAGAACTAGAACTGAACAACGTGTACTCCGGATTTTGTAATAAAAGGGAGGGGGGTCTCATTTCGGGGGGGGGTCTCTTCCAGGCTATCTTGGAAGGCCTGGGGGGGTATGGGGACGATGTTTTGGAGGGTTCTCCCACGGGGGGGGTTGAAATGGCTTGTCTTGGAGGGTCCAGACCCCCCCTTTTTATTACGAAATCTGGAGTGGCCACACTGCCCCTCCTCGGACCTCTCCCAGGGCGCGTTCTGGCCAGAGTGCCCGCGAGCAGCCCGCCGTGGCGACCCAGGGGCCCCTCCAGGACGAGCCGCGGCGTCGGCACTCGCGCGTGCTGCCTCTGGCTTAAAAGGGGCCCCAGGACACACAAATAGATACACACAAACAGAAAGAGCACCCATATTCCCCCTTATTTTGGGGGTTCTGTCTTCCCCCCACTGCCCATATGTTTGCGTATTTTCCTGGGGGTCGGCGATTAATTGTGTCTGTGTGCTTCTTTCCCTCCTGATCTGGCTCCTTCATGCGGTCCAGGTACTCGGGCAAGCTGGTCGTGCTGCCGCCGGGCGTCGAGGAGTGGAAGCGGACGAGGCGCTTCAGCTCGCCCCTGTACTCCGGATCCGCCGCGAGGCCAACCTGGGCGGGCCAGAGCGGTAAGCGCCACTGCTGGGCGGCCTCGTCGGGGACTCTGCAGGGCCGCTCCTAAAGCACCCCGAGAGCAACCGACCCCGTCAGCACCATCTCTGCCCTCTCAACCTCGGTGCCTTCTTGGAGAAGGGGGGGGAGGCCTCCTGGGCCGTCTTGCGGACATCTTGGGGTCCTAGCGGTTCGCCGTGAGCTGTTTGGGGCCCACTTTGAAAGGGGTCTCCAGGTGCCCTCTTGGGCTCTCTTGGGGTCCTGCCGAGAGGTTATTGACCCTCTCGGGCCGTATTGAGGGCCTTCTGGAGCTCTCTTACACCATCTTGGGCTCTCTGACAGCATGCGACATTGAATGCAAATATGCCCTCCAAGCCATGCAATTCGGAAGAGCGATCAGACGACGGATGCCGACTGCCATTTTTCCCCAAAGGCAGCTGTGCTGACTGGAACTCGACTACATAGAAGCCGCGGAAGATCCGCCCGAGAGATCTGCCCACATGCCGAACCCAAACCTTCAGAGGTGGTCCAGCCCGTTTCGCCCCAGACATCCTCACAAGTCTCGTTTCTGAATTCAAAGCATTTCCTTAGGGTGGGGGGCTCAAGGTGAAATCCATATGGGCTTTTGCGCCTCGAAGACCAATCCGTCTTGTGATTCACATTTTGCAGATTCAAGCCTCGAAAATCCATCGAAACGGCATTTCAGATTTCACCCTTTGCCCTCCGCCCAAAGAGAACGCTCGGGAATCGGATGGGGTTGGCCCAGCTCGCCCGAGAAGTCCTCGCATATCCAGGTTCCGAGATGCCGCGCGACGGGTGGTCCAGCACGTCTCTCGCCGGAGACACCTTCACAACTCTGGACTCACGGATGCCGCGCGAGAGGTGGTCCAGCCAATTTCGCCTGAGATTTCCCCCTCCTCCTCCTCCTCCTCCTCCTCCTCCTCCTCCTCCTCCTCCTCCTCCTCCTCCTCCTCCTCCTCCTCCTCCTCCTCCTCTTCCTCCTCCTCCTCCGCCCCACCTCCTCGCCGAAAGCCAGAATTGAAGTGGTCGAACCCGTCTCGTTTGAGACATCCTTGCAATTCTAGGCGCCGAGAAGCCGCCCAGGAGGTGTCTCCTCGCAACCCTGGGCTCCGCTTGAGGTGTCGGGGGTGAGGTGGTCTGGTCCGTTTCGCCTGAGGCATCCTCGCAACTCTGGGCTGGCAAATGCCGCGCGAGAGGCAGTCCGGCCGGATTCGCCTGAGACATCATCGCAACTCTGGACTGGCAGATGCCGCGCGAGGTGGTTCGGCTTGACTGGCCTGAAACATCCTCACAACGCTAGACTCCGGGATGGCCCGTCTCGTTTGAGACATCCTCGCTACCCTACGCTCACAGCTGCCGCGCGAGAGGTAGTCCAGCCCATTTCGCCGAAGACATCCTAACAATTCTGGGCTCCGAAATGCCGCGCGAGAGGTAGTCTGGCCTCTTCGTTTGAGACATCCTCGCAATTCTGGTTTCCGAAATGGCCGGGATTGAGGTGGTCTGGCCCGTTTCGCCTGAGACATCCTCGCAACTCTGGGCTGGCAGATGCCGCGCGAGGTGTGGCCTGGCCCGTTTCGCCCGACACCTTGTCGCCATTTTGCTTTCCGAGAGCCCGAGTTGACGTGGTCCGGCCCGTCTCGCCCGAGATATCCTCGCAACCCTGGGCTCCCAAATGCCGCGCGAGAGGCAGTACGGCCCGTCTCGCCCAAGACAGTCTCGCAACGCTGCTTTTCGAGATTGCTGTGGTTGAGGTGGTCTGGCCCGTTTCGCATGAAGCATCGTTTCACCTCTGGGCTCCGGCCGGTTTCGCATGCGACGTCATTGCGCATCTGGGCTCCGAGATGCCGCACGAGAAGTGGTCAAGCCCGTCGCGAGTGAAACATCCTCACAACTATGGGTTCCTAAATGCCGCGCAAGAGGTAATCTGGCCCGTTTCACCTCAGACATCCTCGGAATTCTGGGCTCCGAGATGTCTCGCGTCCGACCCACGCCTAAGACATCTTCACTTCTGGGCTCAGGGATGAAGGATGAGAAGGAGGACGAGGCCTGGCCAAAACGACTTTCCCAGCAGGGGGTCCAACCGCCCCTGGCCAGAGGGAGAAAGGGGGAGAGAGGGAGGATCGGGCGGGGGGGGGGGGAGGAGAGGAAAGCGAAGGATGGGGGGAAGGAAAGGGGGAAGAGAGGAGAGTAAGAGAGGAGAGGATGGGGGGGAAGGAGGAAAGGAGAGGAAGGGAGAGGAGGGAGGCGGGAGGCGGGGACGGGACCACGCGACGGATCTGAGCACGCGCGTAGTATCGAAATGCGCGCCCGGGGGCGGTAAATGCGGGCCCCTGGCAGGGAGGGAACAGGGGCGCAGCCGAGGCCGAGGCGAGAGCAGCCGCTTGCAAGGAAGTTTCGGGCGGGAGCGCCATCCCGAGATAAATGATGAGGGCATCTCCAATATGAGAGGGAGGGTAGGAGGGTGGGAACGGGGAACCATCAGGACGAGGGGGGGGCAAGGAGAACCACGGAGAACAGCACTGGCATCAGGGGCGCGAGGAGGAGAAGAAGGAGGAGAGAAGCGTAGAGAACGAGGCGGGAGAGGAAGAAAGACAATGAAGACGAACAACGGGTGGAAAAGATAATAATTAGACAACACGGGCTTGGCACCATGAGCGGTGGACGCCGTTGGGGGGCACTTCCCGTCACCTTGATGTACTTCCCGTAGATGCTCCAGAACTGGTCGCGCGCGTTGTCGCACAAACCGCCGATCGAGCGCAGCACCTCCCGCACGAGGTGTTCCCGGATGGTTCTCGGCATCTGGCCCCTCTTGAAGGGCAACGGAAAGGGGGGGGGCACTTCAGGGGTGGGGAACATCCATCTGGAATCGGTGATACATCGCCAATGAATCGGCGATCTGCCCCGGGGCGGGCTGGGCTATGGGCACGGCGGGCCATCGGGCCACAGTCGGCGATGAATGGGCGACTGGGGGTCGACGCGTACCGTCCTGACCCCAGCCCCGTCCTTGGCGGCTTTCGGGACATAACTCGGGCGTCTGGCGGCCGCCGGGGACGACCCATGTACCACCGAAGCGCCCTCGGCGAGGCGCAACTGCTGGCACGCACGCCGTATCTATAACACCGCCGAGAACTGACGAAAACGCACGGAAAAACTCGAAACTCCAGAAGCCCGAGCGTCGCCCCTGACCTCCAGAAGCCCGCGTCCAGCGGCACGCCCCGCAGGTCGGCGACGCCGCGCACGAACACCAGCCAGAAAGGCACCAGGCGCCGCCCTCGCTTCCTGTGGAGCTTGCCCTGCAAAAACGCGCCCTGCTGGTAGACCCGCACGCCGCGGCAGCCAGAAAACATGTCCTGGGGCCAACAAAAAAATGATCGGTACCGCTGCGGTGGAACATTGGCAGAAGGCAGAATAACTACCCTTACAATAATGAGCACCCCGAGAAGCGAAGTTGTTAGTAAGCGCGCCCGAGAAAGAGATCGAGCAGGGCACGGCTGTTTTGTAAACGCCAAAGTTACTTAACAAACGTACGTTGTAGAGTTTAGGTGGCTTTTGTTCAGGGGGTCCGCAAGCCCAAGGGGGGCCTACGAAACCACAGGCGGGGCTTACACACCCCAGGGGGGTTCCACATACCGTCAGAGAGTTCTATTCGTAGCAATGGTAACTACTCTTAGGATACTAGTGGTAGTACTAGCAGAAGTAGTCGTCGTAGTAGTAGTAGCCAGTAGTAGAAGTACCAGCAGTAGTAGTAGTAGTAGTAGTAGTAGTAATAGTAGTAGTAGTAGTAGTAGTAGTAGTAGTAGTAGTAATAGTAGTAGTAGTAGTAATAGTAGTAGTAGTAGTACCAGCAGCAGCAGCACAAGCAGTAGTAGTAGCAGTAGTAGCAGTAGTAGTAGTAGTAGTAGTAGTAGTAGCAGTAGTAGTAGTAGTAGTAGTATTACTAATAGTAGTAGTAGTAGTAGTAGTAGTAGTAGTCGTAGTAGTAGTAGTAGTAGTAGCAGTGACAGTAGTAGTCGAAGTAGTAGTCGGATTAGCAGTAGTAGTACTAGTAGTACTACTACTAATGGTAATCGTAGTAGTAGTAGTAGTAGTAGTCGTAGTAGTAGTAGTAGTAGTAGCAGTAGTAGTAGTAATAGTAGTAGAAATAGTAGTAGCAGCAGTAGTGCTGGTAAGAGTAGGGGTCGTCTTAAAAGGTCGTAGTTGTCGTAGTAGCCGCAGTAGTCGTAGTAGTCGTAGCAGTGGTAGTGGCAATGGTAGTCGTCGTCGTAGTCGCAGTAGTAGTCGTAGTGGTCGTACTAGTAGCACTGGTAGTAGCAGTAGTAGTAGTGATACTAGTGATAGTAGTAGTCGCACTAGTAATAATAATAATAGTAGTGCAGCCGTAGTACTCTTAGTAGTAGTCGTAGTAGCACGAGTAGTAGTAGTAGTAGTAGTAGTAGTAGTAGTACTAGTACTAGTAGTAGTAGAAGTAGTATCATAAATAGTAGTAGCGGTAATGATAGTAGTAGTAGTAGCAGCGGTAATCGTGATAGTCGTAGCAACAGTAGCAGCCGTAGCAGTACTAGCTGTAGTCGTAGCCGTAGCCGTAGTAGTAGTAGTCGTGGTGTTGGTAGTAGCGCCGTTGGTAGTTATGTTTCCGTAGTGGTAGTAGGCGCGGTAGTAGAAGCAGTAGTCGTACTTCCAGCAATCGTCGTAGTCATAGTCGTAGTCGTAGTAGTAGTCGTAGTAGTAGAAGTGGTAGTAGTAGTGGTGATAGTACTTGTAGTATTACTAATAGCGGTGGTGGTACTAAGAGTCGTAGTCGTAGCAGGCCGTCGCGATAGTAGTAGTAGTCGTAGTCGTAGTCGCAGTGGTTGCCGTAGTAGTAGTAGTAGTTATAGGAGTAGTAGTAGTAGTCGTAGTAGAAGTAGTAGTAGTGTAGTAGTACTAGAAGAAATAGAAATAGTAGGGGTAGTCGTAGTAGCAATAGTAGCAGACGCGGTAGTAGTAGTAGTAGTAGTAATAATACGAGTACTGGCAGTCGTAGCAGTAGTGTTAGAAGTAGTACCACCGCAGGTATCTATGTTGCTGGTGATAATAACGGTATGAAGCATACTAGCAGCAGTCGTGGAAATTAGTAGTAGTCGTAGCAGCGGCAGTGATAATAGTGGTAGTAGTCGTGGTTGTAGTAATAGTAGTAGTAGTAGTAGTAGTAGTAGTAGTAGTAGTAGTAGTAGTAGTAGTAGTAATAGTAGTAGCAGTAGTAGAAGCAGTGGTAGTAGCATTAGTAGTAGTAGTAGTAGTAGTAGTAATAGTAGTAGTAGTAGTAGTAGTAGTAGTAGTAGTAGTAGTAGTAGTAGTAGTAGTAGTAGTAGTAGCAGTAGTAGCAGTAGTAGCGGTAATAGAACAAATTCTACTAGTAGTAGCAGTGCGACTGGGATTGACGAAACAATGGGAATGCCAAAAGTAAGAATCGCAATGCCAAGAATGGTACTAGTAGTAGTGGCCGCACAGAAGAAGCAGGAGTCACAGGATCCTTGACGTAGCGGCGGTAGCCGTAATAGTAAACATAGCAGCGTAGTGTGTGTATCGACGGCAATGAAAGCAGAGTAGGATAACATGGTGGTAGAAGCAAGATAAAGATAGTGGCTGGTGTACAAGTAGTGGTCGTGGTAGTGGTAGTAGTAGTCGTAGGAGTAGTAGTAATAGTAGTAGCAGCAACAGTAGCAGTAGTAGAAGTAGTAATAGTAATCGTCGTCGCACTGTGGCAACAGTGGCAGCGGGAATCGTAATCCTACTAGTACTGGCAGGGTGAACAGCAAAGTAGCGGTAATACTAGAGGTGGTGGCAGTAGTGGTGGTTGAAATCCACCCATACTAATAGCAGGGCCTTGGTAGGTGGTAGTATTACTGTTGGTGTTGGTGGCGATGGCGCTGGCATTGGCCGTAAAAGCGAAGCGGCAGGTTAGTGGCGGTTGTGGTAGGTAGTGGTGGGAGTAGAAGTAACGGTAAAAAGGGTTAGTAGTAGCGGAGGTGGTAGGAAAAACAAACACTGCGGCGGTGGTAGCAGTGGCAACCGTATGTATTTGTGATATCAGCACTAGTAGTAGCGGTGGTAGTAGTAGTAGTAGTAGTAGTAGTAGTAGTAGTAGTAGTAGTAGTAGTAGTAGTAGTAGTAGTAGTAGTAGTAGTAGGAGGAGGAGGAGGAGGAGGAGTAGTAGTAGTAGTAGTAGTAGTAGTAGTAGTAGTAGTAGTAGTAGTAGTAGTAGTAGTAGTAGTAGTAGTAGTAGTAGTAGTAGTAGTAGTAGTAGTAGTAGTAGTAGTAGTAGTAGTAGTAGTAGTAGTAGTAGTAGTAGTAGTAGTAGTAGTAGTACTCGCAGTAGTAATAATAATGATATTCGTGATAGTGATAAAACTGACGATAAGAAAACCAGCGCCAACAATTCGCCGGCCCAACGGGCCAGAGGCGTGCTAAGATCTCCGGCGGCTGCTTTACAATATTTTTCTTCGCGCGCGCGGTGCGGCCCCTGGGGGTCTCCCCACGAAAAGTACCCCGGCAGGGTCCCGGGAGACTCCCGGGAGGGTCCCGGGAGGTTCCCGTCAGAGATGTTCTCCCTCCTGGGTGCCGCCCTCGAGGTCCTCCAGAGAGCCTCCAGACGCCCCAAAACGCCCCCAAGATGCTTCAAGAGGGCTCCGAGATGCCACAAGATCGTTCCAAGACGCTCCATATGGCCCCCAAACGCCCCAGGAGGCCTCCAAGAGCACTCCCAAGAGGGCCCCAATAGGCAAAATTCATTGCTTTTCCTTAGGTTTTGGTGAGATTTTGGTATTCCCACCCTTTCCGCTTTCCAACGCCCGACGACGGCCCAAGAGGCCCCCAAGACCGCTTCAAGAGTGCCCAAGAGCCCCCCA
>CAUYUJ010004524.1:62500-69190 GCA_963575745.1 Prorocentrum cordatum
GTCCCCGCCACCAACTTCGGCACGCCTTTCACATGTCCGGTGGCCCCAGAGGGAGTTCCACCGAAGGCCCCAGTGGCGAAGTCCACACGCGCCCCCGCCACTTATTTTGGCACACCTCACACGCTTTGTGGCCCCATGAGGAGTTCCACCGGTGGTCCCAGCGGCGGTGCCCACATGCGCCCCCGCCACATATCCCGGCACGCCTCTCACACGCTTCGCGGCCCCATGCCCCACAGGGAACTCCACCGAAGACGATACGTTCAACTGCATTATTTACAAATGCATATGGTTGGGTCTTTCGCCAGGCGAATTCATTGGAGAGCTTCAAGGATTGACGGTGGCTCCTTTACAAAATGTGGTTCTCGCCTTAGCGCCGCGCATACTCGTCTTACACATGTGCTGGAGCGTCACGGATTGAGAGCGGCTCCTGTTCAAAATTTGAGAATTCGCCCAAACGCCGCGCACATTCCTTCAAGCACCTGCCACAATACTACGGGTGCCCATGGTCGACGTACCAGAAATGGCGCGCTGGAGCGATTCAGGGTTGTCTGGGTGCACAAGTGAAGTTGGTTCGCGGTGTTGAAGTCCCAGGAGTGGCGCTCTGGCACAGGATCGTCAAGACGCAACAATCAGGTTGATTCGTGGCGCTGAAATACCGGGATTGGCGCGTTGGTACTCTTCAGGATCGCCAAACGGTTGTCCCACAACGGGGCAATGGGCACTTCCCTCAATGGAGTTGAACTCTTGCAAGGGGCCTAGGAAGAGGGAGATTGGAGGGACGGTTCATTCCAACATCGTTGGTGGGTTTTGGGTTTGAAATAGCACTGGTCTTCCTCCTCTTTCTCCTTTTCCTCTTCCTCCTCCTGCTGTTCCTCCTCCTCCTCTTCCTCCTTTTCCTCCTCTTCCTCCCGCCACGATCCTCATACTCCTTCCGCATCTTCCCTCCCTCCTCCTTTTTTCTCCTCCTCCTGCTCGTCATCAAACTGTTGCCTCCACATTCCATTTTCCAATCGTCATATCCCTCCTGCGCGGCGGCGCCTGTGTACGTGTGAAGGATCCGGCGCGACCAACTTGGATCCCCCTTCTGGGGGACCGTGGACACGTAAAAATACGGCCCCCCATCCGCGCACGCCTTTCAACCTGTAAAGGATACGACGCGCCCAACTTGGGCGCCCCCCCCTGGGGCCGTGGACGCGTTAAAACATGTGCCCCACGCGTACGCGCCAGGCGCACGTTGCCCCGTACACATAATCTGGCGGGCCCAATTTGGATCCCCCCGTTCCTGGGGGCCGTGTGCAAGTGAAAAAATACGTGCCCCGCGCGCACGCGCAAGGCGCACGTTGTGGGCCCCCCCGGCGCCCAAACCGGGCCCCCCTTTGGGGGCCGTGGACACGTGCAAGACAACGTGCCCGGCGCGTACGCGCCAGGCGCATGTTGGGTACACCCCGCCCCCAAGCCGGGTCCCCCAAGCGGGAGCCATGGACACGCGAACACACATGCCCCGCGCGCACGCGCCAGGGCATGCTGGGCCCCCTCTCCGCCGCACATTTTTTAATGACGGCCGTGGACACGTGAAAATACATGACGCGCGCGCACGCGCCAGTCGCATGTCGGGCTCCCCCCTCCGCGCGCCGATTTTTACATGGCAGAAACCGGCGGGATCAAGCTGGGTTCTCCGCTGGGGGCCGTGGGTGGACAGGTGAAAATACCTGCCCCGCGCCAGGCACATGTTGGGCCCCCCCCGCGCCGAAGTTGGGTCCACCTTTGGAGGCCGTGGATGGTGAAAATACGTATTCCGCGCGCGCGCGCCTAGTGCATTTTGGCCCCTCCCTCTCCGCGCACGTATTTTTGGTTGGCTGCCGCGGACACCCGAAAATACGTCCCCCGCGCGCACGCGCGAGGCGCATGGTGGGTCCCCTTTACGCGTTAATACAAAAAAATATGGCATGCCAAATTGGGCCCCTCGCTGCGGCCCCTGGACGCGTGAAACCACTTGCCCCGCGCGCAAGCGCCAGGCGCACGTTGGGCATCCCTCTCCGCGCACGCACTCTCACGCGTGGAGAATCCAGCGGGCTAAATTGAGCCCCTCGCCTGCGGCACCGTCGCGGCCAGAAACACGTTAAAACACATGCCCAACGCACGCGTGCCGAGACTCATGTTGGAGCCCCCACCTCCGCACACGCATTTTTACGTGTCCAATTCCAACGCCTGCTGCTCGACATCCTTCTGGTGGAGGGCCTTGTGCCCGCAAACTAAAAGAAAATCCTGGGCCAGAGCCCTTACCAGACAACAGTGCCATAAAACTGGGTTGGCGCGGTAGCGGGAATTGCCGCAGGCTGCTGGATAAGGAACCCTCCAGGGTCTGACGCCTCCTGGAGCTCGAAGAGTCCAGCCGTGGCGTCGAGGGTTTTCCAGGACGGGCAGAGGTGCCCGTACCCGTCGCACCTCTGAGTTCTGCGCGAGCTCGTACGGCAGGATCCCCGGGATGAACAACAGCATCTCGCCCGCGACCTTGTGAGTACAGGGGGGGACATCGACATGGGATCGGCGGCACCTCGCCGATAAATCGGCGATGTGCCGCCGATAGCGAAATCGCACGGTCCTGAGCGGGCTGGGTGGGCTGTCGGGCCCCAAACCGCGACGAATGGGCGATTAGGGGTCGATGCCTCCCCCCCTGAGCCTATCGCCCCCTTAGCGTGGCCCCTGAACCCGAACCTCGCCCGCGATCTTGAAGTGGATCGTGGCCAGGGGCGCGTCAAAGAGGCGGAAGTTCGCCCGGTAGAAACGGTGGTACTCCTCCCTGTCGACCGCCTCCACCGGGCCGCGCAGCCAGGCAGGCAGCCCGACGGCCTCTGGCGCCGCGACCTCTGCGGGAGGCAATGGGGCCGGGAGGGACCCTGACATCCTCGCGCCGTCCAAGGAAAAAGACGACGGAGGGCATTTCGCTGTTTGGGGCCTCGGGCGGACCTTACCAGGCACCGCGACAGTCAAACGACTCGGGACAAAAATCCAGTCCCCAGGAGAGTGTCTGGACCTCTGGGGAGCGATTTTGCCAACAAAAGCACGACGTCGGATGTCGGCGAGGGTCTCGGAAAGGGACGAATGGAGGGAAAGGACGAACAGAAGGGGGAGGCTGAAGGAGCAGCAGGAACAGCACATACATACGACAAGAGATCTCACCATGAGAGGGGGCACTCTCTTCGTCGACATTTGCGACTCCTGGGCCACTGGGCTGCGATCGGGGAATTTGGTAGTTCCTCTGGGCACCTGCTGACAGGCCAGCTTCGCTTTCGAGGTGCATGCAACCAAAATACTACCATGAGGAACCTTGGGTGGGGGACGAGGTCTCTTTGGGGCAAAAAATCAATTAGATGCAAAATGAGCGTCAGAGGAAATCTGGTGGAAGGATCTGATGGACATCGAGCCCCCTCGGAAACAAAAGCGGACCTTGTCCTATAATGTTGACTATACTGTAGGCCGACACGGGTGCAGGATTACAACAATAATGTTTGCCAACGTCGGTCCCGAACAGTAAATTATTGCACCGTGGACGCGCAATATCTGTGGTGCACTTTCTGTGGCGCACTGTACGTGGCTCAACCGATGAGCCCCAAACCCTGCAGTGCAATAGATGTCGCGCGACATGGTGCAGATTATGTGGCGCAGTCTACGTGGCGCATGGCATGGTGCCTCGACCTGGTGCTCACGACTTGGTGCAACCAACGTGACGCAACCAGTGTGTGGCAAGACCCCCGACGTAATGATTTTTTCATTACGTCGACCCCCAGAGGTCCCGACCCTTTCCCCATGACCGGCTTTGCATCCTGAGTCGTTTTTTGACGCTCCCGAGGCCCGGTGGGGGCCCCAGGAGGCCGAAAATCAGGAAAAAACTCCCGTCGTGATTTTTTCATTACTCGAGGGGGTCTGGGTGGCAAGCCACCTGGTGCAGCCTACAACGGACCCCACCTGGGCGCCCACGGGCGCCCGGCAAGCGAAGTGTCGGCGGCCCCCGCCGGCGCACCCGTGGGCGCCCACCGGGCGCCCTCGTCCGCCCACCAGGCGAAGCCTCGGCGGACACGTCGAGTTACCTGCCGCACAGGCCACCCCGTGGGCAAGTCAGGAGGAGGTTGGTAGGGTTCGATCTGCACTGGGTGCACGATTCAACCCACGGGTGGGCACACATCGGAACACCAAGATAGATCCCCATGCCTCTATATGTATATAGATATGAAAGATAAATAGATATATGTATATATATATATATACCTGCACACATACACCAGTATGTCAATGTGTCCAGCTATGTGTCTAGATGTCACGGGTTTCTCCTACAGCACGATCAGAACACCTGTCGATACCACTGCCTGTCTGGACAAGTATCGGGACAACAATCTGGACACCTATGGGGCAGCCTTTGATATCCCTGCCGATGGGTCTCACGATAAATATATATATATATACACATATGTGTACCTACATGCCCGTATTATTATCTATCGGTCTGTCGATCTCACGGACTATCGATCGAGACAACCATCGGGACAACCCTCGGAACAACTAGCGGGACAACCATCCCGAAACCATACATCGAATAATGTATCGAAATGTAAATCTTACGATCTACCTGAACAACAGTCGGGAAAACCATCAGGACAACCAATGGAACACCATTAGAACAAGCATTAATCCTTCCATCTACAGGTCCCACTATTTATCGATCGACCACACTATCAACATATCTGTCGATGTCACTATCTATCGGGACAACCGTCGGAACAACCATTCGATCGATACATCCATCTATCCGTATCATACATCCATCTATCCGTATCACTATCTGTCCATCGACCTCACTCTTTCATTCTCGATCGAGATAGCCAGCAAGAAAGCAATCGGGACAAACACCTCCATTGGGAACACCGTCGGGACAACAACCTCCGTCGGGACAACCACCGGGACAACCACCGGGACAACCATCGGGAACACCATTGGGACAACCGTCGAGACAACTATCGGGACAATCATCGGACCACCCACAGGGCCAACATCAGGACAACGATTGGGACAACCATCCCCGCAACCATCGGGGTAACCATCGGGACAACGGTCGGGACAAGCCTCGGGACAACCATCGGGACAAACCTCGGGACAATCGTCGTGACAATCGTCGGGACAACCATCGGGCTAACCAACGGGACAACTTTCACACCACGGCCATGTTTTGGCCGACTTGGCCGCAGCCAGGTGGACGAACTCGCGCAGCTTCGCCTCCCCTCGCTCCCGCACGCACATCACGCACGACACGAAACACCGTTCTGCCTGAGGCACCTCACGCTCTCCTCGGTCTCACCCCCAACCTGCGATCAAGAGAAGTAGCAACACTGAGTGCACTCCAGATTTCGTAATAAAGGGAGGGGGGTCTCATTTCGGGGGGGGTCTTTTCCAAGCTATCTTGGAGGGCCTGGGGGGTCTGGGGACGATGTTTTGGAGGGTTCTCCCACGGGGGAGGTCTGAAATGGCTTGTCTTGGAGGGTCCAGACCCCCTCCCTTTTATTACGAAATCTGGAGCAAGCAATGTCTGGAGACAGCTTCCCCGAGAATGCACCCTCGCAGGCCCACGCGGACCCCTGAATGCTTAAGCTTCTGCGGATGATTCTTCTTCGACGCCAGCCGAGCTACTGTCCCCCTGTCTGGCGCGCGAAGCGGCGCCAGGGGCGGCGCCAGGGGTAGAAAAAATGCGTATAATGACATATTTTTCCAATCGTGACAACATATCAATTTTGCATGGGCGCCGCAAGAGGGGGTTCAGCGCCGATCCAAGAAATGCGCGCCGACCTCTGGAAGCTTATGTGTGGGCGTGCGTGTGTGTGTGTGTGTGTGTGTGTGTGTGTGCCGATGCTCCCTCCTCGATCCGGCGGAGCGCCCACCAGGGGAGAAAAGGCAGAGGGGGCGGGCCTTGCCCGAGGCCCGGAGGGCCTCCAAAGCCGCAGACGACTCCTCAGAAGCCCGGGCGGCTTCTGAGAAGCCCCGCCGGCTGCTGAAAAGGCCTGCCCCATGCCCCAGACATGCGATGTTCTGATGCTCTCACTGCGGGGTCCCCAGAAGTCCCGACCCTTTCCCTGGGGCCAGTTTCCCAGCCCGAATGACTTCTTGACGGATCTGGGGCCCAGTGAGGGCCCCCAAGGACTGAAAATTGCCCCAAACCCTCCAAAACGACACGCCGTGATGTTGTTCATTGTTGTTCCCAACGCGAGCACGTCTCCCCACCCATGACGCGAGCACGTCTCCCCTCTCACTTCCCCCCTCGGCGCGCTGTCGGGGCAGGGGGCCACTTCCCTGGGGCTAGATTTTCACACCGAGTCGTTACTATTTTCTAGCAACTGCTCCGGAGTCTGGCGAGGTACCCCGAAGACCGAAAACTGCCAAAACTCTCCCGCCGGGATTTTGTCCACGACGCGAGCATGTCTTCAGAGGAACAGACAGCAGCAGCATCAGCAGAGTCTCTCGGAGGCCCGCGCGGATTTCCTGCATCGACGCGGGACCCCCCCCCTCCCTGGCGCGCGGAGCACGCCTGGAGCGGCGCCAGAGGCGCCGCCACGGGTGCCAAACGCCGATCCAAGAATTCCGCGCGGCCCTCCGAGAAGTCATGCGCACGCTGTCTTTTGATTCAAAACTCCCCTGAGACACGAC